>JAUYWH010000006.1:1044527-1103407 GCA_034779795.1 Ctenopoma multispine
TTCACCTTTTTTATATGTCCCCCCCCCCCCCCCCCCCCTCACCAAAAAAAAAAAATCCTAACAGGGCTTTACAATCAGAACAACATACCACATCCACTGTCCCTGGTTCTTCAAACTGGTTGAGGATGAACTTCCAAAAATAATCCCTTTAACAGGAAACACTGGGATTTACAGAATATCTGGCACATTTCCAGGAGAAGAAAAAGAAAATAGGTCATTTTACCTGATATGATCTAAACTTTGTCTAATATGTGACTTTGACCTACTTGCTACTTTGCTTTAGTTTCTATTGTACATTGCCAGTAGATTGATCCAAGTAAGTTTATGCCCTCCCATTTAACCAACAATACCCCGAGTGCCTGGATTATGTCCTGTCACGCTGCCTTCTCTTTCTTTAGGTCGGCTCCAGTATTTTCAGAGCACCCCGGGATTTTTAGTAGGTAGAGAAGATGAGCAATGTTGTCTCATCTCCAGCATTGGCATCATTGCCTTTCTCCTTAATCCTTCAGGCAGTCAATTTGCAGGCAGCGAAGTGTGAAGCTCTATAATGATGGGTTATTGACCCGTTTGCTGTTTGGCAACGAAGACTGAGGCAAACTGAAAGGATAGTTCCTGTTTTTCCATGTGATATTCAGATGGCTCTCCGGTGCTGTGGGTAATGTAAATGAAATTGATAGTTTGGTTGTCTGATAATGGCCATACAAATATCAGCAATGTTTGCCAGTAGTCATGATTGGTGAATTTATTGTGTATATGCTCAAATTTTCATTTTCTCTTAAATTCTGGGTTAAATCATCTTCTCCCACAGTTGGACCCATGTTACTTAGGGCTTTAGGCTTAGGGTTTTGTTTATTTTTTAAATACTATTATGGAATAATTTCATTTTCCTATCACCCTGTAGCGTGAAGCAGAATTTAGAAGTAAAAGCACAGAAACAAAGGCGATAATTTACCCTGGTTATATGTTTGAGCTGATGCTGTAATAAAAAGTGTAGAGAATAAATTAAGACCGACTTGTAGAGTAGCTGGGAAAGGAGAGAAGAATCACAAAACAACACTGCAGTCCATTCCAATTAACAATTAAACAGCATTTTAAAAAAGTAAAGCAATAAAGTGTCTGGTTTTAAGAGTTTGAGATAGCAAACACTGTCAGGCTCACACGTTTACCACCATGATTGCATTTTCTTCCATTAGAGTTGCTCATCCACTTTAAAGATAGGCAGAAGATGTAATTCTTAAAACAGTCAAACACGTACAACTATGATAAAACACTCACATCTCCATATTTCCATGTCCAGCCTGCTGCAATTAATTCAAAAAGTCTCCCAAAATCCAATAAATAACTTTCAGGGCATCTAAACATAATGCCATCTTCCTAAAAAACATTTTTCATGCTACTTTTTTTTTGACTGTCTCAGTTTTTTTTGCTTCTATTTCTTTTTCCATCTCTCTTCACTTCCCATGAGGTTCTAGTGGTTATCTATCTTGACATGAGGGAGGGAAATCCTCAGGGTAACGCTTGACAGGGATTCCTCTCCATGATTCCCGGCATCTTTCTCCATTCCTCTGCTGTCACTGCAAGGGACTATAAGGCCGTCATAAAAGAATGTTGTCATGTCACTGTCACAAACACGGTATGGAATCAAGAAGTCCAGCACCAATACCAACTGTGAGCTGCAGAAAGGTGTTGTGTGTGTGTGCCGTATGCCTTTGAGTGATATGGTTAAGGTGAAAGGCATTTTCCTATCAAGCTCTAGTTCCAGCACTGACAGCTTGTGGTGTAAAGTCTCGACATAGTAGTTTAGCAAAATAATGTTTAGCATTTTTATTTCATTTCAATTTTAAGGAATACATCAGGTATAATACAACTTCGCCTTGTTGGGACTACTTTTTGTTGGGGTAGTAATCAAATGAAATGTTAAGATCTGAATTTAATACAATGTCAGTACAACCAGAAAAAAATGTTTATGCAAATAGTTGTTTTGTCGCGTCTGGAATCAGCAACAGCAACTTAATGCAGAATCTGTTCCTCTGGATTTCCTATGATTCCAAATAAGCATGTCAAAATAAAAGTGTAGAGACAGGTATCATAAGCAACTTAGATATAGTGCAATAAAACACAAATCATAAATATTTAGTCTATTCTAGAAATGGCTTTAATAGGAGTTTAGACATTCTGAGACCAAATCCTGTGTAAAATGTGTAAATACAATGGCCATAGGCTCTTCATACTGTAGATTCAACATGCATACATACATCCATACATTTAGTTCATCTTAGGTAAAGATTTCCATTTTGTAAAGAGGTGCTTATATTTATGATCTTTATTTACAGCTTTGTGACTGACTTTTTCTGATGACTGATTGCTGAGTGTTACTTCGCCTGTTTGACAGTAATTGCCATGTTTCAAGATTAGCTATTGACTTGATGTGTACAATGTTACAATTTCCAAGAAATTGAGGGAAAATCTATGAAAATGAGCATCAAACAAAGACTGATCAGTAGCTGTTGAGAATTGCTTGCAACACTTTGACCAATATCAAAATCATACCACCAGTGCAGGAGACTCCCTAGCAAACCAGTTTGACAGCTTCATTTTAAAAGAGGCTATAAGTCACCCTTAGCTCAGAGCAGAGCAAGTGGCCCATAGTGAGCCAGTAGACCTTCATGAATAAATCATGTGAGTGGTGATCATAGGCAATAGTGTTATGGGGCAGATAGTCCACAGCGCACTGCACCATATGGTGTGTCTCACTTCGTAATTGAATATTTGTTTGAAATCAAAATGCTAAGCACAACAAGCTACAGGGTATTAATGGATTCCATGCTGGCTGTGGTCTGTGTAGATATGAAGCATTTCTGATTTACAGTTATATAAATGTTGAACAAAGGCACTATGCCTTGGGGCTCTTTCTTTCATATAACAGAATGGTTTTGCAGTAATTACACTTAAATAGTAGAGCAAAATGATCCAATATTGGCAAAACAGGGAAAGAGCAAATGTCACGGTGTACTAATATGTTAATCTAATGTTTTTTGGAAAGGAGAAGTAAGACATCATTTGGATTTCAAAGCCAAAAGTGAAACCATTTAGCACATAAAGAGCTCCCAGTGCACTGGTGAAGTGTATTACATAAACATTTCCAGCAGCTTTTAATCATCTAAAAGATGGATTACAAAGGATAGATACAGAATCATTGTACCTCGCGTTTCACAGTCCGACCTCACTCTTTACTCAGTTCCATTATTAATCTTTAAACCTTTTTCTTTTTTGATCAATAAGGCAATATGCCTGAGCACACTATCCATATGTCCTTACTTGTCTTTCCTAATTCATGTGCACTTCCAGTGACCCAGTGACCTTTTCTGAAGTTGTTATTTAGCGCAGGTGACTTTTCTCTGCACGGCTGCGCTCTACATACATTGCCACTGCACCAGCAACAGCCCCTGATGACTTTCTGACATACAAGAAGTTCTTCATCTGAGAAATGGCTGCCTGTGTTGCAGTGCACCTTGAATTTGTAATACTCTCTCTGTCACCTTGACTTACCCACCTTCATTCTGCAGATCGTCTAATAACCATGTACAGGGGGATCTGTTTCATGTAAATGGGCTTCTGCTCCGAGATGGCAGAGGAAAAGGAAGGGCTGGTATATCTATCAGCGTGGGAAACCTTTACCAAGGAAGGAACATCAAATTCAATTAGGGACTGAGGCAGTGGCTTTGGTGCCGGGATGTGTCTGGAGGGGACAGACACTCACGTCGGTCCCTGTGATCCATCAGGAATCCAAGGCTCATCCACTCTGCAACTTGTACTGGTCCACATCTCTTATTCTGATGACATATTTCACTTTGATCTCTTCAAAGAAACCCTCAACACGCCCCACTAGGGAATGGAATTCAAATCATTTTCTGTAATGTAGAGAGAGAAAGTTCAAGTCCAGCCCGCAAAACAGTTTCCAAAAGAGTTCTTGTGAAATAGAGTGTAAGATATTGGGGCATTTAATTTTGTCAACAAGGGATACCACCCTTATTGACAGTGCTACAAGGGATCATGCTGACTCACTGGCTTGGAAGAAACTGTGATCAGCTCAGGAAAGGCCAGCGTGATTATGAAACAAGACTGCAGGGTGTCGGACGTCACCTTGGGCTGACTTTGTTTTTGGATCGATTGCAGAGAGATTGACCGTGACTTCATATTTTTAATTGAGCTCCACTGTGACCTCAGTCACCCCAGTGCAACTGCCAGGAGCCAGCAAAACGGGGAGAAAGGAAGAAATTGGGCCAAGGTCATGAGGGAAAAAGAGCATGTATTTAGCGTATTGAGAAAGCTGAGAAGAAAAAGGGACTGGGAGAACGTGACCTTCTTTCCTGCATCTGCAAGTAATAAAAGATAGATGTTATGTGTATGGTGTCGTTGAGCTTTGACAGCAAAAGTTGGTTTTCCTGTCAAACAAGGATTGCAGTGTCTCTTTCTCCTCTAAAGCTGGGAATGAGAAGCCCAGTGCAGGGTATCAAATGTGGAACCCAGACATACGTAGTTGTGGTTTATGCATTATTACTGCCAGGGACAGCAAGGAGAGCTTGTTATCTCTGCAACATGTGTGACCTCCCCCAGGAAATTCACCCTGTAATGACTACTGATTATGTGTACGTTTGGAGTATTGAAATGCATCCTTGATAGTTCACCACATGTATGCCAAATTACGGGTAGATAAATCTTGTTGTTTTTTTTTCCTCATTCTCTACCTCATTTAATGCATAATGGGTTGAGCTTATTGGTTTCGGAGGAATTGAACTTCTCGGTAATGAGTAATTTAGTGAGTTTGTAGCTTTAAATAACATCTTGTGGTAGGATTTCTGGAGGTGGATAATAACAGCAATTCCCTTACATATTTGTTATTCCTCTGCATTTTTAATAAAGGCTTAGCAGAATCATATTTGCATACTATCCATGCTCAGTGGAATATGACAAAGATACCTGTAGCTCATTATAATGCCCTTTTAATTGCTCTGCCCTTGAACTGTGTCATTAGTCCTTGTCAGACAGATAATCTCAGCAGCCATGATGTTAATATGCTCATGGTTACAGCTCTACAATATAATGGCTCATTTGGCTCTTATCATTCCCCATCTACTGAGATAAAATGATTGTGCTATGCAATGAAATGTATTCTTGTTAGTCTTCCAGTAAAGAAAACTAGCATATTGTTTTCCATGCTGGTTTAACTCTGAATACAATGTGTCTTATTTACATATTACATTTATGTTGTGACTCCTCCTGTTGTGCCTTCGTGTTAATGTTATTATTTTCAGCCCAATGGTTGAGTAATGTTGAAGTATGTACGTTTTTACACTACAAAGCTACAGACATAACTCTTATTATGACTTTTCAGACCACAGAGTGAACATTCATTCAATGAACGTCATTCAATGAACTGCTAAATTCAGCTGAATATTGTAATTCTCTGAACTCTCTAGTAACCTTTTAATAATCACTATCAAGGCCATTTCCATGGCATATCAAGTCCCGATGGGTTATTAAAAGTTGTTAATTCACGGAACCATTATCAAACTTTCTTACAGCTTTAATTATGGAGACAGGACCACAGAATAATACCCAACCTGACAAGAATAGGGTCCATTCAGCAACTGAATGTGGCCACGTTGTGAGCTGAGTGAATGAGAAGTGAAACACATACACTGAAATTAATCAGGGTAGGCTTTGTACATTTTTTCAAATCTATCAAGAGAAATGAAATTAACAAAGGCCCATCAAATGTCAAAGTGAAACAGAAACCTACTTCAAAGATTCAGCAGTTCATGTGCAGTAATATTTCATTGTCACTTCCAGCATATTGGTCGTGTGACTGGGACTTAACTGATGTGTGCATTTTCCCATATGCTTTTGTCACATCTGTATTGCCAGATTTGACACAAGGAAAAATAGTTCATCACAGACTGAAACCCACTTAAACCCAGTAATTGCTTGCCAGAGGTTTTATATTGCTGTCTATTAAAGGTAAGACGTTAAGTTACAATATTCAGTACTCAGTAAGTCATTGTGACTTTTGCATTATTGCCACAAAGCAACAACATTTTTCGTGATAATATGACGTGGACAGCTGAGAATCTTCAGACAATATACAGTAACTAATGTGCTAAAAGCTATTGTAGACTGCTTCTAGTTTCTACAACATTTTGGTAACTACACTGTTACCAGTATCTGGAAGTGGAGTCATGACAACTGGACCTGCTTCTTAATAGGTCAAGTAGCTTCTTTAGTCTAAGGAAAGTTGGTTGGAAACCACATATTTATCTTTCAGGTTGGTTACACGTCCCCCCTGCTGTGAATAGGCTCATTAGGTGGACAGTGGAAGGGGGAGGGTGTGAGAAGATGTAATAGTCACACCTCTAACAACACCTCCTACCCCCATTAAAGTGGATTGTTAACTGTGGGCTTCCTGGTGGAAAATTGGACTTGATTTTTCTGGGGATAGATGAAAGGGCAGCACGATAAATTGGACACAGATTGTGTCTGATGCTTCTTCCTCTGCACATGTATAGTTTCCCAGACGTTCTACATGTGCAGCAGAATAACTTCTCTAAAACTGTTTTTTTTTTGTAATCAACTTTTGCACTGTGCAAGATGGATTTTCCCCATCTGTGTATGGTTTTAGCCACTTCAACCCGTTGTGCATGTTGGGTTGACATCAGACGAATTATCAGAGCAAGAATGGCTGTGCACCAGGTACTGCTGGCCATCCCCTGCCTCTGCGTCCATATCTGAGGGCAGATAGCTGGACGAACACTCCAGGATTGTTCTCACTACGAGAGTGTATGTGTGTCACATTTACCGCCAATTATGACTTGCTTCAAAGCGGGAGCAATGTGGTCATTTGCCAAAGACTCCACAAATATTTCTTTTTCAACATGAGCAATTATGTAGTGAGTGTATTTACAGTGCAGCTCTGTTCATCCAGCTGAAAAGCTGAAGAAAAATGATTCTCCAAATATCCAGCAGAGACTGCTTGGCGATGTACAATAGCTTTCCCATGCAGCATTCCCGTAACAACATTAATGTGTTAGGTGTCTGTTTATTTTACTCCTCGTGACACAGTGGGGCTATTGGTCTGGCAATTGTTGCACTTAAAGACATGAAAGATTTGGTGATGTTTATATTGCTGAGCTAATTTGTTTCAGTATCTGTGTTGGGAGATAGTAGACAAGTATAGACCACACAGTTAATGTTACCAATAACAGCAGGAGGAGAAATAATGGCTGTTGCCTTGTTGAACGGGAGTACCTGCAGACAAGCTCTCTCCTCTAAATGGAGTTCAGTGATACTTAGCAAAAATGCTGAAGGCCTGTAACCTGCACTGTAGCCTGGTATTAATCTTGTAGTAATGCCCCTCCCCTCCCCATATCTTTTTCTCTTTTAACCCTTCAGAGTCTCCTTGGAAACAGATGGTTAAGTGGAGAGGCTGTAAACATTTATTAGAGACGGATGTTATTACGAAGCCTCATGGTGAAGGTGTCTTTTAAAATGATCCTGTAGGACGTCTATATATGTCCTTATGCAAAAACTGACCTTTTTCCCAAGTTTATGTCTTTAGCTGCAGAACTCAATTTTCTCTGCTCTATGCAAAATATCCAATAAATGCTAAGTCCTTATTGCGATTGCCTTTGAGAAACAATGTTGCGCCTGATAGCAGGAGCAAGCCCGGCTCCTTCTGAGAGCACAGGTGTCATGCAATGGGAAGCCACATAGAAACCCTGGGGGCAGCCACGACTTTCTCCTATCTGACACAAACCTAATTCCTCTTCTGCCTAACGAGCCACTTGATCATCCTGCCAACTCGTGCTGCCAGATCAATTCGAGCAGGAGCAGGAGAAAAGCAAGAGTAACTTTTCTCCCTGCTGGAGAGATTTTAGGCTGCTTATCAACAACACGCAACAGAGCAAGACAGGCAGTGCTGACCCCAGTGACCCCTCTGTAATATGGTGGATTCTCCTATGAAAGAGAGCTTGTTACTGGCTGGGGGAGGTGGGTTCTGTAGCTGAAGAGGATGCTGCAAGCCAGTTTGCTTTAATTTATAAAAAATACAGAATCTTCAGCATTGTGTCTTCTTCACAGAACATTGCTTTACTACACACTACTATTGCTACATGCTTAGAAACATACACTCATTCACGCTGTTGTAGACGGGTCCTACCTTTTGGACACTGTGATGCTGGAACGTTGTGCCTTTATGCTTTAGTGTTGTGGCCTTGAATGGACTAATTTTCAGCTAGAAGCCATTCTGAAGTCCAGTGAAAATGCTTAGCCTTGACCTGAATGTTGCAGTAAGGACCCAATCACAACTAAGCACATCAGCAGTTATCTTCTGTTCTGCAAAGCCAAGGTTACCAGCTCACTGGGAATTCTTGTGATTTATCAGAATGTAGTGGTATCCAGTGGGGGGTCAGGTGTGTTGTTTGAAGTGTAAGCACAGAGTTATGTCTTAAGGGTTATGTGCTCTCTCTGCTTTGCAGCAATATAAAGCTGGTCTCTTGAGACAGAAAACTGAAAAAGGCATCTTAAATAAAGATTGATTTGGTTTGCTTTTATATCCAGCACATTGCTTTGACTTTATGAGGGGAAATTGTGCACATGTGCAAGTCCCTATTATTTGCAATCTAATGAAGATGCCTGCTAGTGTTTGTCTAGTGGATGCTTGTTTGCTGAGTTAATTAATATGAAATAGGTAGATGAGAATGAAGAAAGGCACAGGAATAATTTGAGATGCAAATTGCATTATAAACCAGGGAGAATATATAATATGTGTAGAGCACAAATGCTGAGCAAATATAGCATATGTTGATTACATTCATTTATTCAGCTGAGTTCAGCAGCAGCCTACTGTGACACAGCAGATCTGTGTACCACTGCTTCCCAGTACAAAAGTTTAGATTAGTAGTACAAATAAGGGCTCAATTTCTGCAAGTATTACAGGGCAACATGTCTCCCTCAGTTTTCAAAATCCCAATTTTCTCTCTCTTAATATTCTGGTTTGCTTTTCTTACAAAACAATCTCTGTGAACATTGGCCTCTTACAGTCTTTGTACCATGGACCAGATTGTGTGCAGAGGCTCTTGTTGCATTCCAGACTATAAGTGGCACCATTAGTTTAGTCATATAGCTGATCTTGGGACTTACATTTTGAAATGTCTCATACATTACGTGTAAATTTGATATGTAACTGTGGCAAACAAGCAATAGGTGGCACTGTTTACACTTGTGGCTCAATTGAAAATAATAGTGTATCACAGAAAACGCAAAAGAATTAGCATTCACATTAAACTGAATTATACCGCAAACTGTGGGCAAGAACACAACTAAAAAGACAGATTATTAAATATGCAACTTTGTGTGAATGAAAAGCTTGTCAGTGACAGAGGCAAAGCAGATGCACTATTTAATGTCATGAAAAAACAAATAATCCTTATCTCTGTGGACTAAAAGAGCAAGTCCACAAGTGTGTTTTTGAACAACGAGAAGCATTTAAAGGCCTGACGATGGTGCAGGTATGTCACCAGGCCAGGGAGATGATTATTATTCATCCTTTTCTGATGCTTCTGCTTCACGCAGTGCAACCACTTATCAATTAAAGCATGGACTATAATATGTCTAAAACTACCAGCAGGAGAAAAGGGTGCTCCTAATAAATACTACTGATACTAACAGACAGTACAATGGCGTCCAGTACTGCACTGTATTTTTAGTCTGAATGACATTAGGTTGGAACATGTCATCAGATGGATAACTCCTATCGTGTTATGATCCAGGTTCTGTGTGGTCCTATCTGCAGGTCATAGTAAGTTTGCAACAGTTTCTTTCTCAATTTGTAATTCATGCTTAAGGTGGCCTAATTTATTCCAATGATGGCAACCTCATTTTCCATCTCCACTTGTACATTTGATAGAAATATCCCAAGGGAGCATTGCACCTTCAAACCTTCATACCAAGGTCTTTTATAGAGGACTGCAATGATATTTGACCAGCCCTCATTAGCTTGGCCTTATTTCTAAGACTAATGCCCCTTTACTGCTTTTAGCTCTTTTTCTTCAACACATAAAAAAGGATAATTTCTTGAGGGAAATTGTCACAATCTGCACTTAATAACTGAGTACATGATTGGTGACAAAGTCTCTTTTCTATTTTCTTTCTCAAGTGTTAGACCAATTTAAACGAGTGTTATACCAGACTCAGTCTGTCTCAGGCTACAGTTCTCTCACTGCTATTCAGCCAAACTTAAATGCCACTGTCACAAACATCTAAGTGGAGTGTTTGTGTCTCGTAGTCACTCATGATAACAAGGACTATAACTCTCTGCCAGGAGAAGTCTCCTTCTCTTGTGCTTGACTACTGTACATGATCGATGAGCTCCATACTGACAGAGCCAATTCTAAATGAAGGCTTTAATTAGTCTCACTGTATTTCTGTCACGTTAGTGGCAGTTACATACTGTTAAGCTGTAATAAATGGCTTTATAAATGATTAATAAACCAATTAATAATTCCTTACACAGATCAGTTATATGTAGTTTATAGTATGTCTAAACAACGTCTTCAGATGAGCAGCGAGCAGTTCTGTGGCTCAAATCAATTCATGAATGGAGGTACAATGTTAAGTTCATTTTCAGCTAGAGAGCCTTGGATCAATGAGGTAATGACAGTAAATTGCTAGCAGCTTTGTTGATAATTTACTAATTATCTGTTTAACTGCAAGAATGTACTTGGACGGCACTGAGAGGTGTCTTTATCCTGTAACTACAGCTGATGAGTACAAGCGTTGATGTGAAACAACAAGCAGTCATTTGTTTCTACCCTCTCATAGAAGCAGTAGTTGAAACAGCACCCCCATGACAGCAGACATCTGTCGGTATTGCAACGGTATTTGACAGCAAGCACCCAAAGGGCTGTTGCCAACTCTTACAATGACTCCAAAATGTGGTGGTTTGGCTTTAAATCATATGTGACACAATATGCATATAGTGGCATACATGTCGCAGGTATTACTGGCAGCAGATGCCCGGTGGCACCAGGTGTCCCTGGTCAGACTTGTGCACAAATATTTAAAAGACCTACTGAAAAGACATGAGGTTTTAATTTATTTGACTGTTTTGCTCATAGGCTCAATCAGACATTATCCAGACTTGTACTATGGAGCTGGTAGGTATAATGTTCATTTAATGTCTGCGTCGACTGCCTCAGATATTAGGTAAGTCCAAGGTTCCAGCGCATGTCTGAAAATGGTTTATGATTAATGTTGTTTCTCTCGTTTGGTCGTGGAAGAAATTCTGCTGAATTACTTACAAAACCTGAAAGCAGCACTATTCCTGTACTGTAAATGGAGCTGAATGTGTAAACATCGTTGGCAACGGCACCTGTTAGAATATCTGAAAATTGCTTGGTATATGAATACCGCTTCTACAACAATCACTTTTTTCAGTTAAGCCAGGGAAAAAACCCTTTGACCTCAGAAACACTATTCTTTTTTAACAGGAAGAAAAGCTCTTAGATGTAATACAGCAGTTAAGGGCACATGAAGAAAGAAACAAATGCAGAAAAGACACACTGCCACATTAGATGACACTATGAAAATGCCGACTTGACTGCCCTCACTATTTTCAGGCAGTGGTGTGAAGACTATTAGGAGACTGAAGAAGAGAGGAGCAGTGGCTCTTGTGTGAACTGTAACAGCTTTAGCAAATTCCCCACAGAGAAACTAGGCTCACCATTACTGGATCGGCACTTTTCTGTCCTTTGGTATAAAAAAAAATTAGAGGCCACCTAGGTTGTAACCATGTCTTATATATTCAAAGTAACAGATGCACTGTGCAAGCAGTGCATAATGTCAGCAAGAATTTGAAAAAGGACCGTGAGTTGATTGTGACCAGAAAGAAAAAAAACAAGTGAAATCTAAAAAATACCGGTGTCCAGAGATATCAGTAATCATTATAAAATGTATATCAAACTATCATATCGTTGGCATTTTTTAATTACATAATTTCATGCATGTAACGTAATGCTAAACACTGGTTATCGATTTTGGAGGGATGGCACGAGAAATTGCACTATGTCTGCGACACTATTTGTGTCCAAAATTAACAGAAAAATTGCACTACACCACCCAGTCTGCGTAAACACAGCCCAAACCACGCCTCCCCTCCCACACTGGTGCAATCAATTTTATTGCCAGGACAATTGCAAAAGCTGGCACAGCTTAAAAATAAACAGACTAGCACTGAGGAAAATTGCTTAAGAGATGCGTTTGAACGGTGGCATTACGCCTACGGGAAAATAGAGCCCAAATTGTTTTGCTGCTGTGTCAAATACAGCAAATTGGTATCTTCCAATTCTCGTGCGTGTTGCGTTGAAGAGAACATCTGCGGTTTTGTGCTGCATCACTATGACAAACAAGAAACCTAGTACCTAGTCCCAAAAACAAGTTAGATGGTATCATACAGTGAAAATGCTAAATGCTATTTGGCCAACTATAAAGGCAGTGGTCTAACATTGTTAATGATCATCCTGCAACAGGACACTGCTACACTGCTTGCAAATAAATCTGCAGCCCAGCAACTAAATTTGCCAAACTTTTCCCTAAGACACATGCAGGGCTGTTGTATTAGTTTCTTTACAGTTGTGGAGGATCTTTTTTTCTCGGCAGTGTATTATCAAGTGAAGTGGTTAAGGTGCACTAGATTAACTGATGATGTTGCAGCTTGACTCCATAGATTTAGTCCTTTTTATGTCTGTGTATTGGTTTACTGGTTTAAATAAATATCAAACCAGGAACCTTTTGTTTTGGTTGTGTCATTTTATAGCTAATGTTATTATACCCTGTAATAACCTAGATGCCAACGACATTTGATCTCAGGACACTGACATGACATGGTAGAGCTCTAGCACCTCTGTCAGCTACTAGAGCCATAAGCTACCAACTACTGCGCAATGTATTGACATGAAACACATCAGCCAGAGTGACTGACTAATCATAATCCTAAATCAAAGATTTTTCCTTACTTGGAAATGCATATTTATTGCCCTCGATTCAGCAAAGCTTCCCACTTTAGATTTCAATTAGCTAATTTTATTCCATGATTCTGTGATGATAAAACAAATATTGTTCTGTCACATCTGAAATTTGTATAGGCAAGATGTCATTTTGGAAGCATGTGGCCCTTTGTAGGAAATCTCCTGAATCAAGGGTATTTGATTGCAATATAATTGTAATGAGCACATGCATATAAATGATGTATTCTGTGAATTATAACAAATCCCATAGTCGCTGACAGTGACAACAATCTGTCATTGTTTTGTTGATCACTGCTGCTGCTTCCTCTGTATCAGCCTCTAACTATCTTTGATGAAAAAGCTCACACATATTTAAGCATTCAGATTGCTTCAACAAACTGAGGCAAAACACTGTTTTAATCAGTTCCATGAATAACACGATGGCTCCTGAATGTTTTACATTTAGCTCAGGTAATTACATTTATATGACTTTTTTCTTTTCCTTTATGAAATGATTATGGTAATAAACATGCTTCACACTGCTCCACATGTTTCGTGATCTTGATAACTAACATGTTAGCATAGACTGGACATCAGTGGTTTTTCTGTCAGCTAGTTCTAATATGCAGAGCAGATCATCCAGGCTCTACTTCATCTCCACTTTCATCTCCACATATTCCATAACCACTAATGTGTTACAATACAGCATCCTGACTTTTTATAATGTGCACTGACTGGACTGTGAATGCAGCTAGAGTCATTTGTGTCGAGCTCATGTCTGAGGGAGAAGTGGAATTGTAATTTTGCACTTCTGCCTGGCTGCTGTGCAGAGGCGCAGGGCATTGTGCTACGTACAAGAAAATTAGATGTTATTAAGGCACAGACTTTGCCTTTTGCAACCAACATAGTGCGTGTGTGTATCTATATAATGTAGATGGAGGTGATGGATTGACTGCAACATGAGCTGAGAGACGATTAAATATTTAATATAGTGTAGTTTGTCTCAGAATTCCCAAAGTGAAGTGAAGACACTTTTATTGTGAAATCGACTGGACAGCTATACTGTGTTTGACCTCCACATGTTATTGCTTAGAGACCAAGAGACGCCAGCAGTCTTAGATGATCATATTCAGATTGTATCTGTTTGGCCAACATGAAAAAAAATCAATGCTCTCACCAGTCTAGGGATGTACATTTATTAATGCAGTGTAGAATTATCCTGTTAATGGGGATCAGAGGCCAAGGACAGCTCTGTGCGCTGATTTAATAAACTGATGAAAAGAAGAATATCCCTGATTCACAGTCAGCCATTCATGCTTCCATGAAGATGGGTGAGAACTCTGTGTGGTGTAGGTGTGGTGGGGTGTAGGTAAATCAAAAGAGCCTGGTGTGTGGATTTCCTAAACCAAACAAGTTGTTCCAAGCTGTGTGTAATTCACCCCACAGATGATGGGTTTTACAGCCTTTTTGCCTGTATTCTATCCAATGGGGATCTGTAAATCTGTCAAGGAGAGAGTCAATTCCATTCCCCCTGCTGTAATCTCATTTGCCTCTGGTGCCAATGGTGCATCAAATGTCGTCGCTGGCTGCTGCTGTCGTTGGGTGCCTGCCTGCCTGCCTGCCGCACTGCCACGCTGCTGAGTCGAGCCTGGGAGTAAATCCCACCTGTCCCACATGAGGTGCTCCATCAACCACAAAAATCCATTATCCTAGACTGTTTTAAGGGGCTAATGGAATCCTTATCTTTATTTTGCACTGGAAGAATTTAATTACATGCTGTAGTAGAAGTTCTCCCTGTTTATCAGCTCTACATGCATATGTGTGCTTGAACTGTTTGTAAAGATGTTGCTGGGCTGATGTCTGTGTTTCACAGGATGAAATCATTACCTAGTCTCTACAGATATCAAGACCAATAACATAGGATGGAATTATGAATGTTAAGAATGTCCTCATTCTCCCAAATTGTTAGTTTCTCTGTTAAAATAGGGAATGTGCTGTACATGTCTACAGTGGTAGTATTTTATCTGTTTTGTTTTCCTTCCAGTATTGCAATTTTATAGCAGGCTTCACCAGCACTCTCTCTATTCTAATTGTTTGGGAGTAGATGGGGCTGCATGTCAACAAGCAATCGGTAAATGGTGAAAGAAAGCCAGAGAGCAGATGCAAACGAAACAGAATAATTACTGTCGTCGCATCATGTTTAGGGAGCGATAATGCCGAGATATGTTTTTGTTTCCAAATTGTCTCGGAGAACATCTTTGATGACAAGTCTGGTTAAGTGGAAGCTGCAAACGTTACAGTAGGAGCTTGTTAAAGCTGAGAATCTCCACGCTCTGCTGTCAAGGAGAGCTAAAGAGGAGGCGTCGCAGTGGCCTTTTGCTGCAAAACATTTTTTTTGCCACATAATTTAGGGTCGGCAAGTCACCTTCAAACTCACAGAAATTTACAGCGATAATTTGACCAAATTGCAATGATTTAAGATACATAAATACAAGGCTGGAAGTGTCAAGGGTTGTGTGGGTTATTAGAAAGATGCAGCAGCAGCAGCACAGTTTAATTCCTGTTCCTTTATTTTCCCTCTTTAGCAAATTAATATCATACTGTTGATCTTTTTGACGTCTGTGCTGTTGAATCTCAAGCTGGTAATGCTCATGCACTTGTTCAAACAAACATCATCACTCGTACCTGTTTCACACAACAGACCGGTTCACTCTAAATGCGGTATTTTCTCCACTACTTCAACCCTAATGGCTCGATTGATCCTGCATGCAGAGAAATTACATCAGATTAAAGCGTGATTAAAGTCAGGTAACGTAACAACTGGTGAAGGAAAAGCTGAGTTAGGGAAAGTAGCATTAATTGTTAGTCTGAGGCGTCTCCTTCAGTGAAGTCAGCTGTTCTACATAACCACCCACCATCCTGACCCTCTCGCCCTCACTGTCTGCTGTGCTAAATAAAGGCTTCATACAATGGCACTGAACATTAGAACTGGATGTAAATCATGTGTTGCTTAGGGAATTTGGGTTGGTTATATTGATTTTTTTAACCCTTGTGTGGTGTTCAGGGCAAAATTGACAGTACAAATTTCTGTTTTTTGTAACTGTAATGTTAGAACACAATTCTCCCCCAATTCTTAAAAGAACACATGGACACGTTGGAAAAGGGTTTGCTACTATAAGAAGTATACATTTGTACGTATGTTAGTTAGTTTTACCAGTTTTATTCTAATTATACTCTTAGTGTTTATAATGTCCCGGGTCAGTGTGACCCATCAGATTTCTTTAACGGTTTCTTTAATGTTACAGTTAAAGTGTAATGAGCTTTGTTTGCACAGGCTACTTACCACACATTCCCTGATGGTTTATGGGAATGTGTATAGAAATACATGCAGAAATATTGATCTAAAAACACATCTGCTAGTCTCCCTTGTGTTTGAGAGGGGGCTGTTTTTCACTTGTAGTAAACATGTGTTCATACTGTGCAATACCGTCTCACCTCATACTAACTTTTTCTGTTGTACTCTGAGATCACTGCAGCAAATGAAAACACTGATTTGAATTAACTGCCTGTACTTACTATACTGAATTTATACAAGAGATATGAGGCATCAGTAATGTGTTGTAATAAGTCCTCCAACTGAAACGCCCATGTAGGTCATTCAAACCCTCGCATACGACCAAAGTCACCGTTTGTTCGACACAGAGTATGTGAAAACAGGATGATAGTGAGAATCATCAACAAAGTAGTTTTAAATTCCTGGTTTCTTCTTCAGGCACTTGATACATTTCTTCTTGCACAGGCAAGTATGTTGTTGTGTTACACATTTATCAACACAACCACACTGAAACTAAGATGAATGTTGTCTTGTGACATTTAAAAAAAAAAAAACAAGACACAGAGGCGTACATGAGAAACTACAGCATCCATTTATTTATTAGTTTATACAGTCAATGTGAGTATACAATGGCAATACTTAAATTGTAGCAGTGAACAGAATGATGCTCAAACCTTTAATAAAGGTTTGTGCAACATAAATAAACAACACTTTGTAATCACTATCACTATTTTGTGATCTGACCCTTAAACAGGGATTCTCAGAGAGTTTCTGATTAAAGCCACTAAACAATAAAAAAATATTAGAAATACACAAAAACACAACATTACACATCTTCTCAGACTCACGTAAGCCCCCTACATTTCAGGATAAATGATCTTAGGTTAATATTCCTTCATACTCATATCTTTTAAGAAAAGAAACTACAGAAAGTGCTGGTATCAGGAACAGGGGCTCCGTCCGAGGTTACTGCAAGTGTGGGCCTCGCCGTAGCTGCTAACTTTCTCCACACAGTTAACGTAATCAGTAGTAAAACACACGATAAACAATAAAATACTGTGATCACACTGTGTACATTTGCACGAGAGACACAGTGTCCTTATTAACCCACCGCGTCCCATCGATCTGTAAACAGCTTCCACGAGCTCGCTCGTACTTTTAGCAGGCACTGGTTCACTGTGTATTGGAGACACATCACAAAAATACAGTGGGCACGTGACTGTTTGAAATGTATGTGTATGTATTGGGGCAGATCCAGCATTTTCCGCTTCCTCCTTACACACAGAGATTCTTATTATCTGATTAATCCATGTGAGACTTCCCTATGGTTACCCCTGCACGTATACCATTCACATAGTGCTGCTGGCTCCTGCTGGTGATTTACTGCTGCTACTGACAAACACTGACACTGCCAATAAATAAACTTTAAGAAAAAGAAAGCACTCTTCCTTTCCCTAAGCGCGTTCGAATACGAGAATAATATGGAAAATGGTTATAACAAATACTGCTGCAGATATGCTTGCCACGAGCATCATGTTCATGCTACAGTGTGGCATGTTTATCGTTGTCTTGTTAAGGAAATACATTTAAGCAGTGGAGATGGAAAAGCCAGTGTTTCTCTTTGCACTGAGCAGTCATCTAAAGCACAGACGGCGCATGAGCACCCAAGGACACGGCGAAGCACAGACACATTTAAAGACGACTAAGGATAGAACATTTAACGGGGCTGAAAACATTAACCAGTAAAGCGCGGTAGTGTGTCAGAAGTAGAGGTCATCAGTCATGAATCAGATCGTTTCTGTAGCCTAATGTTTTCTTCATCTTTCCAATAAAAACCTGCAGTTGTTTCTTGTTTCTGTCCTGAGAGTTATCTCACAGAGTTGTCTGGGTGCTGTGCCACTTCACTGCTTGTTTCATGACCTGTTTCTACTACTGCTACGTTTTGCATGTTTCGAGGCGTGACTCAGCTTAGCTGTTGGTTGTAGAGTTAGTTCTTGCTCCAGCAGCACATGTGTTAAATTGGAATCTATAGAGAAAATTTGCATTAGCATCCTACATGGATGACATGCAGTGTTTCCTCATTTTTAGTCAGAAACGGTGACACAGTAGTTCCCAGTCCCTCCTTAATGCCAGTCTCAAGTCCGGATGATGATCAGGAGTTAATGTGGCTACATTTACAGACACCACCAGCAGGAACAGACACAGAATTGTGTTAATTAGTTGATACAGATGTGCAGAAAATAGAATATAAAGAGTGAATAACCTGACAACACTGACACATTTATACTTTCTTCAAAATTATTTCAGGAACCTTAATGTACAGAAAGTAAAATATAACCAACTCTGAACATGAAAGACCTCTTGATGAAGTATGTCTCTGTGGTTTGTGTACTGTACACAACAGTAACACAACCTGCTGGCTGTGCTTAGTGGACGAGTGGAAAACACTGTAATACTGGCCACAATTGACAGGTGTCAGAGCATGCAGTGCTCACACAGCCCATCACAACATTAAAACCACCTACTTGAGTGTAGGAATTATTATAATCATCGTAATCATGTGTTTGCAGCAGAGAAGCAGCTTCATGTACACAGAAAGCAGAAAACAGAAACAGATTTGTTCTGGAGTCTTAAGACATTGTACCTCACTGGTTACAGCAGAAACTGAGCTCTTCCTTAATCAACTTTAGTTAGTTTGAAAGAAAATGTCACCAATCCAGACACTGCCCTTTCTCCTGTTTTGGCTCCATTAATAACATCTGCTACTGTAGCAATAAAAGTGCACACTCCACCTCAGCATCTAAATGTCAGTGAAGCAGAGAAGTCAGATATTAATGCACAAGTTTTAATGTGAAGATTATTGTTTTAAATTGAAGCTCTCATTGTCCTGTTTGGACACTGGTGGTGGAGCAGCAGATGGTTGCAGCATGGATAAGGACAACACATTACTTTTCTATATATTCACTGTCTCCGCAACTACTGAGTAGATTTCCTGATATGGTAGACAGCATGCATGGTCCCTGGAGGTTCAATCCCACGGACCGGTGCAGCCCCCTCACTTTTGTTTATCATCTAGTGAAATTCCTCAACAACTTTTTGGGTGACTTTCCTACCCTGACACGAATCAAAAACCTAACCTGATTTTAACTCCACGCAGAGGCATGTGTGGAGATACAGTCTAGATACATAGAGAAGGCAAAGGGAAGTTTAACACTATTCATTTGTAGTCCTCAAATTAGACCCATAGGAGGCCAGTTGAAAATCAGAGAAGACCTTTAACTCAACGTGGGGCAGCAGTTTATGCATTTAAAACTGTAATAAATGTTCATACTGTGTTGTTAAACAGATGACTTGTGGGTACAAGTCAGAGTTAATGGCGGCGTGAATATACTGCACCGATAATTGACTGAATATGCTTGTTGATTTAAACCTGAAGAGTTCCACTTTAATTAACCACTTAATCCTTCTGAACACTTAGGTCCACTTAGTGTTCAGCTCTCCCAGCACTGCTGGAAGAACAAACAGCAACCCTGCCTCCATGCTGCAAAGTCACAGGATGTGTTGGCAGGCTGAGGGGATCTGACACACTTGTGCTCCTGTTTCAGCACGATCCGTCACTCTCCCACTGCCTTGACAGGCCTCATCAACTAAAAGGCAGGTCTGAGGTTGGCATTTAATCTCAATGACCCTTCTGCCATGGCACAAGATGCAAGCAACACAGGAGCTGTATCATCTTTAGATAAGAGAGAAGAATTGATGGGTAACCCAGAAGTGTCCAGGTTTTGTGTGTGTGTCGATGCGTGTTGATGAGTAGGTGTGTGGTCTA
Source organism: Ctenopoma multispine (assembly GCA_034779795.1). NCBI lineage: Eukaryota > Metazoa > Chordata > Actinopteri > Anabantiformes > Anabantidae > Ctenopoma > Ctenopoma multispine. The sequence goes on from JAUYWH010000006.1 coordinate 1,064,749, forward strand.
GTGCTGTTTCCATGCTCTCACTATCATCTTATTCCCAGTTTCTCATCTGGCACTCCGTCTCCTTTTTATACCTAGTCTAGCAGAGCTTTGGAGGGTTTGTCACTGCTGTTTTGGTGAATACGTATTGTTCGGTTTTCACTGGGCTGGATGATGGGTCCACAGAACACAGGATGTTTCCACCGGAGGGTGGAGTTCAGGCTCTGTGTTAAACAGCTCACTTGCTGATAAGAAATGTTACACCTCTATTTTGGTGCCATTGTAACAGATGGCAGCCATAATTTTTTTCTTACAACAAGTGAGAGGGTCAGGACAAATATGGGGGTTAAAGTTGGAGGAGTCGTTACTACTAAAATCTATTTGCATCTATTCAATATGATGCAATTCAGTTTTCATTAAGCCATGTTTAAAAAACAAACGAAAAAAAAATCCATGACCTTGACCGTGTGTTGATGCCACATGCATTTGCTTTGACAGTAAAGTCATATAAAGCCTCCAGATCAGACAAGCCATGTTACAGTATTAAATTAAATAAATGACATAATGATAAATGACATAAACATGCATATGTTGAGTAGTTTTATATATCATGTCATGTATATACAATCGGATGGTAAAATAAGATGAAAATGATAAATCATCTATGCAACAACACTTTTTAGCTCTGCGTTGTCTTGTGTCTTACATTGTGTCAGTTTCACTGTAATGTAAGAAGAGACTGAACTGCATATGCTTCTTTTACACTGTTACACTGTCAGGGCTTGATTAAACAGAGGTGACCTTAAGAGACTTCCCGTACTGAAGTCTCATCTTCTAAAAGTACACACAGTAGCAGTTTCTGTGAAGTATTACGCACTCACTACTGGACTGGAGAGTTAGGTCAGGTCTATTTATCTCGCTTTGTTTTGGACGCACATTGCATTTAGAGTTCATAATTTCAACCGGGCACCCGGTTCCAGGGACACTGACCTATTCTTCAGCGTGTTGTTGCAGAAGATAAACAATCAAATATATCATGTGCGAGCAAGTATTAATAGCTCACAGTGTGTTGTGTGAAGAGAATTGTCAAAGCACAGACTGCACCAGCATCATGGCAGTATTTTATCAATGAAAGAAAAGCTGTGCAATGTGTGTACGGACATTCTCTGAATCAGCAAAAATAAAACGCTTTATTATCAACCATATATACATATAATTCACTGCAACACAAAGTGCTTTGTTTAAGCAGACACAAGGACATGGTAATTATGTTCATCTACAGCTGTCACATCATTCTGTGAATGTCTGTGTAGATTCTCAGTCATCCAGCTCATGGTTATCCCACGATCATGATGACTGAGGGTCAGCATGGGAAAAATGTAATGACAGCTGTCAGAACAGACAGAACACAGTACATCAGAGTCATGGCCATGTCACAGCTAATCAGAATGATCAGTGCGACATTAGAACTTATTGTTTCTAACTGTAGTGGTGCAGGTGGATCACACATGTGGATGTTTTACTCGCTGTACGCTGATTTGCATTGTAATTTTACTGTAATCATAAGTACGCACTACAATTGACAGACCTACTGAATCGTGGCTGTGAGGGATGTACTCACTTTTGTGACTGTATACGTATATTAACTTAAAGTTTTCTCATTTAGAAATGACCTAAACCAATATCAAGCATATCTGAACTGTCATCCATGTCTGATTGTATTTTAATATGAACATACACACATACAAACAGAGGCGACGTAGTCCAAGGTATCTTTTCACTCTTATCAGCTGTCGTAACTCTTTTCACTTTAGGACTTTGGGTTAGTTGACCGTTGTTATACTGCTTAAAGTAATAAAAACAACTTTAAGGTTATGACATGGTCAAATATGAGAAGATCTAGTGTGTAACTGCAATTATCTGCATTACCTTCAAAGTAATACCAATCTGCAGATTGTAATGAAAAGTTTCTCGCTCAGTGCTGCACTTCTGCTTCTGCAGCTCTATGTGCTAACAGTAGAGTGAGGCTTATAGGTTAATGTTGTGCCATTTTTTGCAGTACAGCTCCCACAGTAATTGTCACCTTACAATAGCATTTTCCTCTTGAGCGTGCATGAAAACCCTCAGCCTTAAAAAATCACTAAGTTTGGGGTGGCTGTGAGGCTTTGCATATTTCTTTGATTAATGTATTGTTAGTCACAGTAAGCTCCTTTTTGCCATTCCCGTAGGAGAGCTCGTAGAGGCCTGATTTTGTCAACAAAAAGAATATAACCACATAATAATTAGATGTGTGCACCTTCCCGCCTTAAGCTGGCACTTTTATAAAGCTTTCCTGAAAAAAACTCCATAGAGCAGCAGAAAACGTGTTTATTAAACTGCCTCCACTCAAGGGAAGTAAAGTGTGTGTGTGTGTGTGTTTGTAATGGTGGGGGGGCTCTTTTTAAACAGCTGTTGTATCTGTCTGTGTGTGTGTGTGTGTGTCCATTGAAAGAACTGCTGAAATGAATAAACAAGCCCACACCACTGCCATTAATAATTACTGAGCTGCTCCCCAGCTCTCCACATTATTAAGACAGTGAAGATAAAGTGTTCCGTTCTTACTGTGCATTTATGCCCGATATTGCTTTGACCTGGGTGAATCAGGGGGTCCTTCTCCTTTTTTGTTATATCTACTTTGTATCTAGTTGTTAACATGGATATGCGGTAGCTGTGTGATGTAGGTTTTCACATCCATATCTTTTCCTCTCATGCAGAGGCAAAGAACAAAATGAGATGCTTGTGGAATGTGTTTTTTTCCATCTCCAGAGTGGTGGGGGGTGGCGGGGGTGGGCGGAGACTGATAGCTGAGGACGTGTCACTGCAAAAGTGCACTTAGCATGCCTTGCAGTCAGGAAGCCATTGCTAAGGGGTGATGAAGATGACTTCGTCTGCATCAATCTCTTTATTAGAAAGTAATGGTCACTTCAACTCGGGGAAGTCTAACACCTAAAGGCCACTCTGGTATTGATTGCTTGAGCCCACCGTGATTAAGATCTTGGCGAGAGCTTGCTCTTTGGTGAGTGTGGGGAATGGAAGGGGTGGAGCGGAAGAGCGAGCCTCTGATTCAGTGCCAATTGGAAAACCTCTCCCAGACCACAAACAGCCGTCCTCGCAGCCACTCACCCACAGTGGCTTCTTTATCGCCGCTGTTTGTTCACTCTTAATTATTGTTTTTCTCCAAAAGCACAAACCCTGAGTCAAGTGCTTCCTGTCTACACATCTGCAAGTGCTCCAGCACAATTATTTAGACATGCAATCACTTGCATACAATGGGGAAATCTAACAAAAACACATTGTCTTTTTTTTCTCACTAGACTCTCTTGAGATCCAATTATACTTCGAGCTTAATTCCAAACTGGGGGGAAATGTGTGATTAATGAATGAATGAATTAATGGCATGTTTGAAATCACTAAGACGCTCCACAGGTATTCTTGCCATTTTGTCACATGCAGTAGGTCTAACCTCCTCACCAAGAGGCTCCTTCCAGTCCGCAAGGTGATTTCATTAATACTGATGTCTAAGACCTCATTACCTGAGTTTCCCATGTGGACTAAGAGAGGCTTAAAGATGGAGGATTACCATCTGGAAGCCATCAAGAGGGATCACAGAGCAGAGCAGCAGAGATAACCGTTTAACTCGCTGTCCAGAACACCACCATGATCCAATTCATGCACATCTGGCCTGTGGCTCCCAACTAAAGAGTAAATTATAATGTGAAACTTACTGCAGCTGCTCAGGGGCTGTCTGTTGCTGTTTGGTGCTGTACTGAATTTGTTCGTGTCATTTTCTCAGCATCAACTTCAACTGCATGTGGATTTCTTCCTACAGAATCTAACTTCTTCCACATCGTGTTCAATTGTTGTCAAGACAACCAATCACATTATCATCAATGAGGCATTCAGCTTGTTTAGTTCTGTATGAAAGTATGGTATTTTAAAAGATTGCAGAGCACTTGTTGTATAAACACAGTCGCTAGGTCTGTGAAGGACTGCTGTGATACCAGAATGACATTGAAAATAAAGAGGATATTTGTTATGTAGAATTCTAACCGATAGGTTTGCAAGATAAATGTCTGGAACATTATAGAGAAGGCATTCTGCTGTCTGAAGCATCATAGACTAATTAAACCAGCATTTATGGCAAATAGCTAACAGTTTCTCAAGAGGAACCACATCACAACCACATAAAAACAGACTGCACATTGTTTCAGATAAGATAAGATAAGATAAGATAAGATAAGATAAGATAAGATAAGATAAGATAAGATAAGATAAGATAAGATAAGATTTCATTGAACCCACAGCGGAAAACTTGTTATTTCTTTGTTATTTCTGAATGGAGTTCAGTAGTCAGCCTCAAGCAGGCTCACAAATGGTCATCATTGCAGTTGAACTGTATTTGGACTTAATAATCTTCAATGTATCAAACATAAATAAGTAAGTAGGACTGAGTACTGCAGTGAAGGGGGCAGCACATTTCGTCATGTTTGGTTACTTCTCACCTGTGAGTAAATTCCAAAGCGTTCCTAGGGCACGTGACTTCAGCTGACTGTCAGCCTGTAGTGTCGTATCTCATCCTCAGCTGCAGACGAGTTGAAGTGAAACAATGTTACAAATTTTCATGAGAGTAAATCAAGCGCAACATTTCACTTAGCTTGCTGTAGATTTGCTGTAGCTTTGCAGTATCTTGCGCGTGTGTTAGAGGAGATTTCAGACTGTCCGCCCCATACGTCAATCAACCAGCGTTTTTTTTTCAATAGCACGTGATCTACCTCCACTACACCCCTGCCCTAGTCTTTTGGTTTAATATAGCATGTCATTGTTCTAAGCATCAAATACTGATGTGCCTTGTTGTGTGTGTTTTTTGTTACCTAATCCTAACAAACCATGTCAGGGTGGGAACTTGCCCTGGACTGCCTCTCTGTCACTATCATGTGGTGCAAAAAAATTTAGCACTCTGCATAATTGCAACTGCAAGTAAAATTCAACAAAACAGTCACTTAATTCCAGTTGAATTACAAAAAAAGACAACTGAACAAATTCTGTCTGCAGAGGGAGACTGTGAGATACTTTTGAACAGGCTGCCGACAGGGGGGGGACAAATGGGTATGTTATCCTGGACCCACGGACGGGTGGGGGCCCAGAACCGGCCAGAAGGGGCCCAGAACCGGACGCATAGAGAAGCGGCGATCAGTCGACAATCAGCTGTTTATGCGGCAAACACATGGCGTAGTGCGTAAAAGCAGGGACCGTGTTGTCCCAGGCCCACCCAGGCCTATCAAACTACTAGTTCCAATATTAAACTAAGTTTGCTATGAGTCTAATTTGAACATGTATATGAATGACATAAATGTTCTTCTTCCTTCACAGTTTTAAAAAGCCCATCACACGCAGATGTCACTTTTTACTAGATTTTAACATACACTGGGTCACTTGCCCTGTATACTGATCCCTCAAGTGTAAAAATAGGCCACCTAGTGGTTAACCTGTGTGCCTGGTTTCTCTGAACACCTCTGGTCAAACAGCTCATTTTTTATTTAGCCATACCAATACATCACATCAGGCTGTTAGACATAGCACCAACCCTCTCTGTGCTCTACCTACAACACAGGAGCTAGCTGGGGGTGGCTTCATATGGTTTAAGACTACATCATGTGTAGTAAACTGCAGATCAGCACACCTCAGATTTGTTGTACTTGGGCTGTGGTGCAGATTGATCTGAATGATATGTCAGACCACATTTAAAAACCTCGGGATGTGAATAGGTGAATGAGAAGCAAACCAATAAAGCGCTTTTGTTACTGATAAGGTAGAAAAGTGCTATCTAAGTTGTTGCACAGAGAAATGCTGATGAATGATGAAAAGTGACCTGTACTTGTGGTCAGTCTGACAAATGACTAATTCATGAGTTTCAATCATTGTTTGATCATTAATGCCATCACAGTTCCATCACGGATGGATTTTCATGTGTAGAGGATTGTCTCGTCTAAAATTAGTGATAGATTAGTGATTACAACAATTAGAAAGTCACTCCTACAAAGAGGCAATGAGCAGTGACATCTAAGCATCAACAACATTCATCTGTATGCTCTTCATGTCAGTGTCGCCCTCACAGAAGGTCAGTTCACCTGGACGTAGAGAAGTGGTCCTGTGCTAAGTAAACGTGTTCTTACAGTGACACACTGATACACGTCGGGTCAGGAAGCTGTCCGACCTGCTCCACTGGAGTCACTGCAGGTTAAATACTTTGCTCACTGGCATCTTGACACTATTTGAAGGAGGGTGTCATTTCACCAAGCTTTTCCCTGTGGTCCAGTGGTTCAAATTGTCCAATTAGGCCTGTGTGATTGCTGTTAGTTTAGCTGCACATCACCATCAAGAAGACAGGGTGTTGTTTCACTCTTGTTGTGATTCTGTCAACCTGAAAAATAGTCTTTGTTTCTGATACAACATATGATATGTGATACGGATTTGCCCATCCAAATACAAGTTAGAATCGTTGCACAGATCATTTCCATTGACAACTTTATTGTGAAATTCAGGAAAGCGTAAAATACTCCTGCTGTAACCATATACATTCCTCAAGTTCCCCAATCAACCTTTTGTCCTTTAAAGGGTTAGATCTCTACCTCCCATTCACACACAGCCTTTCACAGTCAATAACCCTACTGCCCTCAGCCACCCTGCCAAAACCTCACACTACCCTATGGCCACCCAAAATCTCTAGTTTGAGGGCTTAAAACCAAAACACACACACGTATTCACACTATGTATATGTTAAATAATTCTCCACATTTCCCTTGTTGTTTTCAGTGTTTTTAATGTTTTCTAAATGTTACATTTCTATACAGCTAAACTGCAAGTAGTAGACCACATTAGACATAGAAACATCATTTTCAGGAGACAGACTCAGAATAACTTACTTGCTTAGCACTGATCCAAAATGGTGAAAGTGAGCGACTGACTAAACAGGTGTTTTAGATGGGAAACATTAGATGTCACCACAGGAGGGCTTTACCTCCCTCATTCATTTACTTGACAACTTCATTCAGGCGAGATGGAGAGGGCTGCAGAGCAGTGGCATTTATAGTCTGCGGTGGAGGTGAAGCCTCGATTATGAGCTGCAGCACTCGGAGCAAGTCAAGTGACATGACTGTATGGCTTCCTGGGAATGTGCTGCCTGGAGGCTCGTTGTTCTGGATGGTGACATCTCATTCTCTCCCTTTCAAGATCTGGACTATAAAATAGCTCAGATACTGTCAAGCCTGAAGCACACCCACTTCCTCCAGCCTTCTAACACTGCTTAGAGCTGCTGGGGCGGAACCTAATACGCACAGCATCCATATCATTCGTGTAATGTTGATGCAATCTAACATGTTTCCACACTCTGGAATTAAGTTAAGTGAACACTTAATAGTTTTACAGATAGAGAGATGTTCTCAGTGTGCTCAGGAGTCAGAACGCTCTTGACTTCCTTCCAGTAATGATTGCAGGTTGTCATATTCAGACTCTTAATGGATTTTGACACTTATTGGCCAGCCAGTGTTTCTTGAGGCCTTTTGGGCTCAGACACAAATGACTAAATTGCACCTTGGGAGTCACACCAATTAAAACTTATTATCACTCCCTCACTCTGAGCACTGGCAGACCTGGACATATGCTTATCTTTATATCTGATTGTAATGAACAAAACAATACAATGAAAATCTGCAAATCATGGAAAAATGTTATTGCATAAAAGAGTCAAGTTGTATGTTCACCAGTGATGTGTTTTCAAGTGCAGCTCCCGTGCTTCACATTTGTATGACTTCATTACCTGCACTCAGTGTGACAAATCGAGGTAAAAGTGCTGAGAGGCAAAATATTGGGTACTGAAAAGAACCAGTGAATGCTGTGATTAAATGAGTGAGAGCTGTAGCGGTTGTGAGCACAGGACTGAAAAATTGCATGACGTTTTTTTTTTTTTCTTTTTTCCAGCAGGGTAGTCATATGTCATGCTATGAATAGGAAAAGGAGACTGCTATGAGGCTGCAGACAGACAGAGCCCGCAGTAATTAGGCTTAACCCAGTGAGCATACATTTTACGATTATAAGAGAAGCAGCCTCTCTGCTCTTCCACATTTCATTTCATCAGGCTTTATAAGATTGGATAAGCAACACACACATCACATCTGTGACAGGGCAGTGTGTGTTTTACCTCTAATACTGGAAGTAACTTTTGTCTTAGTGGAATAAAATGAGGCCAAATTGAGGAAAAAGCTGCTTTTATAATGATTATAATCATTATCAGAGGCGACATTGGTCACTAGTCAAACTGCTGCTACCTGACCAGTAGTGTTCTGAAAAAACATATAGAACAGTACTCAGTTAAACTGCCTGTTAAATAATCAGGGAAAAAATGAACAAACAGAAAAAAAAGGAAAGGATCAGGTCTTTTTATATTAAAACATTAATCTGAACCTTGTCATTTAGACAAACTAAGAATTATATTAATGTAACAGCTTTTATGAGCTCCCATGTGAACACACAGTTCCCTGCTAGGTTTAGAACCGCTTTCGTGACAGATTTCTGTGTTTGTGTGTTTTTGTTCTTTTTTTTCACTTATTTGAAGTGAGCCAGACACATGCACCAATCAAGAGTTTCCTGACATTTAAATGAAAAATTAAAAAGGTCCAAGCTTCAAGGTTTTTTTTTTCTTTTTTGTTTTTTCTAATGTACGCCAATTACAGATATGGCAGTCACTGCTGGCAATGAAATACTTCAGTTACAAGCTGCTCCAACAGTGCTAAAGATCTAAAAGTATTATCTAAGGACATCATTTAGTCTGTGAAATTTGGCTTTGAAATTTGCTCTAAGAATTTTATACAGTGTTTTGTAGCATGTTGGTTTTTTGACAATACTTTCCTTTCTAGGTATTTTTCAGGGCATTTCCAGGCGTCAATTACAGAGGGAAAGACAGAGATGTAACAAAGCTTCCTGCCCAGGTGTGAAACTGGGATGATGCGGTTCACTGGGTCAGCATCTTAACCTCTAAGCTGCAGCTGTCTTGAGATCAGTCATCTGGTCAAACTCCACAAAAACTCAGCTTGTATTTTTTTTCTACGTGACAGTAATTTATCAAATGTTACTTTTGTTTCCAGGTTTGATTAAAATTCTTCATAAAGCCAATCGTAACCTTCAGGCTGGTACGATTAGTGGCATCATGTCAAAGCACGGTACAGGCGCGAGAGACAAAGTACATATACAGAGACTGTGACTCATTGGCTTAAAATAGTCTGTTCCGTTCACCTTGCCTGCTCATGAACCGTACACTGCAGTGGTGTTCTCTTTCTTACAGTTTGCTCTGAAGGTTTGCAATACATTACAAAATGTACTACGAGCTGCGAGCAGGCAACACGTTTTATTCTTGAACACTGTCAGTTATGATGGTTCATTTTTGTTGAGATGCATCATTAAAAGAAAAAAAAATCTTTTTCTAAACTCTTTTTAACACACTAATATTTTTGCTTACTTCATGAACTGTAGGTGACCCGTTGAGTCTTCAGAGGTTGTTAACATGTAATCACTAATCAGACTAATCAAGCATTGATTGCAAGAGAGCCAGAGTGGTCCTGATGCATCATGCACACAGCGAACGCCCAGTGTAAGAGGAGACGCATCACAACATCAGTCTGTAAATGTTAAGGCACAGCTTATTATATTCAGCTACGGTTTGCACATATATTCATTTGAGGCTATAGCAACTGCTGCCGTTATAAACAGTGTGGTGACTAAGAAGGAACTGAACTGGAAATGAATAGTGTGAATTACAGTATAAAACATACTGTTTTATTATGGCGAATGAGGCAAAAGTAGAGAACAGACTTTATTTCTTAACACCTTTTTTAATGTAATTAATCACTTAGTAATATATAAATATGAATCAACATATTGATATTTTAACGGCAGCATCATCCTCAACAAAGCAGATAAGCTTGTGTGCTGCAGCCTTTTGACAGAGCTGTCTAACTTTGATTAACGTTTTATAAAAGGAATACATTAATGCTGCGTTGATGTCAGTCGATCCACTTTCTATATAAACTGTTATTGTTGTAGTGTGTAGGAGATGCAACATTTAGACACTCAAAGAGAGAGCTTTGCCTTCTACAAGCTTGTTTGGCCAAAGGCTCTTCAGTGTCACATGACGGGCTGTTTCCCTGCACACTTGTCAAACTAGAAAAGAACAGTGTTACAGATGCCATTAAGGATGTTTCTCTGTATTCAAGTGTTCCAGGAGGCCATGAGTCAGCGTGAACAACACCAGAACTGAAGAAAGAAAACAATTCAGACATCATTCGGTTAATTCTTTACACCTGTGCTCGCTTTTATGCTTTTTTTAAGCTTTTGTTAAAGAGAGCACTTTGGCCACCAGGGACAGTCCAATGGAAGATGCTAAAATGGAGCATAACAATAGCACATGCAGGGAACTGATTCAGTCAGTTAAAGCCCCAAAAAGCAAGGAAGAGATGAAAATGTAATATTGCTATCACAGTGACCAAATCCATCATGGCTATCATAGTATTGGGGTACTGTTAAAAATGTTTAAAGAGTACAGGTACACTGGTTATTATTATTAATAATATTATCTCTCACATACACAGTTATAGGTGTAGTTATCTATGCAACATTGAGGTTAGCAAAGGTGACAAGTTGCCTCAGTTACACAACAGAACATTGGAATTGCTGCATGTTATACTCAGGTATTAGCAGTATTTTTTGTGGCTATATGCACATTAGCCTGGACGTTTGTTGTCGGTTCCCTCTGCCGCATTGAGCCAGCTGCAGGCGTGTTTGATGGACGAATTTCAAAGTTGCATAGTGCAGTGTGACCTCATCTTCCTTGCAGGCTGCATGCTTATATTAAAAGCTAACATCTGGGTGTTGCACAGAAACGAGCATGTAGAAACTATGAGTAGAGCTTTACAGGTTTTAATGACAACACCACTGCATGTTATAGCATGAGAAAGTGTGCGACTGTGGATTTGTTTTGCAATCATTCCAGTCATCTTTTAGTGTGATGTTTACTTTTGATTAAGTGGCTGTTTCTTCTAATCTGTATTAAAGTTTAGGATTTTTTTTTTTTTTGAAAAATCATCATCTGAGAAAAGAACATAGGTGTTAATTGCAGACATAGATATAGGCTTAGACATTTTCTAAGCATGTTAATGCTAAACAGAAGAACATACTGTTGAACATGCTGAATGTTTCAGATTGTTCTCTGATGCTTAGTAGAGTAGTTAAATGTGAACCCACCACCTCAGCTCTGACACTGCTCTCACACAGAGCAGAGACACACGAACTCACTGACGACATGCAAATTTCAAATCTTTTTTTTGTTGTTGTTTTTTAGTTTGGATAATTTTTTTATGCTGATGCTCAATCCTAGTTTTAAACCACACATGTAAAGACGGTGCTTAGATGACTTTTACGCGCTTGAGGACAACTTGATCGCCAGTGAGAAGTGAGAAGAGTTTCCTCTGTCTGTTCTTTAGACAGCAGGAAACAGTGGATGTGTTACAGTGCAGCAGGATAGGGTCGAGCATCTCTCTGCTCCTCTGCTCACCGCGGATACCTGGACAGAAGATTTGGATTAAGAACTGGGGGTGAATAATCTCCACGGGAGCGTTTGCGGAGCGAAAACCGACTCAGTGTCTTGCTGTGGGAATATTTTAAATATTTTTTTCTTTTACGCGTCTGAAGGCTGGAGACGATGTCTGTGCGGGGATACTTTGTCGCTTTGACCAAATGCACAGTTCTTCTCTCTCTGAGGATTTTGCTTCTTGTGCCTGCAGGGTTGCCGGTCCGCAGCCAAGGGGATTCTCACTCCGACAACAAAGTGATGGACAACATCACCGTGCGACAGGGAGAGACAGTCTTCCTCAGGTGAGTCCGCACATTTCTCTCTGTCTTTTCCTCCTGCAGCTTTTCAAGCCTCTTCTCAAAGTTGAGCGCTGTCTGAAGAAACACGACTCGAGTGTTGTCTCTTCTATCGTGTCCCCTGCACTGAGAAATTGGGGGGATTTCAGGGGATTAGCGTGTGGAAAACACTCAGTTCACAAGCGATACTCTGTTAATCTGCAGCAGCTGTTAACGAGAGACTTAGAGGGGTTTTTTTAATTGTTGAGTGGTGGTGCGGAACTAAAGGTGGAAGGAAGAGTGCGTTTGTGCAAAGAAGCCAGAGAACAGTCGTCTACTGCTGGGGAGAGGAGGGGAGAGGGGGGGCTGCAGGTGGTAAAAGAGGACTAAAAATAAAAAAGAGAAAGAAAGAGAAGCGCCAGTGTAAATAGTCCAGTCGTGGAAATGGATTGACTAACGTCCCATCAGGACTGGAGATTGTCTGCGGTGACCTTTCCCCTCCTCTGCGCCCTCACAGGCTTACTGGACGCACGGGGATTTATGTTGCTTTCAAGTCCTGTCGGGAAATGTCCAGACTGACACGAGCGGCAATCACAACGGCTCAAGGAAGAGATTGTCTCTGATACCCCAGTTGGCAAGACGCTGTGTGTGGGAGGTGGAGGGCACCGGGAGGGGTGGGGGTGCATGTTAACAGCTGGTGGCGACGGTGTTGGTGTTATGGCGTTCACGCTGTGTGGATGTCACTGTAGGGATGAGTGTAAAAGAAGCAACAGAAAGTGTGTTTGAAGCTGTCTAGACACCGTTTGATATGTTCCTCCCCAGGTTTTTTCAACCTGATGGTAATTGTCTCTATTTTTGCTTGATGGACTTGATGTTAAGAGTGAAAACTGTCCAGTCAGGAGAGGCTGAGGGTTAAGTCAGTAAGTAAGTTAAGTCAAGCCATAAAATAATGTCATTAAACATACTATATCTCATGAAAAACTAATACAGTCACTGATACCTAATAGTTTGTCAGTAGCTTGTATGCACCAGAGTATCTTTCTATTCAGAATCTGTTGCTGACAGCAGCACAGCTGAACCAGTTAAAAACTATTCCTGCCACGAGCTTATCGCTGATATAATTTATGACAGTATGCACTTGACAGTCCTGCGCTTTGTTTCTAAGACTGGCACATTTAGATTTCTCTTACAAGCTCGTGCTGATTCATTAGCTGGTGTCTGGGGGGAGGCCCAGGGGTTCGTCGGGTTCTGGCAGGTCATTGGTAAGGTGAGGAGGAGCTCCGCTTGCTTCATTTGCTGTGAGCTCGCACAGTGTGGAGATGAGGAAGGGTCACTTCTCAGGAAGCTAACAGCAAGACAAGGGGTCAGTATTGTGCAGGTGTGGGTTCTTTCATATAGATAGATGGATAGACACTCTTTTAATTCTAAAGGGAAATTCCAGTGTTGCAGTAGCTATGAAGAAGATATTAAAGAACAATACAGAAAATACACAAGATATTAAAGATGAATACAGAAAATACACAAGATATTAAAGATGAATACAGGAAAAATACACTATAACAGAAACATGTTGCCCTTAAGCAATCTACAGAAAAACTCAAAATGCTACTATGCGTTGTAACTGTATGAATTGAGGATCAGTTGTGTAATAATGGAATATAAAGTTTGTCTCACAACAGATAGTAAAACAGTTGGAGCAGAGCTCTCTGTCATAATATAGTCATTGTACAGGGTGATGACTGTTGGCAGAAATGACTCTCTGTACCGTTCCTTGTCACAGCAGAGCTGGAGAAGTCTATGACTAAAGCTGTTCCGCTCCTCTCCACCACCTGCTGCAAGGGTTCCAGTGAAGTCCCCAGCACAGAGCCAGTCTTCCTGATCAGTTTATTCAGTTTGTTGGTGTCTCTGGCTCTGATGCTGCTGCTGCCCCAGCGGACAGCAGCAAAGAATATTGCAGTGGCAACAACAGACTGGAAAAAGATCTGCAACATGTTGTTGGTCTTTTCTTTCTGTTCATCAGCTCCTCTAAGTCATAGTTGATCCAGGGCTTAATGTTTGAGAAGCACCTCACTTTCCAGGTTGGGCTAATGTTGTATATATATATATATATATGTGTGTTGGTGTCTGTTATTAGGAGCTAAATTAACTGTCATGGAGTCGATGTCATGTTCACAGAGAACCTCCCAATCAGTGGCTTCAAAGCAGTCTTGCAGAACAGCTTTCTAAGACCACTTCCTAACAGTTCTCATGGTCACGGTCTGCTGCTGAAGAATGGGAGTGTAGACGGGGAGGAGAAGCACCAGGTTGTGGTCTGATATGGTTAATATACTGATAGAAAGTAGCAAGAGTGGTGGGAAGAGACATGTGGTTAAAGTATTCTGTGATTATCAAGAAGGTATTTGGATGCTGATGTTGTAGTCTTGAGGTGATGAAGTGAATGAAGTCACATGGTACCTCTGAAGCTGCTGACAGTGGGATGTATGTAGAGTTAAACATCATACTGCACTCGCGATGTTTGCAGTCAGCACACATAGTAGCTGGAATGAAGTTGATGTAAGGTGGCAGAAGGCAGCTACATGTACATCTGTGTGATTAACAGTCACCTATTGCTGAAACCAAGTAGTGGGCTGATCGAGTTGAGCTTTCAGCCTTCACTAGTGACCCCATTCAGCACCACGGACAGTTCACTGTCATGCTTTTAATTGCAAGTAGTAGCAATAGCAAGGACAAGTCAGGAATGTTCCATGCTCCTACTGCATGTTAAACTGCCCATGTTTGTGCAAGCACTTGTTTTATTGTGAAGCTACAGGGGAGTCACAGTGGTGCAGCAAGAAGGTTTTGGGATCTTTCTGTGTGGAGTTTGCAGGTTCTCCCACCTAACAGTTATTACTATAGTGTAGGCAAGTAGTGTATAGAGTAGTGGGAGCAAAGCAGGTAGTATTAATGGAGAGACAAAGTCAGCATCGGGACCAAACTGTGTTAATCCTACAGCCAAACATTTACTGTGTTGCTACTGTGCTCATTTAGAGTGGAGGATTTATTTTTTGGTCTGGTCAGGTACATATTACAATGTGTTAGCCAGCATGTACAATACACCTGGTGTTGTCAAGGAAAGCACAGTGAAACTGCTCCTATCACTCTTGAAATTGGCATGCAATGTCATTATGATTTCAGTCTCAGTCCAGACACAGGTCAGTGGGACTAGCAAGTCTAAACCTGCTAGGATGTGCATCAGTCCTCCGGGCTGAGTAGTAATTGCTAGTTCACTCCTAAATTGATTCACTCAATCTATGGCTGTACTATGTGTTCTTGTTGCTAAGTGCCTGCTCATACAATCACATGGCTCAAAAATGCATTTGAATCGAGATCTGTATACTGTAGTTACACATTTACAGCAGTCTTCTTTGCATTGCAACATGTTGTTAACATGCATCATAAGTGACAACCACTTTTAGGTTTGATGTATTTTCAGTATAAATGTAGCAATTTGCTTGCTCAAGCAGGTTTTCTACATTATTCTGTGTTTACTTATATTTTGTATGGTCTTAAACCTTACAATGCAAAATGCCTCGAGATGACTTTGTTGTGACAAATAAAACCGACTTGAATTGAATTTAAACTACTATTAAAGTTTATTTTTTGGGGTAGCGGGGTTACAAATCTGCAACAAAGGAGAATGCGTGAACATTCAACAAAACATATGGGCAAAGTATGGGAAAATTAGAAACTCACAGTACAGTAGTAGCAGTGGCATCCATGATGCAAGTAGGCTACACGGCATCAGCTAGCTGAGCCAATTTGTATTCCCTTTATAGTTGCATGGAAATTTGGATGTATTGTGTTCTGGTGATACAAATTATATTACAGACATGGGACTCACCACCCCTGCTGTGCTCTGCGCTAACAAGCTCCCCATTGCCCTTTTCGAGAACTGCCAAAACTGAGGGTGGTATCACATGTTAAATTAAAGTAAGCCAGAGCTGCCTTTTCTCTCGTATGTGTGTTTTTTTCAAAGCTTTGGTCTCACGGAGATGATGTATAAATAACACTAATTATCCGTTTATCTCAATGTGATCTGAGCTCTGAGTTGATCGGCGGCTGAAAACCTCAGGGGAGAGAGTACAGTATTTACAGAGTCACAGCAAATTACATAGCAACATACTTTGCATAATACCAATATTTATACAACAATGTGAGGTATTTGCAATCTTGTAAAAAATAATCCAAAGCATGAGCAAAAACAGTGTTTGTAGTTACATTTTTCTTAAATTCTCAAACAGCAGAAACATTATAATTCCATTTGCTGATTAGATGACAGTATACCAGAACAGATGTTGTGTCTAGAGAAGATTTTTGCCAAACCTAGATGCAGTTTGACTGTGTCAAAGAAGTAGATGAGGGGAATCTTTCTGTGTGATACAATGAGCAGAGTTTGCTTCACAGAGACCACGTCCAAACCGTAAAAGCAAACCATAAACTATTTTTATTTAGTGACTGTAAATCTCCACAGTGCAATCCTCTTAATATACTGTCTGTTTTAAATGTGCTCTGAAAGATGTAGTGCAGCAACTCACATCAGTTCATAATGTGGCAAACATTTACCTTCACTGAACTACAAAACACAAAGTAAACTTTACAAATCACAATTTAAGTTGTTCAATGTCATAAATCATGTATTGCAATCACGGGGCTTTACAATCTACAAAAATGACAATATGGAAAATATATATGAAAATAAATGGAATAAGCAACAGAGGAAGGATCTCTCTTCGAGAATGGACAGACAGGCAATAGATGTGATGTGTACAGAACAGAGCAACATTAGTTATTATAGATGTATGAAGAATAAGATCAGGAAGGATGTCATGCAACCTCCTGTTTCCACCAACCGACTGGAGCCACATGACCTCGTCTCCAACATGAAGATCTTGAAGGAGGACAGACCACAAACATACAAGAAGCAAAACTCAAGCACACTACTCCCACATATGGGAGAAAAAAACAAACACCTAGAAGATGAGAGACAGGACAACAAGAAAATGGGGGGAGAGAGCAAGAGAAGAAGAGAGAGATGATGAATAGGCTGAGACTCTTGGGGTGGTGAGGATCCAGATTCAGCCCATCTGCAAGAGGCACTGACAGCTAGAGAAGGAAAGAGGTCCCGGGTGGCGAGGAGCGACACTTAGGAAATAACACAACAGGACTGGAAGGTTAAATAGAAAGTTTATTTTTGCAATATTAATCAAGAAAATATTAATCTGTGATCATTAAACGTATTTACATGATTTTGCTGACACTTGTGATACACAGTGATAAGTGAATAAAATCAAATATTAATGTTGTAGGAGTTATACAAGATACAAAATGTAATGTGTAATCTTTGGCCTGATCTGTGTTCACTGTTGAATTGGAGGAATGCAAGTGCTGCTGAAAGACCTAAGGAGGCAGAGCGGACAGTAAAGTGAAAAGAGCATAAAAATCTCAGCTTTTGGAGAGCTAGACGTGCACTCATCAACTGCCTGGGGAACCAGCATCACTTCAAATCAAGAATCCCACCTCCAGGAGAGCAGCTGAGACCGCGTTCTCCCTGCAAGACTCTCTGCACGAAGAAGCTCTGACTGTGGCCCAACAGGCCTGTTGACCTTGGCAAGTAGACCTCCCAAGGCCTGAAACTGTGGCATTTCTGCAGATGCTCACCATCCTTCTGCAAACCAACCAGCATCTAACTCTCTTGACAGCAATTTTTGACATTTTTTTTTCTTTCAGCCTTTTCTACAGTCTTATTCTTCAGATTCCAAACACGTACTGAGTACAAGAAGGATACATATTATCACCATGTTACGTTAACATCTCATAGTTGTAGTGGCTGTTAGCTACTGTATTTGCTAAATCAACTATTAGCAAACAAAAATTATCTGCAGTTTTTTATTTTACTTATAACGTGGTTAAGAGTGTGTTTAAATGTTAGCAAGTCGGTCTGTAAGAATAATTACATTATGTACTTACATTGGATATATGGACATGACTTCCGACATTTTTTGCTGACCTCCATATCTCCTGTTGTGTTTATGTGTTTGTTTGCATGAGGATAAGAACGTTTTGGCAGTCACTGTTGTGTGCTGTCTTATGAATGCATGAAAACAAGACTGCCAACATTTGCAATGTGTGCTGGCAAAGTGGGTGGCAGACAACCTGTCATCTGGGCCACTCCATGTCTGGACACAGCTGGCGAGCCACAACACAATCCAGCGAGTGGAGAAGTTATAGAGCATTGAACACAGATACAAGTAGTTGGCAGTAGAATTTCCTTGAGGGGGATTAATAAAGTGTCAATCCTTCATATTATTAATATTAAAAGTTAGTATTATGTGTCTCAAATTGGACCTGTAGACAAAGGCTCTTTGGAAGGCTTTGAGATAAACATTACCTTGTAGGAATTGTATATTTCCAACTTAAATAGGTTCCAGCAACCAACAAGTGTTGATTACAGGGAGCTGTTGTGTTTTCAGTGTGTGTTTTGCCTTCTTTAATTTGTGCTGTTGTACTGTATTGGTGACACTGTGCTTCACACAACCAGATTGCAACTCAACTAAATAAGAAGGGCAATAATTTCCCCAGTCTCTGCCCATTTATTAAAAAAAAGAGATCAGCTCCCTCGCAAGACTGCGTTTAATGAACGTCAGCAGAGTGGCCGAGGTGAGCCAACAACCTCCTGAGAGGCTTATCTACCTGCACAGACCGTGCTGGTCTCACAGTGACGTCGTGTTAACATTTATTCCTTTCTTTCCTAGATGCCTGATGAGCGCATTTGTGATTAAAATACTACAGGGACGAGGTGCCATTCCACACATGGAGACACGTTTAATTGCCTTGATATTTAGTTTTCATGTCGAAATATTAGCATGACACATGTATGAGTTTGCATTCATGCTCTTGTTCTTTTGACGTGTTTGGTGTATTGATGTAATAAATGGATGAGCACACAGTGCTGTGAAACAATATTTCACATTTCCTGTTAGTTTTTTTTCATATTTGTCACACTTAACTGATTCAGATCATCAAACAAATTTTAATATTACACAAAGGACTCACAAAGCTGAATTCAGTTTCAGGCTGCCAGATCTGTTGAATCAAGAAATCACTTCAATAGAAGCCGCCTGACAAAGTGAAGCTAAAAGATCTCAAAAAGCAAAAAATCATGCCTCCATCTAAAGAACACATGAGCAAGGGTTACATAGCCATTTCTAAGGCTTTGGGACTCCAGCAAACCATGGTGAGAGCCATTATCCACAAATGGAGAAAACGTCCCAGGAGTGGCCCGCCTACAAAAATGACTTCAAGAGCACAATGGACAATCATCCAGGCGGTCATAAAAGAACCAAACAATCTGAAGAACTGCAGGCCTCAGTTAAGGTCAATGTTCACAATTCAACAATAAGAGAGAGACTGGGAAAAAATGGCATCCATGGGAGAGTTCCAAGGCAAAAGCCACTGCTGACCAAAATGAACAATAAGGCTCGCTCGTTCAAGGCAAATGTGAGCCAAAAAACATCTTAATTATCTCCATGGCTTTTGGGCCAAGATTCTGTGGACTGACACATCTAACAGTTTGAAAGGTGTGCGTCCTGTTACATCTGGTGTCAAAATTAACATAGCATTTGATTAAAAGAACATCATACCAACAGTCAAACATGGTGGTGGTAGTGTAGTGATGGTCTGGGCTGTTTTGCTGCTTCACCAACTTGTCATAAATGAAAGGAGAATGTTCGGTCATCAGCTTGTGACCTCCAGCTCAAGCACACTTGGGTTCTGCAGCAGGATAATGATCAGTCAGCAAGTCCACCTCTGAGTGGTTCAATAAAGTCCAGACTAAATCAACTGGCAATGCTGACTCATTGCCAGTTACTGCAAATGCTTGATTGCAATTGGCACAACCACTTATTAGGTTTAGGGGTCAATTCCTTTTTCACATAGGGCCAGGCAAGGTCCCTTAAAAAATTAAATCGTAATTTGAAAACTGTATATTATATTAACTCTGGTTATCTTTATGTCATATTCAAATTAGTTTGATGAGTGCAATCATTTAAGTGTGACAAATATACAAAAAGAAAATTCAGGGAGTACTTACTTTTTCACAGCAATGTATGCACAAAACCTTAGTGTCAGTCACAGAGATTATTCCATCCAGTCTACTTAAAGGTAAAGAAGCTGCTCTTTAGGAGGTCATTCATTTTGTTCCACTTGTGCCATGGTCCAAGACTGGAAAGGGGAACATTTTAATTCACAAAGGGATACTAATGATTCTATCTGCAATTCTATTTTCTTCCACCTAGACAGGCTGCCATCCATTATTCCCTTGTTTTCACTGATTGCCTTCAACATTACTGTACCAGAAAGAGGTTTTCACAGTCAAAATAGAAAGGCTTTGGTAGCGACAATGGCAGCAGAATAAGATCACTGTACAATTTCATCAGCTAACAAGATCTGATAGTTGTTTCTATTATTCTGTTGTATTTTAACTGAAATTATTTTTCACATTTAATTATAAAATAGGGTATTGATTTTTTTCTTTTCCTCTTAATGTCTATGACTTATCCGTAAGGTACAAAGTATGACTGACGTTGGCCTGTGTTGTCAGTTAAATGAGCATTCATCATCATTCATCAGCAGCAGAAACATTCCACCTTGTGTTACAAGTGTTACTATAGTCATTCTTTATGTATGTGTGTATGTAGTGGAGTAGAGTGGGGGCATTACAGTTCTGTGCACCTGTTAAATTAATATAGTTAGTGTTTTTGAAGTGTAGACAAAGATTTAAACGAATAAAAGAGTGGACATTGTAATGCACAGTTGGAAAACATGTTATTGTGTTATGATTTATGTTTGAGTCTCCTGGGGCACCTTTATCAAATATCTGAAGAAATGATTTGAAAATGTGTCTAGTTGAATTGTCTTTTAATTTGTCACCCAGCCTTTATAGTCAGTTGTGTGTAGAAAATGACAGGGGGATCAAAGAATAACCTCTGGTTGATGATTAACTGAGAAGAAAGCCATTAATAGATCTTTTTTTCTGTAATTCATTTCAGACTGAAACTGAATTTTAACATAGCTTTTACTTTAAACTTAGGAGACATCAGTTAGTGAGAGAAATTAGCTTTATTTGATGAAGACTGTGCCGTGATGTTTGACGGCATGCTTGTTTGGAGCTAGTATATAATAATGCAGGCGCCATTAATGGTTTTAATTACCCCTTTTCTAACTTAGACCACTTCAAAACTGAAAAGGTCATTAATTTCAGTGTGATTTAAAGTGCCATATCAAACTTGGACTGTATAATCAGGCATCCAACAGCTAAATGGCAGCAGGCTGAGGACTGTGGGGTCATATGCTGCAGTCACACATCTCATTAACATACTGTATCTTAATCAAAAAGAAGTCGTTGTTTGGTTTTGGATTTCAAGACATTAACTTGTGCAGATGCTTTGGGAACAGCTTGGCCTACATTTGCAGACTCTCTGTATTGTTGAAGAGAATAATCTCATATCTCCAGTGGATTACTAAGTGAGGACTTGCTGAACTGAGCGATGGCGGTTCATCGTTAGTAATTTCTGGAAGATATCTTTTTTTTTTCCCTCTCTTTCTCCACACTCACACTTGTCTTGCTTTGAAATGATTTAATTCTGCCTTGAACGCTGTCCAGGAAATTACAAAGCCACTGTAATGAAGTGCGGCTGATTGGACAAGTGCCCTTGTGTGAACATTCGTTTGTCGGCTATTCAGGATTTTGAAACTGGGCAGGCTGAATAGAACAGATTGATTTTTATAACCTTAACCCCAGCAATTTGAAGCTTTCTGCTACCATTTCTGTAACACTGGTAATCTTCTGAAAGGGCTGTTGCCTAAATAACCAAGTTGAAGCTGATAGTCTGATTTAATCATATGAAACAGCCAACGATATCATCTAAGAGTGATGACAACCACAAATTTGTTTAGTAAGGAACATAACTACAGATGGGGTGCATTTTCAGTGAACATAATTATAAATAATAGTAATAATAAATAATATATTGTCACAGATATGTTGATACTGAACATGTCAATAAAATGTATTAAAAGGGTATTTCTTTTGTCAAATATTCAATCTTGCAGAACAACATCTGCCTTTTAATCTAGATATCCAGACTGCAGCCTTAGTAAACGTTTCTATAGTTACATTTAGACGAGCAAAGCACTTGGTTAAGTTTAGGGAAAGATTGTATTGCATTAATGCCAGCAAAATGTGAAGAATGGAAATGGTTAGCCTATAGGCATGATTGTGTTTGCCGCATCTTTCAGGATGATATGGAATAGGGAGGAGATTTTTTTCATGGGAATGTTTGGGAGATGGGGTTGAAACAGCAATTGTTCTACATTGTTCTCTATTTTGGAACAGAATCACAATTATTCTTAGATGAATATGAGTGTGAATGTTTGTCTGTGTCTATATATCAGCACCCTGCCTCTTGCCCAATGAAAGTTGGCTCCGTGACCCCCAACAGGTTAAGATAATGAATAGATGAGTGGATGTTGTTATTATTTAATGCTATTAGTGTAATATTGATCCAGTATAGAATTTTCAATTTCAAAAATAAAATGCACAAATTGTTTTTGTTCTATGGAAATATTCTTTACACATTTATTTCATGTTACACTTTACCTGGCAATCATCACCTTTCCTTTGCTCTCCTCCTATCCTCCATCAGTCAAACAACAGTTTTAGTCATTGCTTTCACATTTTGTCCTTAATCTTTAAAAAGCTGTACATGCTACCTGTTGAGCCAGTTAACTGGCTGAGCCAGCGTTTAATGAGAATGAATCAATTTAAATCATGAAATATATTATTTCATCATTTGTTGTTGTGTATTTAATGCATTCATGTCTGTGTTCAAATGTCGCATTTATTTATTTAAAATCAAAAGCATGCTTTTAATCAAAGCTTATTTTGTTGTGTGATTGCAGTGAGAAGAGTGAGAGGGTTTGAGTGACCCGTGGGCAGCGCTAGCGAGGCTTTGCTGCAGCGTCTCGTTGACTTAAGAAGGACTCCAGTCCTGTCTGGGTATTAGCAGAGGAGATGGGTGGGAATGAGGTGGAGTGCTCAGGATTATGTGCTTAAAAGATTCTCTCCCTCCCCTTTAGCACTAAGATATCAATACTGCAGGGCACTGTGCTCATGCACATACACACTGACACACACGAACGCTGTTTACCAACGTAAGGATTAGATATGGATATACCTCACAATTGCTTTGGCAGACCAGACACAAACATGGGGAAATAAACACAGCTCCCACAGAGGTCATAAAATCTGCAAAGGTATTAAACGTGACTGGGGGAAAAATCCATATGTTTTAAAGTATGGACAAACAAAAAGTCCTTTTGGGTAACGGTAGCACAGAGTTTGAGCAATAGCCTGAATACAGACTAAGTGATGTACCTACAGAGACTTCAACACAGAAAGTGAATTTAGTACATCTAGCACCCTTTTCTGTACTGAACACACAGTTATAGATGATGTAAGTACTTATGAATCACATTGTGCATTCAACACTTTTTATTTGTTTGCATTTAAAATTTTAGTCCAGCCAAGTCCTCTGGCCCTGCCCTAATCATGACAACACAGGCAACCTTCTGGGATCTTTTACATATGTGATGATGACTATGAGCACAGTAATCAGGGAATTTAACAGCACATTTTTGGCAGTTAAGGTGATTTGAAAATGACCAATTTCTCCTACATAACCATTTTATTTAAAGAGAACCAACATTAGCTTTCGACCATTCCTTGACATGCCCTGCCTTATCAATCCATCTGTGTCTAGCGCTCCCATAAATAACCCTGCAGCTAAACTATCCGCCACCTACTGCACAGGTAAAATACAACTGTTGCTTTGCAGACAGGGCAGACATTTACAGTGTAGAGAACCTTTAATGGCTCACTGACCATGTACAGCCAGTTGATTTTTTTTCTGAGATTCTGAGATAGGCAGTAAGCTTTTATGACACAGGATGCAGCTTATGCTTTAGTTCCAGTACACAAAGTGAACACATAAATCATGAGGTAAAATCAAGTAGTAAGGATCAGCCAGGTTCTAAGATGAAGCAAATAAACAGGCTTTTTAAAATAATTTTGTTGAAAACTTGTTTTTCTTACTACATAATTCCATGAATATTTCTGCCTGACAGATCCACTGAAAAGACAAAAAGACAAAAGAAATAGGTTTTTTCCAGATACATATGTCTTTGCATCTGTGAGGAGCTCGATAAAAAGTCACTGGATGATAAAGTGCAGCATCAGTAGTAAACATACACCATAGCAGCACTATCTGGCAGCTCTCTCCCTTGAGCAATTGGTGAGAGCAAACAAATGATTGAATGAGTGCATCTGATCAATGTGGATACTTTTCCTCTGCTTTTACTGGCAGTTAGGTGGAAAACAAACTGCTTTATTCATTTTCAACCTTTATTGTGCCCTAAAAAAACTAAAGAATAGATTTTGTACTGACTTCACAACTCAAGGTGAAGAGACGTGGAAGGAGCAGTTCAAAGTTCCAAAACACCTTTCGTGACAGGTCAGCATCTGCCTACCTACCTTAATTCCATTTCTGTTTAAATATATTTTTTATCCACCACAGTGGATTTGAAATGAAACAGTCAACATGTGATTAATGTGTGGACTCTTTAATTTAAGGCCAGTTCATACGTTCTGTGTATGTTCTCTGAATGTGTGCACGGACAGCCCAAAATGTTGTGTTTGCTGTCAGGACCTTTACATTTAACCAATTCACATTAGCATTCACATTCAGTCAAATACAACAAACTATAGAGCACTTTACCTCGCTGTTGTTCCTGTCCAAGTTTTTTTGGTTCTGAAATATTTGGACAAACTAGTATGAATCACATTATCGGCCTTAAAAAGTCAGTGAACACCTGAAGTCCAGGTATTGCCGGGTGCTCAGTGTGCTCTGTCAGGTCTGTAAGGAGCTGGCTTCACTTTGTTTGATTTTTCAAGGTTTATGATTAATTTATTGTCATTCAAAATGTTAAAAACATGGCAGAACAACATTTGTTCTCAGGCTGGCATCAGAATAAATTAAAGACAATAGTACATATATTAATCTAGAAAACACTGAAAAAGTCATCAAAAACATCAATCAAAGATCACAATGTTAGAAGAGTGCAGAGGACAATATATGGTACAGAGTTCATAAACCTCACAGCCTCAGGGAAGAAGCTCAACCTCAGTCTTGATGTCTGGACTTTAAGGCTGCGCAGTCTTCCACCAAAGGGGAGGAGGGTGAACAGTTCATGGGCTGGGTGCGTGGTGTTCATCACCACATTTAGGTCAGGTCATTAACTTGACCATTGCAGAATGTTCACTAGTACACTAGTTAGGCCAGGATATCTACGGAAAACAACTTTAGTAGTTCAAAGAATTCTTGAAATTTCCCAACAGTTTGCCAGAACAAGAGCCTTCAGTAATTAAGCGAAACATAAAACATATGATTCTACAACCACATCAGATCGATATCATATAAACAGAGAAGACAAAGATGAATTTGCACCAGAACAATAGGAAAACATTCTTTGTTTCAAATCAATTGCAAACTCAAGTTTAAGGGTATGGTAATATTTGGGTTAAGTATGAATGGATAGAGCTGGACTGTTCTAGCATCAAGACTTGTTTTTAAGGTTAGAGTAATCCTAAGCGTTGGTGGTCAGAACTGTAAAAACTATGATATGTGATGATGACATGAAGTATGAGTAATACCCCATATCTCGGCAGCATTGCAGTCTACTGGTATCGAGGGTTGGGAACCTTTTCTTAACTTGAACAATAATATGTAGAATTAGTTATCTGAACATTTTAGCTTTTATTTTTTTTACATTTCAGAATGAAAAAAAGGAATCGATAAGAACTGGAATTTTTGTATCTTTGTGTACTTTTCCTCACATTATAGTGTCATTAACATTTGTCCCGTTTATTTTTGTATGACGAAAACTTTAAAACAAACATCTCTGCAATGTTAAGAGGTGTTGCTCACTTTAAATGTTTCAAAGAAAACAAAAAGATGCATGTGAAAATATTCTCATGATATGTGTGTCCCTTCTGAGGTGAAAGTGGATGTACTGAGGGTTATGAGTGATGGGAAGAGTAGAGAGGAGTGTGTGTGCTGGATGAGAGCAGAGAAGAGGGTTGGGCGGACATTGGGCCAAGGTCAACAGTAACTGTTTATACCATCGTAAAACAGCTTGATTTATGTGACAGGCAGTATAACTGTGGGTGCATAAACATGTAATCACTCGGTGTACTTAATCACGGTTGGAAAACACGGTTGTAGGGTTTTTAACCAACCAGGAATGTTTTTGTATTGGGAATGCCACTCAGTCAGACAATTTTCTTTTGGCCACCTCCAGATGACATAATAATCCCCATGAGATGAATCCCTTTAATTTTGCTTCAACATCCACACAATCACCTCCAAACCTCCTCTGCAGCTCTGCACCCATAACAAGATATCAACCCTGTCTCCTAAATATTACATTTCTACACAGCTAAACCACAGTCAGAAATATGTTTAAGGGAACATAGTTATGTTTTCTCTTAACATAAATAGGATATTTTCAGAATTGACAAGTTGCTAATAACGTTGATACTGAACATATCAATTAAATTGTAGCCAGACAACAGATTTTTTCCCCCCAAAATATCAACATCTAGTTTTCTTTTTCAAGTTCAATAACTGAACTTGTAGCACAACATCCACTTTGACTTTAATGGAGGGGTTCAGGTAGTGACATCACCTGGTTATGGTTAGGGAAAGATTGTGGTATGGCTTAATAGAGAAAAACACTTAACATACAACAGGTTTATTAAACAAATGAGAGACTTGCTCTAAACCCAAACACATGCTGGATTCTGATCTCACTTCCTAATATTAAATATAGTAATATATTATATACTAAATGTTTACTTGAATCATTTACAGTCATGTGACTTTTATTTTTACATTAGAAAAACTGTATAATTTGGAAAATTCTGACTATATTCATTATTGTGAAGTTTTCTCAACAATTTGTTCTCCCCTCATATTTGCAGTTATCTTTCCTGTTAGTAGATGCCAGTGAATAAGGATGAACTTGGGAATTGAGGATGAGAGAAGTTGATAGATGTGTAGTTGCAGCATGTGCATAATTTCCCATCCTTTTTTTCTTGAATTGATTTGTCCCATAAGCAACATATATATTCACTCATATTATTTATGTACAATGTGCCTGGTGACTTATTATCTTTAGGCCAGTTGATAAATCAAGGATTTGTTTCCAGTCTGCAATAAGAACACTTTCTGTTTCTCATCGGCATCAGTGCTCCATTAACCAAGCACTGCTACATATCTTCCTGTGGATACAGTCAAATCAGGTGGTATCCAAAGCAGATTATCTTTCCCTGAGCAGTCATTCACATTACTTTCCTAAAGCGCTCTGATGTCTGATTCTATAGTGGGAGCAGAGATCCACTGTGCTAGTGATAAGGGAATTCTTCATTGTCAATGCACCAGGGAGCTTTAAAGAAGAGGTAAGGCAGAAATGTTCCTCATCACCACTTCTTTACTTCATAGACTCTTCCCTCATGACCGAGAGCGCCCGCACCACAGTGTAACACAATGTACTGATGCAGGTATAAAGCTGCAGCGGCTTTCTGTTCATTCAGAGCGAGATTGTCTCCTGGTGTTTCTGTTCATCCCTGTAATACAGTATGAAATGAAAAGCAGCGGGTCCTGGAGAGCAGCATTTAGTTCAGCTTGCTTCTTGAAAACCATCAATCTTTATTTATTTATTTATTTCTCTTTTTGTGGTTAGAAAACTGCTCAAGTAAAAAAAAAAAAAAGGCATCAGTGAACCGATTACCACAGCATAAGAAAGAATGCAGTGAGTCCTCTGTGAGTCGTTTTGGTATTCTGTTGTAGTGGTGGGGACGCTACTTTGGAAGTTACTAATTACTTTACAGTGGAACATTTTGAACCACAGCAAAGCTACTGTACCTCAGGCAGAAATCTAGCAAAAAAGAACAACAACCAGCAAGCTGCTGCAATGTAGCATTAAGTTAAATTATTAGTTTAATTACATGCTCACCAAATGTGTAAAGTGGAATGATTTTTTCTGCAAAACTCCACTTAAATATTCACAAACATAACAAAAAAAATAAACTCGCACACCTGCACCACAAAAAATCTTGTGAGGTTGACAGGGTGTAGGGCTTTCACCACAGTCACTGTCACTGCTCCGTCACGTTCATTAACCGTTTTTCCTTTTGCTGTGTTGTTCAACTGCAGAAGTCTTACAAGCAGTAAATATAACACAGTCAAAATGATTTTATTTCTGCTTCACTATTCTGCGAATATCAATTACATAAATGATTGTTGATGCATGCAAAGTGCGTTTTAGAGTAGCTGGAGACTAACTTGTTCCACAGCTATCCCTACTTATTACAGTATTCTTAACTGGCCAATTAGAGCATTTAGTTGTTTCCAGGACCAAATATATATGTGGGAATTTGCAGTGATAGGACGGAGAGTCCTCTGTTTCAGGCCCTTTTGCAAAGGAGGTAGAGATGCTTGCTTTCAGATTTCTGATCTGTTCTGCCACACAATTATAAGCCACAACCAGGACTAACTGTGATTTTTTTTCTGCTGTAAAAATGTCACAAAACAGTGCTAAAAATAACATATCCAGTGGCTGTAGTCACACGATGCTGCAGTTTCAGTGCTAAATTAACTTAACTGTAATTGGTGGAATCTCATTAAGCAATTTGTGTACATGTTTAATTTTGTATTTTTCGCTTGGTCCAACTCACAAATTATACAAATTCCCGCTCAGCTTTGTGACAGATTCAGCAGAACATATTTGCAATTGATCCACATTTGATTTAAAACCACAGAAGGTAACTGTGACTCAGAGCTTCTCACAGACATGAAATGCAAAGTGCAGCCTGATACATATTGATAGAAGCAATGTGGTGTGTGGATCTTTGTATTTATAATTAATATATTAATGATTGACATATTGTCCACAGGGTGGATCAGAGATCAGCTCTGTGTCTCTGTGAGCGCACTCTCCCATAATGCATTCAGATTCACCACTTTTGCATGCTGGGCTGATTGCAAGGTGTGTCCTCTCAGACCTGGTCCACAGTTTGACAAGCTGCCAATGCCAATGGAGTGGAAGCATGTCTCTGATAGCTGTATCTGTCTGTCAGTGTGTGTGTGTGTGTGTGTGTGTGTGTGAGAGAGAGAGAGGGAGAGAGCTGAGGAAAGCCAACTTGTACTTTGAAATGTGGTTCTTGTGGTTTTTGTCAGCGCTTGCCTTGAATGTCATTTGTGAGCCTTATTATCTGTTTGAAAAATCTGGGGTTTTGTGCAGGTTTGTCATTTTAAGCATAAGAACATTTACAGAAATGATTTGAAATTACCCTGCAGAAGGTTTTTTATAGAGTCATTACTGATTTCATAATGGTTTCATAGCCTAACTTTGCAGTTGCTTTTCTTCTTATATAGCTCATAGTTTGTTGCGAAAGCTTCACTGCAACACGACCTATTAACCGTGACATGATTTAACATTAGACAGATCCCTGTCCCTTTTGATCAGTGGTGGATTAAGTTATTTCCCATTACTTTCCAGTGTACGCTGATTTTCCAGCAGTTTCAAGAGTGTTGTGTTAAATATATCAATGCTAACTGTAATTGCAGTGAAAACACTTCAGGATGATGTGCTGCTATGATTAATTAAAAAACCTTGGTATTATAAACAAGATACTGGAAATATGTCTGCTCTGACTGGAGAAAGACTCAAAGTTTCTCCGTTTACTTTTGCTTTCAGTGCTGTGTAAAGTATTTGCCTGGTTTTATTTTTTTTGCATATTTGTCACACTGATGATGTCACAATGATTCAGATCACTGAACAAACACAGATAATCTGAATAAACACAATACAGTTTTTAAATGATAATTTCATTAATGGGAAAAAAAGCTCCAAACTTGCCTGGCCCTATGTGAACAAGTAATTGCCCCCTCAACCTAATAACTGATTGTTAATGCCTCAGCATATCAGTCAAATTTAAGTCCAGACTTTGACTAGGCCACTTTCAAGCTATTCAGTGGACTTGCTGGTCAACCAGCAGGATCGTTGTCCTGTTGCATAACCCAAGTTCTCTGAGCTTGAGGTCACAAAGTGATGTTGGACATTCTCAAATGATTTTGTGGTAGATCACAGAATTCATGGTTTCATCAATTATGGCAACTTGTCCAGGTTCTGAAGATGCAAAGCAACTCCAGACCATCACACTACCACCACCATGTTTGACTGTTGGTACAATGTTCTGTTTATGAAATACTGTGTTAGTTTTACACCAGCTGTAATGGGACACACACCTCCCACAGAGTATTTCCTCAAACATCTTGGGGAAAAATGAAGATGGGGACAATAACTTTTACACATACAAGTCCAGGCAAAAAAACTGCATTTTGTATTTACTCAGATTGTCTTTGTGTGCTGTAATGTTTAAATTCGTTTGATGATCTGAATAATTAAAGTGTGATAAATAAAAACAGGAAGGGGGCAATAACCTTTTCACAGCACTGTATGATTTGATGTTTTTTTGAGAATTTTAACTTTTTTGTGAGCTGTGATGCACTGTGTGCTCTGACACTTGTTGATCACAAATTCTATTATATTGTGATTCAGATATGCGCCGTTTGTGGTTAGCACAACATTTCCTAAAATCAGAAATATTTTCTCTTCAGTCACCTTTGAACAGAGGGAGAGACACGATCTTGTAAACTGTTATTAAGGTCAGAGGCAGCAAATATCAACAGCATGTCATCAGACAGAAAGTTCATTTACATTTAGGTCAATTTGCTCACAAATAGAAAAAATACTCAACCTAAAAATCTTTCCTTAGGTCCTGCACATGTGTGTTTTGTCAGCATGCTGAACAATGTGGGATCAAACATGATAATAAAGTTTGCTGAGTTTAAAGTTTAATCAGATAACACCGACTATTTTGACAAGTTTTTGTTAATGGAACTGGTAGAAAAGTTGGGCACCAAACTCTTACTAGTGAAATGTATGATGTCTGAGAACCTGCTGTAGACAACCTGCTGAGACCAATTTAATTGAAGGCTGAGCTCGAGGCCCTCATTCAACTTCCAGGTTCTGGAGTAAAAGCTCACCTGAATCTGCACATGGATAAGGCAGTCATTGAGATGCTGACCTGGGAGAGTCCCCAGGTGTCAGGCCGCTCTCCAGGCTGCCACGCTGTGGCATGGTGGGTTTACTCCTAGTGCTCTCTCTGGTATCCTACCTTCTATTAATTGGCAGCAATAAAGTGTTTACATTCTGTGTTGTGTCTGGTTTAGGTTATCAGATTTTAAATTGTGAGATCTTTCTCATAAAAATTGAACAGCCAGATAATAATAATAATGAATACTTTATTGATCCCCTTGGGGAAATTGTTGTTTGGAAAGCTGCTAGACCCGTGTCAGTGTTACTACGGGGATTCAGTGTCTCGTCCAAGGACACCTCGACATGTAGCTTCAGAGGGACTGACAATCGAACCGCTGACCCTTGCTCTACCCACTGAGGTTTCATGCTGCCCCAAATGATATGTTTACCTGTGGAAAATTTGATAAATGTCAATGTACTATTTCCTTAAATTCATTAGAGTTAGTGAAGAGCAAGGGCACCTCAGATTAACTTGATGATCCTCTGCACAATGGGTTAAGTACATCTTTATTGACACTGTGCAAATGAGGCCCTCAGATCTAAATACCATGCAAGTCTTTTGTTGAGTCAAGCATCTTTTAAGAAGGTGGCAGAAAAAGGGATAGTTGACAAGCGAAAAAATCAATCTAGGCATTTCCACATCACAGAAGCTCTTGAGGCAGCAACTAAACACACCGTCTACTAATATGATGATGAAGGCCAAGATGCCCCAGTGGAACGCTTCTAATCATTGACGTCCTCACTGCTGAAGCATTTTGTCCTGCTGCCTATTACCTTGTGATAAAGAAAGTCATTGTGGTCTCAACATTGTCACAACAACTTACTTCTGCAAAGTCTGCAATCCTTTCTCAACTGCTGCATCAACTGTTACAAGACTTTTTTTTGCAGTACTCATGCCTCTTCTCAGTAGAGTCTGAAGTTAAGCACGAAAATTGACAAAGTAGTCAGAATACTACATACTCTTCTCTCCAAGTTAACTATGTGACAAAAGCTGATCTGGTCCTCCTGTTATTGGAAGGAGGGACGGGGCAGGACAAGGAAGAGAGCAGATTAAAGAGACAACTACAGGGATCTATCAGGATATGGCTACCACTAACCTAAGTGCTGGCAGTAGACCCAGACGAAATGTCCTTCCAGAGGTCAGCTGCAGGTATCCGTGGTACAAGATTGCAGAGCCCCTAAAAGGTAGTTACAGTAAAAGGCTGTGTGTGGGGAGAAACTAAACTAAACTGGATCTACGATTCTGATTTATAGGAAATATGTAATGTTTCAATGTGTAGATTTAGAGGAGAAAAACACTTTGGTAAATGTTGGTAAAAAAACTGTGGTTTTGATTAATAAGCCTTTTTTTCCCCAATTACACTTGAAAACATACCAACATTTGATCAGTAATAGCTGCAAAGTAACTGTAAATAACTGTAAAGTTAAAATGAGTAACCTTGGACTTCACGGATAGGGGGAACTTATACTGCCTGTCCCTATCACAAGGCAAAACTCCACCAAAAGCTGGAATGTTTTGTTAGACCTTATTATAACATTTGGCATCATAATTGCCAAATTTGATGCAATTATTCTATTAATACTTGTAAAGCACAACAATGGTTTATTTATTTTATTCATAGTAGTAACAAGCACTGTGCCAAATATTTTTACTGTCAATTTTTATTCTTTTATCAATTTCAAGGACTTGTGGTTGTATCAATAAAAATACAGAGAAAAGCAGTTAAATGTATGTAATGTAATGTAAAGCTTTTCTCTATTAAACCAGACAATAATGTTTCCTAACCTGTAAGCCATGCTGTTAGGGTCGAAACATAGCTGTGGTCAGACAAACTGGATGTTGTATTGTAAGATCCAATATTTTTGGTCAAACTTTGTTGATGACTTCATTATCAACATATTTGTGACTTTCATTTGTATAAATTTTATATTATACATATTATGTTCATAGAATAACATGCAACAACAGAAATGCTGTTGCAGTTACTTTCGTGTTTGCTAAACCTGGTTTCAAGATGTGTGGGTGCTGACTGGGGATATGTCTCAGATGTTAGGACCCAATTCCTTACGAATTGTATATATATATTGATCTAATACCATACATATAAAATAATACTTGATGAAAATGTAGTGGCTGCAATGGACTGGCGATCTGTCCAGGGTGTACCCCGCCTCTTGCCTGAAGACAGCTGGGATAGGCTCCAGCACAAATCTTTACCATAGACCTACGCTATAAACTGGTGCATGCGCACTGAAGGGGTTCCAGTGCGCATGCATGCAAAGTATAGGAGAAGCTTGGGCTGCAAATTTGTGTGCCTAAAGCCCACCCACAAGACTGGCATCTCAGCTCCAGACCAGGAAATTCTAATTAAATCACCATAGCCCAATTCAGATGCTAAAAACTGAAAATCTCACCAGCTGGAAATCAAAATTAAACACCAGACAGAAGGAGAAATGACACTCCAGAAACTGGTATGAGAAGACGTCCTGACTAACTGTCTGTCCTGAGACCAGAGCTTTGGTTTGTTTCACCTGCCTCCTCTGTCAGCTGTCAGGAATAGAATGAGCCTGGATTCAGACAGGTAATACAATGTGAAAATGAAATTTGGCTTCTGCATTTGACCCATCCCCCCTTGGGGGGAACAGTGGGCAGCCACAGAGGGGAACGGGGGAGCTAGCGCTGAGTGTCTTGCTCAAGGACATACCTGGTATGGGGGATGGGCTGGGATTCGCTCCTGCCACCTTTTGCATCACAGTCTCAGTCACAGGCTGTGTAGTTTTATGTTCATTTAATCATTTAAAGTTGTGTGATGAATGACAATGGTGCTTTGGCTCTGGTGATATGTGGTTAGAGTGCAACTTGCAAAAATGCGCTCCCCCATAAAAACATTTCACCAGCCGCCTATGAAGTAAGTGGCTTTGTGTCTGGTAATTGTCTTCTGTCCTCTGCTGTTTTACTATATAAATATTTTCTGAGCAAGAGCTTTATATTAGTTGGTTTAATTTGGGATCCACCAGAGGGTTAGCTCTCACCTCTTGTTCTCTTCTTCTTGTATTTAAATATGGATGAGGCATCTGTCTTTGTGAGGAATTGTTGCTTCTCCTTGTGCTTCACCACAGTGCAGTTTGCAGTTCTTCACAGTAGAACCTTTTATCAGCTGGGAAGTGTAATTCAGACAGGCAAGCTCTAACTGCACAAGTAGAAACCTAGTGAAGATTATTTACCATCACTGGGACTGTGGTGGTTGTTGTGGTTGTCGGGTGACAAAGTCAAGCATGTCTGCATTTTCGTGTGAATGATACCAGAGCTTATCCTCAAGGTCAGGTACTAGCTTTACACAAGTGTGTTTTTCAACACACAAATCTATGTTAATAGAAAATGTTTATTTCTTAATTTTAAGAACTCACAGCAAGTTAGAACTTGAGTCCAGCTAATTCCCTCAGTAATACTCAATATACTGTAAACTTACACACTTATCTGTCTGTATGTCTGTGAAGATTCTCAGTCATCAGGTGAAGTTGTCTGAAGATTGAGTCATGGCAACTAGACTTCCTTCTTTAAAGTAGAGACGTTTCATTCTGCATCCACAGAACTTTATCAATCTGAGGGAAGTAGGTTAGTGATCACAGTTTATCCTCCAGGTTGGTTTCACCTCACACCTGCCTTGAATAGGCTCGTTAAGTGAAACAAAGGTAGGGGATGAGTGAGGGTAGACGTAACAACCCCCCTCCTGTCCCCATGGAGTGGGTCGTTAAGTGTGGTCAACCTGGTGGACGTGTGAATTGTTCCTGATTTTCCTGGGGATGGATGAAAGGGCAGCATTGTAGGTTGAAGATGAAGGTGTCACTTTGTCTTGGCCCTTTCCACTCTCATCTCATCTGAGATAGTATTTTCCAGCTTCTGACTGACTAAACACACCTGATCCAGGTAATCATCAGTGGGTTAGGGTTAGGCCAATGAGCAGGAAAACGAGCAGGACAGTGGCCCTTGAGGGCCAGGCTTCAGAAACTCTGATATAGAGAGCTGTTGTAAACGGTGACTTATGTGGTTATCAAGATAAGCATGTTAGGTTTTCAAAAAACAATCTAATATAATTTTTCTATCCAATATGTAGCAACAGATAAGGAACACCATTTCTCTTGGGCCTTAGGCACTCACAGACTAAACTTTCATTGCTTGACAGAAGAGGCGAGTTGTCAGGTTGCAGCAAGTTCAGACGTGTCTGCAATAACAGCAAGATGGAGAGGACCAAATTATGTTTTCAGACTGCAGAGATTACATACTTTATTAATATTGACTAAACCATGTTTGCCATATTAGTAGTTTTAGTTCAAAGCTGCAGTTTTTCAAATACAAAAAACAAAGTAATTTCTAATAATTTAACAAAAGTTTCAACTATATGGAATATGGAAAATAATCTGTATATATTTTTAAGAACAATGAAGGAAAAACTCAGGAAATTGCATTGAGTTGCTGATGCTAGTGGAACGCAGCCTAGCCTGGATGTGACTTTGGCTCTGATCTGATTAGTTATGTGTGCAACTCTTACATTCAGTGATACAGCTCATCTATTCACAGCACACTCTAACCAGATGAATACATGTCTCTTTCTCTACTATAGTTCAAATTCAAATGTTTACAGTGAATAATGTCTCTTTACCTTTGAAGCTGATTTGATATTCCAACTGTTTCTGCTCTCAGAAATGAATTCATTAATAGATCCATCGCTGTCCACTGACACTTTGTCTCAGTGGATGCTTATGGCGGCAGTGTTCTGCTAATTTGAACTGCTGTTTCCAGGGGCCCCTTCTTCAAATGTGGCTCAACTCATTCAGGCTAACGCGGTGCTATCATGCCGACTGTCTTAGTGATCATGTAATTGCAGATGCATGACGTAGGGGTATTAGGAATCCTTCCACACTCCTAGGGTTAAAGTGTGTTTCTGTATTTTACTGCTGTTGTTTTTTCTTTTGCATATTGTTACATTATGTTCGTAGTTTCTAGTGAATGTGCTCATACTGGGAGCGATGTTGGTGCATGACCAGTGAGGTTCTTCCCTACAGGCATGCATGAGATCTTCAAGTGATAATCATGAACCTGCTGAAACTGGAATGTTCCTGAAATCTCTTGTATAGCTGACACAATAGCCACACCAGTCCAGAAAGTATGTGTAAGAGACTTTTATCAGTCACACTGATACCCTGATTCCACTTTCTTTACTGAGAGTCATTGTACACCCCACTGCAAGTGGTCACATGTAAGGCAAACACAGAGTTTGACCTAAAACCTGCAGTTGACCAATGTTTTCAATGGTTCTGGTTCTGGTTAGTTATACTGAAACAAGTCAGCAGGTGGTGACACAGACACCAGAGCTCAGGAGTGTAAGGTAAACTTAAAACGCTTAAAACGATTTCTTACAGCTAGCCACATTCCAGCTAAAGTTTAACAATGCATCTATGCAGATTTCATTGCAAATGTTTCACTCATGCTATATTTAGACATCATAATTTTATGTTTGATTTCTGCATATTATTTCTTCTCATGGTCAGCCAGGAGGCACATAATGTCCATACACACTCCATTCCATGCTCTGCTGCTGGTTTTATACATTTACACTGTGTATTCTTCCTGCTTATTTTATTATTCTTTGTTTCTGTGGTATGTTCTGTTGGCATTGAGCCAACAAAGAAAAACTCATTATTGCGAGGTTTAGGTCAGTTTTATTTATTTTTTATTTTAACCTGGCGAAACACTAAAACATGATTGAAACTTATTTTTAGGACCTAATGTGAAAAACAGCAGAGGAAGAATAATAAAAATACTTCCACCACCTGCAAGGGTGTCATTGTTATGCATTTTTCATAAAATACAGGTTATCTAGTACAGCTATGGACCATCAGCACCAGATGCTTCATCTAAATGGAACATGGACAGTTTAATAATCAGTTTCAGCACAGACAGAACAGGAATGTCTGCATACTAATTCATCTGCTCCTGCTGGTTTTGTTTCATGACAAGACATCAGTCTGGAAACAGCTGGACTGCTAGTGTTCGCTACCCAGCAGGTAGGGACACACTGAGTTCGTACACTAACCAGTCGAGACCAGAGGCTTCACCTTTTGTAACAACAGAAAAAGTCAAAAGACATATTTAGTTTTCTATAGAACTTTTCATGCACAGCAGATGTGCAAAGTAGTCTTTGTTATTGTTCTTCAGCCACAACAAATATTAGAAATAACGTCAGGAAAAATGAAAAGACTAACTCTGGAATGTGATTTACTTAACTTAGCGAAGCCTCAAAAGTACTTTAGGTAATCTTTTTGTCCCTCATGATTATTACAGGAAGCCAATGTGGAGTGAATCTCTTAATGGCCAGTATGAACAGGAGCAGTTGGTACATCAAGCAGTTACAATTACTGCATCACAGTTTTATACTTTCAACACACAGTCAGGTTGCAGCTTGGATTCATTTCTGTCCAGACTCACATTATATTCAGTTCATGCATGAGTCCAACCGGATGTTTGTGCCAGATGTAATTCCGTCCAGGCTCTTCTAAGCGTAGTAATAACAAGAATGGCTTTGACTTCTGACCTTTGACCATCCACCAAAATATACCTGCTTCACCCTTAAATTCCTGATGGAAGATTTTGCTAAAGTTGAAGATATGGCATTCTTGTGTTCACATGCAGAAAAAAGGCTGCTTTTATTCAATATATCGATATGTAACTACTGATTGATTCAAAATAGTATGTGAATATATAAGTTAATTTAGTGTATGACCCAGACAAACTTGATTTAGAGCAGAGTAACAATTTTTTTTAGTAGTGAGCAGGGACACAAGTAAGTGTTGTACTGGGCCAGAGCTTATAATAGCCATGAGGAGTCTGTAGGGGTTTTCTGTTGTTATTGGTCTATAGCAGTAAATCAGTGATAACTTTATCTGGCTATCAGAAGTCACTGCACAGAGGGATGTATGGGTAGTTCAGGGGTACAATTTTCTCCCACCACTGAAGACACCATGTCTATTTTATGTCTTTCTGTATTATTGCTGTATAGAGTAACTGGATTCAGACCACCATTTATTCTATTTCTTTATTTTTTATTTTACCTATTCAATCTTCAGTCGGCTTCTCTATTATCTTCCATGATACCTTTTTGTTGCTGATGGAAATCTCATCACAGACTTGAGGATTGAGTATTGAGCTCCTGAACTTGACATTGCAGTGCATTACACTGGGGCCAAACCTATAACAAAAGAGAAAAGCCTGAAAACAACTGTTGAAATGATCAGCTGTTAGCGCTGCGTCCCGCAGCTGTGCTACCGGCGGATAGACCCGACGTCTATTGGCCCAGGATGGTGTAATCCTGGGCACATCACTGTGAAAGAACAACTCTGCAGCAGAGACATTGAGCTGTTAGCCGTTAGCATG
>JAUYWH010000006.1:1104752-1117336 GCA_034779795.1 Ctenopoma multispine
TTTCTGCCGTGACAATGCAAATTTCCCACTTGTGGGACTAATAAAGGATTATCTTATCTTATCTTATCTTATCTTAAGACTCTTTGTACAGGTGAATTGAAATAGCGAGTGCTTCATTACTGTGGATGTCTCTTGAGAGCTTTTGTTAGCCGAAGTAGACATTGATTATCCCGTCTGCATTATGTGTTTCTCTTTTCTTTGAAGTTCTGTATATTCAAATGTAAGCTGACATCAGGTTCAGCGACTTTTCTCATGTTATTTCATTGGGAAATTCAACATTACTGTGGAGATTATTGTTTTTTTTTCTACAGATGGCCTACTTATGACAAAATTAAATAATTCCATCACCAATTGATACAAATGTTCAGAACCATTACAGTTTGGATGAAAGAGTTGAGTGTCCAGGGTACACTAGAAACAACAGGGGAAGGATGAAAGCCAAAGTATGCCAGACAACACAGAGCATTCTGCTTGCTTATGGAGAGTAGAGGCTTCTTCTTTGCAATGTGCCAACACTGTTCAATGAGTCAATGTGTTTGACTCATGAGCGCTGTCTTTTTACTTTTATTTGCTTTAGGCTTCAAGTTTTCTGGACATTACCCTGGGTTCCTCCTGACCTCTTTAGACTATTACACATCTTTGTTGGTTGACCCTCTTGAGGAGGGTAACAATGGTGTTGAATGTTCTCCATTTGTACATACTCCACTGTCCTTAGAAATACTTTGGTTACCCATTTCAACAACATTCCTTCTAGTCTTCAGAAATCTCATTTGTTCAAGCCGTGACACACTTCTACAAACCTGTGTTTTCAAGATCAGAGTCTGACAGTGAAGACCCAGATTTCTCTGATTTAAATAAGGCGGGACCTCCAACACTCGTCTCCCTTTTCTACTCACAAATCAACAGAATTGATGAATATTACATAGGAAATGACTGACAGTGACATTTTCTGCGTTATTTGATTAATCAAGTTCCTTGGGGGGAGCGTTGTCTTTTAGGTCAAGGTGAGCAAACATATTCATGAAAGAAATGTTGAGCTGTGTTATGTAGTAGACTGCTGCTGCATGTGACCACAGCTCAAGTACATTCTCAGCTGTGATTACACGTTGCAAATAGATTACTAGCAAAGCTAGTTAACCTAGCTCTCTCGCTGACCGAAACAAACCCCCCTGTGGCTTAATGATTCCTTTCAGGAGCACTAAAGAGTAGTTACAGTCAAATCCATAGCATCATAGATAAAACCGTGAATGCAGCGGTAGTCTGTGAGAGAGGAGCCAGAGGGAGCAGCCCCTCTGTGCTCACAGCCAGAGGCTGTATGCTGACGGTGCTTGACATTTTGATGTTTTTGATGTTTGAAAGGTGGAGTGAACAGTAACTATATCACATACATGTGAGGGAAGATGATGCAATGTAAAGGATGGCAAATGTTTCAGTCATTTTCAATCATGAGAAATCCATCCACCCATTAGCTATATGTGCTTGTCTTTTAGATGGTCGCAGGGGGTCTGGTGCCCAGCTAACATTGCATAAAAGGCAGGTTTGCTCCTGGACATTTAACTTAAATGTTCACAGACTGTCCCCTGTCTACTCTTCAAGCTGAGCCACTGAAGACCAAAGTAAAAGCCTGGTTGATCTTCTCTATGTGGTTCTGCCGCCTTTGCCTTATACACGACTACTGCCATCAGTGTCTGAGGCTGGGGGAAAAATAAAGCCACTACAGTCCATTCAAGTGATTCCGCATGGAGGCACTGCGACGTCACATTTCATGTGGTTCACATCCTCACACATGACTCACGTTGGGACTGCTGCATCCATATCAGTGTGAGTCACAAACAGCTTTAATGGGATCAGGGGCAGCCTGAGGTTTCTCACAGTATCCTGAACTGCAAAAACAGCAAAAATAATATTACTGCATCAAAGTTTACACTGTAAAACAAGTGCTTCTAAAACAGCATCAGGTCAGACGTCGGAGGAACACAGAGGTAGAGTTGAAGGAAATTTTGTTTTATTTAGCTAATGCAATTTTAATTATGTATGTGAGGAGTCAGGGGTAGTCGTTGCTTCCGAGTAAAGACATGAAGAAGAAAGGAAATTAATTGTTACACGAAAGCCATCTGAAACCATTATTGATGCTGTCAAAGTTATAGTGTCCCATTAGTCCTGTTAGTGGACTCTGGCAATACAGACTCAGACTGTTCCAGACATCTATTAAATCTCAATAAACATACAGTATTGATTACAACAGTAAAACTGTGTTTGTCCACCTGAGAAATATTGCAAAAGTTAGACTATATATCTT
Organism: Ctenopoma multispine; assembly: GCA_034779795.1. NCBI lineage: Eukaryota > Metazoa > Chordata > Actinopteri > Anabantiformes > Anabantidae > Ctenopoma > Ctenopoma multispine. The sequence continues at coordinate 1,107,052 of JAUYWH010000006.1, forward strand.
TTCCTGATGCAAAAGAATAGATTCATGCTTTGGTCTTCTCCCATCTGGACCACAGCAATGCTCTTTTAAAAGGACTTGTGTATAGTCTTCAGTTTGCACAAACTGCAGTTGGCAGTCTTTCAACAGCAACCCCCCAAAGATAGCACAATACACCTGTGTTTGGGTTTTAGAATTGATTTCAAATGTTACTCAAGTTCTTTAAACACCTACATAGTCCCTGCAGCTGCATTAGATCATAATGAGAATAAAGCATATGAAGCCTATCTCCACAAAATGGTAGTTTTTATAGAAGACGAGAAAAGACAAAGCAGTACAAATAAAAGATTTTCAGTGTTTTCAGTAAGCAACTTTATTACATTATTTTGTAAATATAAGTAAGTTTAGAGGTAGATGCTTATTCATTTTGAGCATTGTGAACCCATTGTCTGTTTTTTTTATCCCAATAACAAGCTGAAATGTGGACTCACCTGACCACAGAACACGTTTCCCCTGTGTTCCTGTTTATCTGACATGAGCTCAGGCCCAGAGAGTGTGAGGTTTCTGCACTAAATTAACATTTAGCATCCTCCTTGTGTCATACAGTCTCAAGCTGCATTTCAATTCAACATCATTTATATAGCGCCAATTCACAACATAAGTCATCTCAGGGCACTTTACAGTGTAAGGTTTCAGGCCTTACATATTATATAAATAGGTACAGAATAATGTAGAAAACACAACAGTCCCACTTTTATTTCTATTAGTATTAAGTCATTTATGGTATGTGTTTTGTCTCTGACCCTTTTTGACTCTTGGTTTATATTTGGACATGTTGCTGCAGAATGATCTTGGGATTGACTAGATGCTCCCCTGTTGTTACTGTAAAATGAACACTTCTGAATGGTATTGTCTATACAGTTTGATTTATAGCAGACGAGTTGCACTGAATGTAATGTGTGAAAGATGTCATAAAAAGTCAATTTTATATTTATAAGTTTGTTATTACACTAAACCATGACAAGAAAGTGAAAGGAAACTGCTAGTGTCACATTATATAAGCAGAACTTTCAAAAAGAAAAACAGAAAGACAGTATATCCTTCAGCAGCTGTTATCAAGCTGCTGTATCACTTTAGGGTATTTCAGCTTAGTGATGCATTTCTCAGTATTTGACAGGGTATTTAAATAAGTGAATAAAAGTGCTTATTTGGAGTTGTTGTCTTTGAGAAGCTGAGATTAAAGCAGTTTTCAAAGCACTGGGTTATTTGAGCTGGAATCTACACATAACCACATTTAAAGCAAACAGTTAACACTGGACCTACTGAACAGGTTAACACACTTCTTTTTTGCTTTGTTTTTGTGTTGACAACCTGTGCTGTTAACCCTGTGCACATTTAAAGCTATGCACACTTTTCAGCCTATGCTTTTTATGCACTTCTTGTCTGTTCTGTGGCAGCAGTCTGAATGCATTTGAAGTGTACTGTGCCCTAAAAGAACTGACACTTATTTTGAAGTGCTGCATTCTGAAGTGCAGTTTGACAACAGCGACTCCACTGTTCTCTTCAATGACTCAGCCTTGGAGACATTTTTAGTAGCACATTGCCCGGGTGACATTTTAGACACTAACAGACGAGGTGATGAAAGTATATTTCACAGCAGCACAACAATTAAAAGAAATTGCTATTGATATTATTACTGAGCTGAAAATGTTAAGGCCAAAGGACTGAATCCTAATATTTTTAGAACATTATCATTAGCTGCACATTCATTTGCTACCACCTCTCTGCTGTAGTGGCTGTGAGACAGGCCATCGGTGCAGAACACTGATGAATCTGCTGGAAAGATAATCAAATAATTATAAATGAGAAGCGTTATGCTTCGTTATGCTTCTCTTTGATAAATGCACTGCCTTGTTTTTTTTGTCCATGACAAATGTAGATTACATTCTATCAGAGGCTACAGGTTGTTTCCTGTATATTTAGCAGATAGTAACATGACTGGGAATGCTTCATCAAAAAAAAAAACAAATTGTTTCCATATTCATCATAGAACACTGGGGGTAAATTAGTATCTCAAAAGCTTTTTTGCTTATTTGCTAACTGAAGATCTAAACTTGGCTGAGAAGAACTAGCAGCAGCATTACACACTGTTTGCCAGTGGAAGCCTTTCTGCTACTTACTGAGTGTTGCACAGTTTATTTAACCTCTTGATGAAAATTATGTCAAAGTAGATCTTCCTTGAAAGGGAATACTGTGATTGATACATATCATATTAGATATGTAGTGTAAATTTTTGCTTTTGTGTTCAGTAGCACTAAGCAAGAGGTTACTGTTGCTCAACACAATGCTGTGAGACTGAGACTTTTTGAGTGAGGCTCACCCTTCTAACCAATCAAACATCAGACCCTGTAGTCACATACCTTTACTTTACTTTGCTTGGCAGACGCTTTTTATCCAAAGCGACTTACATGGAGCTAGTGATGAGTGTCTGGCTCAGAGACACACCTGGTAGGGGATGGTCATGCTGGGATTTGAACCTGCGACCTTCTGCATCCCAATCTGACGCTTAACCCACTGAGCTACCAGGCCACTACCACCTACCACTACCTTCCACAGAGTAGGCTGCAAGTGGGCAACCACGACACATAGCTGTTCACAGCTGTCTATATGCGTGTATCTCCTAGGTGTCCAGCAGGCTACTTCTGTTGTCCTGTACGCTAACATACGACATACAGTTAGACTGTCTATGAGCACCTAGCTGTTGGAATGGGAATGGTAATGCATGGATGTCTGACACAATCTCACCAAAAACAACCACCATATCCTGCACTGATGACATACTTCCTGTCTTAATACTTACAGTCATTACTCTGTTGGTGCTGCCTTGCTTTTATGGAAATATATTTTAAAGCCTTCACTGTAATGGAGCTACCTAGGCCTTTTTCTAGACAAAGTGGGCCTTGCTGGATGTAGGCCTTGGAAGTTTGATCAATCTGATTATTGTGGGTCTGATGGCAACTGGAGTTCAATAGGTGAAGAGTAGTGGAATATGAAGGAAGACATACATAGAGTATTAACATTTTAATTTCTTGAGTTCATGGCAATAATACAGAGTGCAGCCTGGGGTGGGTCACTTATTTCTCAGGCAGTGACAGCGTGCTACTGGCAGGCTCGGCTGAAAAGGCCAATAACAGTGCAGGGTTGAGTCGCTCTTTCTGGTGCATAAATGTAACCTTAACCACAGTGAAGATGATAAAAACAGAGTGGTAAGAAGGTCATCTGGGACTCAGCTGCATGCCCGGGTCTCCATTATCATACTTTATTAGAAGTGATATCTTCCCCTCTTTCAATTATACAGGGAAAAGATTAGAACGTTTTCATTAACCTCCTGTCTGTCTTACATAGAAAGAAAGTTTTGGAGCAGTCACACATAATTTCAAATATTACGCCTGACAGCTGTCCTGTGCAGTTTTTACTTGGAGCTAATCAGGTCTGATTTCTAAACCATTACACTCTTAAATATTATAGTCTGTATCTTATGTTCTTAATAAAACACACTGCTGTGCTGATTAATACTTTAGGTGCCAGGCAATGAAATGCACACCCAGCCATTACAGATACTGTAATTTCGTAGCAGGTTCATGAGCTACTTTCTTTTGTAAGACAGCTTCTCCAGTGTGCTGAAGGCCAAATTTTCTAGTTTACTGTAATTCATAAATTACAGTTGTGTCTAATTGGCTCAGTTTCTTGGCTCTTGGTGCTGTACTTAAAGTAAATTAAATAGCAGTAAAATTGGATTTCTAATGTTAGTATACAGTACATGGATTTATTGATTGAAGGACAACTTCAGGTCAACAAAGCTAATTTACCTTTTGGTGGTTTTCAGATTTTATTATATGAGCTACTTCTTAAGGTTTTCCTGAGCTCTCCCTCCTAAGGAACACGTATCCACAACAGCATCCATTATCCACTTAGTACATGGCAGTAATAATAAGTTATTATACCGTCATTATCACCAGTTCACAGGATGACATAATTGTGAAAGGATCCACACGTACTCAGAGAGTTTGTAGACATGAAAACTTGCAGCAGTAGTAAAAACAGCTTTAAAGAGTTTTGTGGTCAACCTTTTCTTTTGAGCAGCCACCAACTAAATATCAACTTGGCTGAAGTCAAAATCTGCCCAAAAACACTTTGTAAAAGTTTTGGGAAAATTTCATTACATACACAGCACAAAAACTCCAAATCGCCTCAGAAAACAAAGATATCAAATTGCTGTTGAGCATTATCACTGTTTACACTCAACCCTAAAGTCAGACAGAATTATCTGTAACGGAACAATTGCAGCGTTTTAAAAATGTCAAGCCACAGAAAACGATAAATATGGTTGGAAATAAATGAGCCATATTTTACTAGAACTGATAAGAACACAGACTGTTCTGGCTTATAGCTTTTGGAAATAATTAGTTGTTTAATATCAGGGAGCATAATTAATATACATATCTATTCAGCTTCTACAGTATGTTTTTAATGTTACGTAATGTCCATCTCACTGTTTAACTCTTCCATATGAAGCTCTAACATATACAGTATATAGATACAGATATCTATATCTGTATCTATATATATATTTGCACTGATGCCATCTACACACTAGAAACAGCTCACCAAAGTCATTCCTTTTACATAATAATACATAAGAAATGATTGCCTCAACTTCTTTGTAATACTATTCCTGAAGCTTGGAGTTCCACAGCTTCCGTGATAGTTAGCACATTGAACAAATCTGAAAATCTGATCTTTACCAAAGTCACAAATACGTTGATACTAATCATTTAATAAAATGTTTACAGGTAATGTATTTTTGACGGCCAAAATATCCGATCTGCAGCCGGTTTTCTGTCGGCTAAAATATCCAGTGTTACATTTCAACATCCAGACATGTAAGTGTAGAGATATTAAAGGTTGGGATCAGGTGTCACTGCAGTGGGTTAGGATCAGTAAAACACTAAGGGCTGGATAATAGATACAAATAGTATTACAAACAGTCACTTCAGTAACACGTCTGCATTAAAAATGACACCAAAACACGATCTTTTTCCTAATCCTAACGTTAGTACTTTTATTGCCTAAACCCGACCTCACAGGGGAATTCTGTGTTGAACTTGGGTATCCAGCATACCCGCTACCCTCCCCAACCATCTCCTTGCAAATTACTTTGCATTTATAAATGTAACACTTCATTTGTTCATTCACAGAAAAGAGTTTCAGTACAATGTGACAATTATACTAAACATAATCAGGATTGCAGTTTTGTCCTATACAAATGTTTTTTTTAGGATTAGGGTTGGTTCAGACATATTTCTGCAGTTAGCACATGTCCAAATGCAACATTTTCAAAAATGAATGGAGTCCTTAGGTGGTGTAACGTTGTACTTTACATGTGATAATGCCTTAGTCAGAGTGCAACAGAAATGTAATGAAACAGTTATTTAGATCATGGTGTGATGGAATCAGCATCTGCTTAACCCCTGGTTCAGTCTTCACACCCCGTGTATATTGTTGTGTAAATTCTTCTTCATTTCCCACAATGTGCCTTTGTACCCTCTGCTTTGATATTGCTGTTGTTTGATGTAACCCCCTGACTCATTTCTCTGTGCATTGTTGGGTCTTATCGTTTCTCCTGTAAAATGGGCCAGCGTGTGCTGCCATTTTAATTTCAAGCTTATTAAAAAAGAGGGATGAAACTGAGGGAGAAGTATTAAAGGGTAGAATTAGCATGTGGAGACAATCCTCTGTGAAATTACTGCAGACGAGGGCAGCTGAAGTTACCTTCGAACGTGCACTGTGTCGAGCAGATTTACTGTGTTTACCTGTTTCCCCAGAGCTTTAATTAACCCATAACTCACTTCTGAACCACTTGTAAGCATAGCGAAATTAGACAAGCCGTCATTGCTCATGTGTAATAGTGAAAAATCATTTTATTTAGGATGGCTGATTATTTTCTAAAGAGTCACAGGGGCAACACGAGCACTAAATCTACCATGTATTATTTCTAAATAAAATGATTGATTTAAATGTGAAGTGAAAAGAGGCAAACTGCTTTGTGAAGAGCTGAGCGTGCATCAGCTCTGCTTTCAGGATGCTGAATGGAGGGACGTTGTGCAAGCCCGTGGGCATCTTACACACACAGTTCGCATTATTCCTTTTTTTATTATGTTTGATGATTAAATTATTCTTTGAATTTCATTTTGCAAATAGCTCGTTACATTTTGCACACAAGATATTATCTTAGTCACACGCTTACCACTGTGATGACACAGTATGATACATACAATTTTGATACATATGCCGCATCCAAGAATAAAATGAAATGCTGACTAAAACACTTGTGGCAGAGTGGTTGCTTTCTAACATAGAACCTTGAGAATGATCTGCTGAGAATGAAGTGGAGAACACGCTTAGCCTCCTCTTCTAGTCAAATTAATTCCTGTGTTTTACTGCTGCTTCCAGGTCTGGTCTGGATCTTCTCAAATAATAAGCACTGGATCAGTGAGGACCATGGCCAGCATGTATAAAAATGGCCCTGACAGGGTTTTTGAAAAAAATCTTAGCTGGGATTTCTGCTGATCTACGGCTTCAAACCCACATCATATACTATACATGCAATGTCTTTGGTTGGATTAGTTATGGGTGTGAAAGATATACTGCAGTAAACTGTTACCAAACATTTAAGGCAGCACGGAATCTACATGAGAGTCTGTACGGTGTGTGATTTCTTACGGTCTCCGAGCTCGAGTACCTCATCAGCCAGTGAACAAAATCTTTTGGAAGTGAAACTGGTTGACTCTCAAGGAGAAACATACAGGTCAGAAGAAGGGAGAGATAACTGGATTGGAGTGAGGCTGGGGTCAGGTTAAGCACCATGACACATCTGGTTGGAATAAGTCTTTAGTTGCCTTTACACAAACACTTGCACATTGCGTCAGTCCTTTGCAGGTCTCTTTTTTTCTCCTCCAACATCTGTTTCATCGCATGTTGCATGCGACTATGATCATTAACATGTTTTACACAATGCACAACAACTTTGCTAAACATCAGTCATCCTCTGTCTCCTCCAAGGTATGTGGAAAACTCTTCCAGGAGAAACACCCAAATGACTGGTTTCAGAAATACGACGTTAACAAAACTTCACACACCTTCACCTACAACCCCCAAATCTGACTATTCTCTTTTCACTAACTCTGGTGCCATCATTAAGGAGGGTCAACGATGACCTCCCTGTTCATACCTTTCAAGCAGAAAGGTTTGACAGAAAAATGCCACAATTAGACCACCTTGAATGGACAGTGTCAATGTTTCAGGCTGCTCCCCAGTTTGTCTCTTTTCAGAAGTGAATTTCTGCTTTTACTGTAGAATAAAGGCAAAATCATTTCTAAAGAAAGTTTAAAGAATAAATTTAATATTATTTATATTGGTATAAATCTTATCAAGGACTTTCCCTTTTGACCTAACTCACCCAATTTATTGTATCATTCTGATTCCGTGGTGTTAATCACAACTGCTGAATATGCATTACAGTATGTGAGTGGATAATTAACAACAATAGAGACATCTTATACACAATGTTGCCAATTGTCTTACAAGTGCAGTGGCTATTAGAGGCCCCAGAAGTCATTAGGAGTCTCAGATGACACCACACACTAAATTGCATATGATTATATTTGCTACAGTGTTATAATCCTTGGCTTGTTGGAAGTGCTGACGGACTTGTTTGGATAAGACATTCTCTGAACCCAAGGGAAATGACTGGGCAGAGACCAATCCAATCTTCTGGCTCTGCTTTGGTGCCAATAGTGACCTTAGATGTTGTGAAATGCTATGAAGTCATTTTCAATACTCATGAATTTATTTCCTCTGCAGCATTAAAACACATTGCACCAACCTCCACAAAGCCCTGCAGAAGCTGAGCCTAAATATTCTCTCAAACGCTTCACATTCAGTTTAAATTAAGCAGCTACAAGGACAAAAGATATTAAAAAGCCCTCTCTACTAATCATAATTTAATAAACAAGAATAGACAACACTTACAGAAGTGAGTAGCGCCTCTGCCTTTTCTCTTCAGGTGCTTGTACACAGCACTAGTGCTGATGTGGTGTACCAGAGAAACTTTGCACACCTATTTGTTTTCTGTACTCCCATACTTCTGAAGCCTTTGGTCTTTATACACTGAACATCTTTTGAAAATGAGTCAGGCTCTGTTGCTGTAGCTGCCGTGCTTTTGCATAACTGAAGCGTTTACTCGAGCTGTTTATGGCGACTGATCACGACCATCCTAACACTGACACTGTGCTGGACATTTGTAGCTTAGTGATGTCATTAAAAGAATACAACAAAGCTATATGATGTTGTGCATGTTGTCATGAGGTGAACGTAGTCAGAAGTGGTAGTAAAAAAGTTTCAAGAATGAGACAAACATGAGCTCCTTAAGAGTATTTGTAGTTGTCATTCATGTGATGTCACAGGAACTGGCTGAACGTGAACTGTTGTCATACTAACCTTGACCTATGACCACACAAATCTAATTGGTTAAATGGCAAATTTGAAGAAATTACCCATAAATGTTCTTGAAATGTTACGTTCACAAAACACAATGACGGCTGTCAAATCCCATAGACATGCCTACTGATCCCTGTAGCCAAACAAATGTCATTCTGCTCTGCTACTGATCCTTGATGTTTATTGATACCATTTCTAAACGCAGACGGCTGGCTCTGTATGTTATTAAATCTCAAAACATTCCTTACGTTGGAAATCTGTATTAATTTGTCCCCATGTCGAACACGCCAAGCCCGGACGTTTAGAGCTTTATGAAGAGAAAGGGTGGGCCTCTCATTATTGGCAATCAAAATAACATACAGCCCAATAGCAGAAAGAAAACTGCAGGGGTAAAGCAGGGTATTTTAATCACACAACCAGTGCACTGAAATAGGAAACAATTAAACTTTATAACAGAGAGCTTTATTCATGTGTTTAAGATATTCTGAAGCTTGTGGTTTCCAGTACAGTAAGCTTTGAGAAGAAATATATATTTCAAAAAGTCTTCTTCTCCTTTTCCAATATAACATACTAAAAAAAGCTAAATCCTGCCTGGATCCCACATGGTACAAGCACATCTCAAGCTCAGTGAGGTGAATTTGTTTGGACAGTGAATTGCACCGTTACCGTTACACTGCTTTTCAACTACAAGTGACAAATGACTACTTCACTGAATATGATATTAATCTTTTAAAATGCTTTGGAGAATCCCTGAGGGACCATAAGCAAAACGCTTTGTAGTTCTGTTCATCCTCCTGCTATTGCAGAGCAGCAAATGAAAGTCAGCAGCTTGCACTCATCACCTCATTGTATCAGTCACAATGTTATAGTATAGGACGGGAGATCAAACTTATAATAGTTATGAGCCTCACATTAAAGCTGTGTGCTGCATTTAAGTGCTTAGACAGATGGCTCAGTTAAATCAGTAACAACATTAAACACTCAGAAAATAAACTTAAGATGGAGGAGGATGTTAAGAAGCAGAGCCAGAGGGCATGGCAGGATGCAGACAGTCTCTAACTCTACAAGAAAGCAACATTGTTGTTATTTGTGTTAATTAACAACTTTGCTAATGATGTTCTAACAAATCGCCGTGCATGACCGTTCATGCTGTCATGCTCTGCCTTTGTATTATGTCTCTGCCAGCTTGTTAATTCCAACATTTTAGAAATATGCGATATGTCAGCTCATTGAAATAAATGTGCTTTGTAGTTACCTATTTGACTTGAGTATAATGAGCGCATTTGTTTGTGTTGAATGCCACATGTATTAAATGTCACAGTACTGTGTGCTTTGAGCATTTTTACTGTGTATACACCAATCATCCATAACATTAATACCTTATAATACTATACTAATACTTAGCAATGTTGTGGCTAATGGCATATGGCAGTGATCAGAATATCAGCATAGACACTAATGCGATAGTGTGATACAAAATGATATATGATAATAATGATAATAATTATAATTATATAATGATATAAGCACTGATAAGACAAAAAATAAACGTAATCAATGAGTTTTAAAAATTATAAAATTTGAAATATACAGTACTGTGTAAAAGTCTTAGGCCACTATTAGACTAGTTTTTCAGCAATGCTATGACATCCATACATATTTATTTTTCAGTTTTTACATTAGAACAACTAGAAACACAAAAACTGGTTTCTTGGCTGCTCTCCTTTCACAAAGATCATTCCTGATCAGG
>JAUYWH010000006.1:1117598-1132269 GCA_034779795.1 Ctenopoma multispine
TTATAATATCACTGCCAAAACAACAAATGTAATGGTCGCCTATGACTTTTGCACAGTGTGTGGCAAAACTATGAAAGTGTACAAAAACTTCAAAAAAATCCATAAAGTCAGAGCCACTTTATGGATTTTTTTGAAGTTTTTGTACACTTTCATAGTTCCTTTTTATGTGTTTAACCTTTCACGAATTAATCTGTTTCCAGATGTAAATCAGACAAATCTGTTAGTCAGTCTTCTGATAATTCATTCAGTCATTCAGGTCTATTCATGCTGAAATAGCGAAAATCCAAAGAGTTCCCAAACTTTCAAGCTCTGCTGTATAAAAACACTTGTAATAATACAAGTGTATTCAGCTTCACTGAAAAGGACATAGGCAGCCATGTGCTTCCACGTGATTGTGTAATCCACATAGTGGATAATCACATATATGATGTCAGAAAGTCATTCTGGCATGTGTTGAGCCTGAGACATACTTAACATCATCTGATGCTGCCTGGCGCTAGATTTGTAGTTTCTATTGTCTTTTTCTACTTTTTTTTCGATCATTCTTTTACACTTTTACACATTTTTTATTAGACTTTTTGTTCACAATGTGCAGCTCATTTCCCAAAAGTTTTTTTCTGGTATTGTGGCTGTTTTTAACTGTGTTTTTAACTGAAGCACAATAAGGCTGCAGGACCTGATGGACGGTTTGTGGAATGGTGTGGGAACAACCACCTGACCTTAACTGTAACCAAGACACAGGAGATGGTTGTGGTCTGTTTTTGCCAGTGCAATATTCTTTGCTGCTGTTTTCTATCTATCTGTTCTGGATACTGGAGCTCATCACAACATTCTGTAAAGTTTCAATAAGCAAAACACATTTTTGAAAGGGCGTTTCATTTTTGAACCTGTTACCATGCAGTCCGATGGCCTTTCTCTGTTGTTACAAGCACCACAGAAATGGGCTGCTCCCCCTGCCTGTAGGAATTATTATTATTACCGTGCAATTTGTTGTGATGGTTTCGTGGAATATGTTACAGGGACGAAAACTACATGCCTGTGTTTGGTCCTTAAACAATGTTGGTTAAGTTTATGGAAAACAAAAAAAAGCAACAACATTTAGTAAACATTGACAAACAATATGAAACAGGAAATAAACTGGTAGATTCCTCATTTCCATGTTTTGGAAACAGAGGGTGTTGCCAGCTGCCATGCTTGCTTCTTTCATATATAATACAACTTCTAGATGTCATCTAATTACCAGACTTATCAGTGATAACCACCTGCTGGACTACCACTAGGTCAGGTCAAAAGGTGTCTTGAATGTTTGGCAGATGAAGCTTTCAGCTATCTCTGACTCATTTACAGCAATGTTCATCATGATCACTGTCCATGTCATATAAACATACAAACTAAACTAATTTTGAATGAAATCATTCTCAAGTTGTATTAATTAAGCATTCATTTTACTAAGAAACTTAACTAATCAGCTTCAGGGAGACTGCATGGGCGTCAAACAATCCCACAGTTGCCTTCACATTGAAATTCAGAGGTTGCTGCTGGAAACTGAGATTGAATTGCAGTATATAACTTATTTGCAACTGAGCTACGGCCACATCAAACCAATGCACAGCACAGAGGAGAAATGCAAGCACACAAATGTTCCCCCAAAAACTCATTTGTGATTTCAGTTTAGTTACTTTTAGAGATGTAACTTTCCTGGTTGGCAGATGTACACTAAAGTAACTACAGTAGATTACCAGTATGAATACTGGTAATAAACATTGTAATACTGTCCCCTGCTTTTGTTGTGACTCGTTGTTAACATGATAGATTGCTTATGTGGAATTTAGGGAAGAAATCAAAGCACCATTCAGGACGTCTCAAGAAGCCTAATTTGGCAGCACAAGCGTCTGATTGCTGCTGAGGATTTGTCTGCTGCAGGTGTTTGACATGATTTTTTTTTCTCGCTCTTAAACCTAGTGAAATCTTGTCCTTTCAATCAAATTGTCAATATTTTGATGGCTTAGGTGGGAGAATAACGTCAATGACAAGTAGAAGCGAGGATGATTTGGAAACAGTGATGAAACTTGCAAATTGACTGTGCTGCTCAGAGCGGAGGAGGGGGGGGGTGCTCCTGTTTTACAGAAGGTGTCGTACTTATCACACAGTAAGAGTTGTGGAACATTAGTGACGGTTGAATGAACAGGAACTTCTGGACCTCAGACACCTCAGCTTACACCATAGAGTACCAAGCTGTGAACTGCATTCAGATGACTGGAGGCTGTGTTGCTGTTCACAGCAAAATGCACATGTTAAAATCACCTATCATCATGATTGCTGCCACCTACAGCCCTTTGAATGCTGACTGCAAACAGTTTTCCACATGAGGCACTGTAATTCCGCTTGAAGTGAGAGACACCACTTTTAAATGCTTTGAGAAAAAAAAACTCGTCATTGGAGACAAGTGAAACCACTCAACTATGCCGTCTTACGTGTTTCTTTATGAGCATGTTTTGCTGAGGTTTGTGAGTTTAGTACACCGGCAATCATAATTTAATTATGTCTTCATTTAATCCCACAGTCAAGCAAACGGGATGTAGCAAAAAAAAAAAAAAAATGTCTGAGCCGTATTTCCCACAGGCAGATAAACCGTACACATGACAAAGGGGTAGTGATTCAATTATGACCATAGTGGGGTGAGCCATTGTGTGATAAAAGCTTCTTTCAGGAGCTCATAAATGTGACAATTTAGAAGCATCAGTTAAAATTTTTCTCTCTTAATTATTGCCAGAGAAAGATCTAGTTTAGATCACAGATTTTGTTTTGCACCACACCTCGTCTGAAATTCAACAGTAGATAGTTCCACTGAGCAACACGACTCAAAGTAATAGTAAGTCAAATCTTACAGTACACAGAGTGTAATGATGATCAGTGATAGGTCCATGAGAGGAAGAGTTAACTCACTGTGTGCCGTCACAGTCCACAGCACCAGAACTCTTCAGTGAGAGAACGTAGGAGGTGCAGTGCAGCATATCAATACGGCCATCAGCAATGCAATGTTTTAAGCGCAGGTTGTAAAATGTCTTTCTTTGGCTGTCTCTACCCTCGAGTCGTCCTCTCCTTTCTCTTTATCTTATTTTACAGCTGCTGCCAGCTCTCTTGCTGTAGTTACAGGACCACCTCATAAAAAAATAAAGCAGGCTTTTTCTCACATAAGCACACTTGCATAGAAATATCCGTGTATGCTGAGTTCACTTTGGCACCTGAGCTGCACACTTTGTTTTCTCTACAGTGAGACCCAGCAGTTTACCTGACATCTCACTAATCTGCATTTCATGCATCTTCATTTTTAAAGAAATCTACCAGAGCCTGTCACATTGTTGGCAGTTAAACATATTGTTTGCAGTGCATCGTAGTTCAGAAGTAAATCCAGTTCTTGCAATTTTGTGATGATTACATGAAAACACGCTCTTAAAGAGGCTTTGTTATAGATACTTTTAGGTTTATATATATCTATATATACACATTTATAATTCTTTGTATTTATAATGACAAGTTCATTGCGTATTTGTCTTATAATCAGCCTCTATGAATACCTCTTCTGACTGACTGAGCTGCCAGCTCTTGAGGCCGCACAAACAGACCCTAGCTTTACAATTGTGAATTGTAATTCCCATACATGTTGGCGCTAGAATCAAATGGAATGGAAAATGATAGCGGAACAAAAAAACTGCAATGTTTACATTACTTTACTGTTGACAGATGTAAACAATGTTTCTCCTTTTACTTGTTTTGTTTGTACCATTAATGACAGTATAGCACGAGTATCATTACATCTGCTACTGGAGTACACTTACTGATACTGGGCAGGCAGTGAAAACTTCTGTCTGTGAGATTGATTAATGGAGGAAGGCTGGTTGGGACTGAAGTGTAGGGTCAGCTGGGGGGAAAACCCTCTAATAGGCACCTATCCACACTTGCCACCCTGTGGATTAAGCCCCTCTCTTTTACACAAAGTATGAGTAGTCCAGGTAAAGTGGTGGAAAAACTAGAGTGCATGGAAATCAGTTCATTGATCGATGACGGTGATACATATGATTGTTGGGAGTGTTTTTGGAATGGTTCAGTACAGTTCTCATGAAAGTCTGGCAGACAGACAGAGATAACTTGCAAAATGTCTTGGCTTGTGTCCTGATTGGACCATTGGAACAACAGGTGTAGACACATTTGTCGTTTAAAATACACACGTCTACTTGATACTAAACTCAGGCCTAGACAATAATTAAGAGGTAGAGAGATCCCATCCAAATATTCCCTTTCCTTTTCCAGACCATTCCTGTGCTTTCTCTGGTTAAAAGTACTTCAGTGACAGTTTTATGGTTATTGCCAAGGAATATTTCATTGTTGCTTTCAGTTGAAAATGTGACTCAGCCTTTCAGGGTTGCAGGATCTCTGTGTTTAAGAAGCTCTCCAACCTCTTGGGCATAGAAAAGCCTTCAAAAACCCAGTGGATTGACTGAAAAATTCATGGTTGTCAAGCTGTCAAGGCTGCTTTTCGCCAGTTCTTGAAAAATTGACATCTGTGGAGATACGAGGATTCCATTCAGCAGGGGGGAATGTAAATTTGTTGGTGGAGTTTAGCCTCGACGGTGTGGTTGTGTATTATGTATTATGTTGACATTCAGTAAGAGCCTCCTCCAGACAGCGTAAAAACTTTGATCAGCGTGATTGAGACTGATATAAAATCATGAAAATAAAACATCACCGCATGTGTTTTGACCTCCAATTTTAATTTGTGGTTGTTGTGAAGAGCTATTCATTCAGACAGGCCCGGCTGCTCTAACACCTTGCCAGAGGAGTCCTGGGGAAGTGATCAACTTTGACATCTTTATGTTTGTATCGTTAATAAATTGAAACATTGTAACAACAGTGTTTAGTTGCAGTTCTAAATCCTGAGTCCGTGAAGGCCTTTTTCTTTCCCAGAGGGGAAATCTGCCTACTCAATGACCTCTTGCAAGGAGAAAGCTTGCCCTCCCACCACATTGTGAATACCAGGGCAGAGACCATTACCTTTTTAAATCACATCCAGGCACATTATATTCAGTGAAAAGGGAGGAAAGTATTACTATACCGTTTTTATATTTCTTTTCTTGTAAAAAACATATTCCTGATATGTCCTTTGAATTTTTAGGTTCAGTTTCAAACATTATATTAAAGATGTAAATCAATTTTAAGATCTAAACCCAAATCCCCTCGATGAATAACAACGAGGGGGATCAGTAATATTCTGTCTTTGACTGAAGGATTCATTTGCACTAAAGGAATGAGTATCCTGCACAATAATCTTCTTTTTTACTCTCTTTATTGTTTATTAGTGTGCTACATAAAAGAGGGAGACTATAGCTGGAGCTGGAAAAACATCTGCTTTAAGGGCCACATCCTGTCTTGTCTAAAATCAGTGATGCATACTGTCACACACGTGTTTTGTCTCTATGATCTAGTTGTTTTACCTCTTCATGTGCCAGAGCTTTGGAAAATTGGATCAGCACGGATCTGCATATTTTAGTGCAGCAATGTAGATTAACCTACAATAACAAATAGGTTTAAAATTCTACACTCATTCATTTATTCTATACTTTTTTTGCTCTCATAACCGTTGACATGTCTGTAAACATCTCTGTGTTGAATGTTTGAAGCAACATGAATTTTGGAGCAAGTCATTGCTTAGGCTGCCAGTGCATGCTATGGGTTCAACAGCAATACATCTAGGAAACAATTAGACTGAGGGAAAAGATGTCTGAAGAGTTTCCCACATTGTTTCTACTTCCACATTTCAACCACCGGGGGATCAATTTGTTCACGGAACAACAGTATAACTTTACAAAGCAAATCGTTTTTTCACATTGTTATCACTTATAACACATTTTCCTCCTTTAACAGTAAACTTGATTTAGTTTCACTCATTAAAACATGGTCAAACCAGCACCACATGGCAAATTACAAGAGCAAATAGTTCATTTGCATTAGCAGTACGGTAATTGATTACTCAGAGAATCGACACCCTCAATTATATGAGCTCTGAAGCCACTAACTAAAATAACTGACTATCAAAACACACTTCGTAAACAAATATGTAAAAACACGCTTTTACATAAACTGTCACGCTAGTGATGAACCCAATTTCTGTTTCTTTTTTTCCTGCTGACGTTCATTTAGCCCAATCTATCATCTCCTTTCACGCATGTAAAGAATTTTTTTTTTTACTTTCCACCACAGCAGCTGGACCCCTAACTGTAGCCCAAGTAGTCACAGATTCTGGTCATGTCCTCCACCCCAGCACCCCCCCCTACACGTGGGCCTGTCAGGAGTCCAGCGTACACAGCAATTTGCATGAAAGTAATGCACATTATGCCACAAACTGTAGTCACTAATATGAAACGTTTGATGGGTTTACCTGGGAATAAACCACAATATGGTGTTTTTGACAGTAAACAACTGCAGTGTGTCAAAACGCAAATGCTTGGTCATTTCTGAGGTTTTGTCTGCATCTGCAGAAGTCATTCGTCTGCATGCATTTAGCAAACTGTGGTCAGTGGTAATTCCATGTGAAATGAAGAAGAATGAAGTGTACTACATAATTTGTTGCAGAATGCAATGAAGGATGCTAAACTAAAGCTCATGGCAACTTTTTAGGAGTAGACATTAACACAGTTTTCTGTTAGCTTAATGCAATATGCGGTAAATAGAGAAAAGTAAATCACATCATGTTGTGGATATGGTGTGAGCACCCGTTGCCTTTGAGAGAGCACCAGTTTTTCTTTAGACAATTTCACACATATTTACAAGGTTCTTGTCTCAACTTTCCACAGTTTGTTTGTGGATTGAGGCTGTTTCAGTGTCTTCTGTCTCCTCATTTAATCTCAGACTGACTCTGTGGTGTTGAGATCAGGGCTCTGTGGGGGCCACACCATCTGCTGCAGCACTTTTCTTGTTCTTCTTTTCTGTGAACATAGTTCTTTATGACTCTAGCTGTATGTTTGGCTCCTTGCTGCAGAATGAATTTGGGACCGATTATGTGCCTTTCTCACCAAAAATCTAAACATCCAAACATCACAAACTGAGAATAGAAGAACATTTAATATTTGTGGGACGGTAACAAGTCCATCAAAACTAAACAATAATATACAAACCGCATCTCAATAAAAGGTTTTCTATAATGTCAACAAAACTAAAATGTGTGAGTTAGTTTCCCTGCAATTTTTTTGTTTTCTATGGAAGCTTTTTTATGTCAGATTAAAATAATCTATGAATAAAACCAGCCAACAACCATTTTTTTTTTTGCTTAAACAAATAATGGTACAGTGAAAAAGGTTATATGTTGTTGTTCATCTTAGGTTGTATTTGCCTAATACCAGGACCCGCAATGATCAGATCATTTTTTAATATATAATATTTAATACAGTAAAACTTTAAAATCCAAACTATCAAAAACTGATAAATGTTACCAAAAAAAGTTAGTCAGGTTTTGTTGGAAAAAAAATCACATGTAGGAATAAGTTTTAATTGTTTGGCATCTGTATATATTATTTGATTCACAGCAAGTAATTGTTCAACCTGTCAATTTATAATCATTTCCTAACTGTGGCTTTCTGATATTTCTGATATTGGAAATGCATTTTTTCATAATGTATAAATTCATTAGTCATTGGAATAATCTGTTATTTGAATAGTTTACTTTGAGGAATTTGATTTTCATTAGGAATGTTTCATGTGTTTAGTCTGACATGAAAAAGCTTCCACGGTTTTTACTGAGCAGCCTACTGTAAAATCTTTGAAAATGAGGTTTGTAGGTCATTTACAATACAATCATGAACAACAAGTTACCATAACGATTTGGTCACGCTGAAACACAAACAGCAGGCTTAGGTTTAGTTAGGCATGGTGGTATGGTAACATTAGTTAAAAACGTTATTAATGTATTCCATCATCATAGTTGCTGAATAGTAATGGTAACCCCATCAACCCCAACTTGTTGCAGGTGACAGGATTTTTTTCAATGTTTTAAATTACTGTAACTCTTTAATCATTTGCTCGAAATTGTGATAATCCAAGGAGTCAAACTCACAGCAGCCCCAGGAAGACTATAGTTGGTTGGCCTAAGTCTGCGCACTGTGTTCATACTGAACCTGCCAATTCCTTTATACAGGTACATTTAGATTTCTTTTTTTTTAGTAATAACATGTAAAATTTCATTTTTATTTATTGTGGTTGTCTGTTATTACACCCTGTTGTAACACTTACAGCACACACTACACCAAAATAACTACCAGATGTTAAAAGAAGTAGTAGTCCTGAAAAGGAAACACAAGTACTTACTCACCACAGATTTAATGACACTTTTACAGCTAAAACAACAAAATAATTCCAGTTTGTTAAAATTATGGGGTGTAAAGGGCTAAAACACTCAAACATCTGTGTCTTGTGTGACCCATCTACTTTAATCAGTAGTTCAAAGGTGAAAATCTACATATGTTGAGGAATATTTGAATGTAGTTCAAATATATGTACTGAGTGTACTTTCTGTTTAAATGACTCTATGCAGGATCAGTTCCAGACATTATACTGCAGAAAGAAAATTTAGCCCATTGATGACTTGTTCTGTTTTTTTTCCCTGCCTCACTCTTGTGCACACTATCAGCTGTCAGCACACTTTAGCCCTCTAGACCATCCCTGTCTACAATCTCAGTGGCCGGAACAACAGCTTTCTCTTCATGGGTGGATCCAAGAACCCTGAGGCATCGAGTGTAACTCGCTGCCATATCATAATCAATTCTTCACTGTGATAGCAGTGCCCAAGGACATGAGGGATATGGAGTTCAGATAAATGCTGGATTTTACTTAACTGGAGAAAGAAAAACACACACACAATAACAAATTGTTCACCTCTCAAAGGGCAAAGCTTTGGCATATTGAAAACAGATCAAGAAATTAGTCATGTTTACAATATAAATGGTGCTGCCAATTGTCAAGCTCCGTCCTGCCAATGTGATTCATGAAGGAACAGCTGCTCCTCTGTTGCAATGGTTAAATGAGTAACACAGCAATCAGCAATCAGATATCCTCTAGTGCTATCAGGATTGTGTGTACCAAGCAGTGCACTAGTGTTTGCCGTAGACAATTAGCTTTCAACAAACAGCAATACTTGGGTGTCCATTTGAGTTCTTTAGCCCAGTGAAAATCAAATTCAGTTCATGTTTCATACATGAGTCTTTCTGTGTGCTACAGACCCACAAAGTGGAGTGGTTTGCCATCAGTGGTTCCTCCAGATGACACTTACGAATTTTAATTGATTTGCATGAAATGCCAAATTCCAAACAAAAGAAATGTTGAATAAATTCCTCATTTTTCTCCAGGGCATTCATTCCTAATCAGGGACACATAACACAACCTTAATAAAAATATTTTATTTAAAAATATTTGATAATAATGTGAAGTGGTTTGGTCCCTGGTTTTCTGTATGAATTGGTCATGAAACGTAATCCGAGCTTCATCAAAGTCACAAACCAACCAACACCACCAACACAATATTTCTAAGCTGGTAAAACACAAACAGTCCTGATCTCTCATGACTTTATTGAACACACCTATTAAACATACACAGTGATGCTGGGAAAAATTAAGTGAAATAGTTTTTTAATAACTGGTTGAACCATCTTTGGCAGCAATAACCTCAAGCAAGTGCCTCCTGTAGCTGTGGATTAAACCTGCACAACATCCACAACATCCAGCAGGAACATATGAACAGTGGTGGATTTAGCAATTTTCAGGCCTGAGGCGAACACAGGAATGAGGCTCAGTGCATCTGCTGTTTTCTACACTTTCATTACATCTTTATTTATCTGAGAAAGCATAGATCTAGTTATCTATTCTTCATTTGTATGGAATAGTTACTGCTTGTGATTTTTAAGGAAAATTCCGTCCTTTACCTGAACTGATCCTCTCTCACTCTTTGTCTCTCAGCTCTGGGTCATCTTCAAGTATAACACATTTGCTGCTTATCCGTATCAGCATGTTTTGAGCAAACAGCAACTGGTAGCAATGCTATTAGCATTTCTAACATTATTGGTAGCACAAGCAATGGCCATTACTTTTTTTGTGACTGTATGTATACTGTACAATACAGTGTTGTTTGTGTTCACTTAGAAATGTCCTTGTTTTTAAAAGCAATTCGACAATGGTCAAAAATATGTTACGTTAATTTATACCAACATTGTTCCTCATGTTGTGGTTGACAGTTGTCATCCCTCCAAAAATTGAATGCTGGTCATGTGACACAACACACATCACACCACAGCTTGCTGTGTTGGCGTGAGTAGCAGCATACACCAGCAGATCAGTGTGTGACACTTCAACAGCTTTCTAGACGCTGTCTTTCTTTTTATTTGGACAATGTACTAGAAACATTATCACATACAATAGCACTGTGGATTAGAATGGGGAAAGGTGTGTGTGTGTGACTTTTCAATGCTATGAGCACAAGCCCTATTGTATTTGGGTTAAAGAAGGAATATCAATTAAAATGTTCCCAATGACTAGAAACAACGTGTGTGTGTGTGTGTGTGTGTGTGTGAGAGAGACTCCCTTGAACCAGCCTTTAACTATAACTCTCCCAATCCTCAAAATCAAATAGTTATTTTCAGCGTGTCTCTTCATAAATGCGGCTTTCAGTAGAGTCATAATTAGTGCCGTAATAGTGATGGTCAGATGTTAGTGGTGTGCGATACTGCAAGCTTTAGTAATACAGGGCCAGTATTGCCGATACCAATACAGATCCGATACTATTACCTAATAAGGGCAGCCTGCCGGAAAATGCACCCTTGTCACATAAAAGTAAAGTAACAATGTTTAAATTGCGTTAAAAACATTACAATCACTGTAAAAACACAAACAAATGCACAAAATACAGTATGAACAAACAAAACACCAGTGTTAAATTAACATCCAGATAATTATAATAATTATAAAATTATAATAATACAACAAATAAAATCCCATCACATTAAATCAAGCATATTTTTGTAAATGAATGACACGCTACTGTTATTAACGTGAAGCGATGCTGTTTACTGTGCGTGTCCATGCATGAGGGAAATGCAGGAGACCCGAGTCCCACACCAAAGTCCCCCTTTTATCACTGTAAAATACCGTAGGAGACACGACACTCCTCTTTCTCTGTGTCATCATTCACTACAGCCTGCAGGCATCTGCTCAGCGCCGCTGAGTCACGTTGCTAGTCGTGCTAGTAACAATCCAATAACAATACCAACGTGGTATATTATCGATACTTTGGATCTATCCTCCCACCACCATCAGTTCTTCATCTGCAGCCATGACAAGCTTTCATCAGGTGATTACTCACTCCCATTATGTGTCACTCATTTTATTCAGGCTTTCAATATGGACATGCACCAACTGTCATTGCGTTTGTATTCATTTCTGGCAGATAAGGTTACAAATTAACTGAATAAAAAAAAAAAAAACACACAAAACAAAGCTACCCACATTGTTTGCATGTCTGCCCCAGCCTAGAAAGCTGCCTGCTGCCCGTCCCTGCAGATGTCTGCTTTCCTTTGATTCTCCTAATAATGCAACATGCTGGTGTAAGACTGATAAATACACAGACTCTTCCCCATCCTGCCATGTTTATTCTGTGGGAGTTTTGTTTACCCGCCTCAGATACCATTGCTCTTCTCGCTCGGCTTTTAGGTCCACTTAAGTCTGAATCGATATTCATCAGCAGAGGCCAGGGGTGACTGTAAAGGCCTGACGGTTCTGCACTATTGATTAGCGTCCACCCAGACTAATTTAAACTGCATATGGCATTATCAATACCTGGTGCCGACCCAGATTCAGAATTACCATTCAGTAGGCGTTCATCAGGCGGAGCAGTGCGTGAGAGGTGGCTGAATACTGGGTAATTACAACCGAGAGTTGTGGAATCCCTGACGATACGGTTCACCAGCAGCTCTTTTGTTTGCTTGTTTGCTTGTTTGTTTGAACTCTTTCTCTATAATGGAGTGCTAATGCAAACCATTAACATGAATGTAAGCACTATTTCTTCTTCTTTGCAGTTTTTGATTTTGTTACCACCCCTGCACTTGTTCAGTATTTGGACTTTTGGAGAGCTGGACACATTTTTAAAAACTGTAGTTTAGATTTGACTTTGTTGACATCCAGGTCAGCTTTGGAAAACTGCAGGACGGGGGAGAAATTCCATAACATGTAGTTAATTGGATGGTTGGTGGTATTGTGGCAACACCTCATCTTTTGAGGTTGACCACAGGACTTCAGTTTCTCTTCTAAAAGTTTCTAAATGTGAAGTGCTGGAGCTGAATGCTTGACTGCAATTGTCAGGCTATTTTAGATCCAAACTGTTCTGCATTGCTCACAGTCCTTTTTAAACCTTCAGCTGCCAGTTACGTGTTGGCCTTTTGCATTAGCTGAAGTGCTTCAGCCACCTTTCTTGTTTTTTTCTTTCTTTCTCTATGGCAGGTTTTTATGGCTTTTTTTTTTTATTGAAAGAAATTATTATGACGTCACAGAAAAGAGACAAATTGATATGTCACTTATTATCTAGCAAGGTTTTATGAGAAAAATGGTGAATGGATAACTTGTAAGTGTAATCTGTTAATAAACTGTTAATAGTTGCCCCTTCTTAAGTACAAGCTGGTAATTAGTAGAAAGAAGATGAAATGAATGTTTCAGAAATCGATGTTAAGGTTTTGCTGCTGTTTACTCTTGTTTAACGTGCACATAACCAAAGCACACGCAGCTCAGCAAGGTTAACACATTGTAACAATTTGTTTTTTTTTGTACATGGACAAACAATGGCTCAAAACAGCAACATGTCTTAAATTTTTGTTCACTACATGTTTTGAGATGACAAAGGATCTGAATGTGGGATGCATTTGATTTATCAAGCTGACTTATTGAATATTCCAGTGTCAGGGTCTGCTGCTCTGTCTTTGTTTAGTCCTTCAACAGCTCAAAACAAAAAAGCAAAAATCAGGGATTTGCAAATGGGTAGTATGAAGTTTAGAGTCTGTGTTTAATATGACACTAACAATAACACAATCTTTCTTAATGTTTGTAAGATCAGATCTGTAGATGTAGGTGTAGAGATCCAGCCTGTAGCACACGTTTGTATTTTCATCTGCTCTGTAGTGGTAAGGTTGTAAAATCTAAAGTAAAGTCTTATTCTCCACTGTCTGACAGGTTCACACACTATACACTAGAGGTATAACGTTTATGAAGCTGGAGCCTAAAACACAGCACCGACTGCACATGACTGCACACAGCATTTCTCTCATGGTGGAGATATATTAATAGTGGCTCCCTGATGCCTGGACATTCAAAGCATATGGCATAGATGTGATATTCTTGATATAAGAGGACCAAAAACTTTGTGCGCAGGCTTTACATTACCAAATAAGATTGTATATATTTAGAACAGGGTTCTCTAACCCTGGTCCTCGAGGACCTTTCATGTTTTCCAACCATCTCTGCACTTAGAGTATCATTTTCTCCTAGTGCAGGACTCTCAGTTGGATCTCACAGGAAAGCTTGTAGGAGTAGTTGTGTGCTTCATCTTAACGGAGCATATGTGCAAAATGAACCATGTAGTCCTCACGGTTAAAAATGTTTCTCTGGTACTAGATTACTACATTTCTGTCTGGCACCAAGCAGCATGGGGGGGTCTCATTATAGTGCTGAGAAGCACAGCTCAATTGGGGGACTGGTTATGACAGGTATGACAATATATCCAATTTTGATATATTTTCCCGTTCCTGCTTTTTAAAGTACTCTGAAAATTCTAAACTACTGTAATATGATTCTGGGTATATTAGATGGAGCACTAGGATCTGCCGTACCTACCTGTGCCAGAACAATACATTATTTTCTGCTGGTTACATGATTAAAATATGATTTTGCTCTTATCTTTTGTCACACACAACATTTACAGATGTACATAATAAAACGTGTGTACACAATATCACACCTAATGTGCTAATCACACACATTAATCGGACAAAGGGTGCTTTCTTTAAATGCACATAAAAAGCATCTTTGGCTTTTCTAGATCAGAATGCACCTTTGATTCCAGAACATGTTGTGAAGTCCTCTTTAAGGATGTTTTATCAGGTATAAATAGTAGTTAGCAGTTAAATAGAGTAGCAAACATCAGATATCACATCACATAAACCCACATGGTTTTGACTCACCTCCTGCTATACAAGCAGCCTTATTTAAAAAATGACCTCACGTGTAAAGCAAAGAACGGGCTGGCATTTATCAAAAACTGGATTTTACTCTTATCTATTGTGTGTGAGCTACATAATGGACAATTACTAGAGTTATAGAAAAACAACCTAACGGTGAGTCTCTTATTTAAAAAAGACATTTTGTTTTCAGACCTCTTCATCTAGAAACATATGTACTGTAGCTGAAAGCTTGTCAAACATGCTGAAAACATATTGTGGAGTGAAACCTGTTGTTCAGTGTTCAAATTCTTCCCTAGTGGACACTGTACCTGCCAAATAAACATATCAAATACCAAAATACCAAAACCTTCATGTACTGTACACGCACACACACACACACACACACACACACACACATGTACATATAT
>JAUYWH010000006.1:1132369-1146362 GCA_034779795.1 Ctenopoma multispine
GTGCTATGTAATTAGAAGTGTGCATTGCATGTTTCAAAGTCTAATTTTGACACTGTGGGTCTTAGCAATGTCAATAGAAACGTTAATATTATACTGGGGGGTAAATATGCCCAGGTTTAGAACTACAGTCCCCATAAAAAGTTGGAGAGAATTAAAAGCATGATGACTGATGAACACGAGGCAAGTTCTGGTATTATAAGGAAGATTTGCCTATGATTGATACTGTATGTGTATCATGTCTGTGTGTTCAGATAGGACTTATGAGTCCACTGTGAGACATTGTGTGTTGTAAGAAAGCCTGTTCCAGGAAGTATTTATTTTACCTTTTACTTTAACCTAACCCAGAATTTTTCTGCCTGACCCTAACCCAGTTGTCTCTGTGCAAAGTGTCAACAAAACCCTGGTGTTTCCACCACTGTACCACCGATCGTTGCTGTCACGATGACAGGTCCAGCTGTCAGCTGCCATCATTCCCACGGTGTCAACTTTTGAGATGCCAAAAAAACTGACTCAGTGTCAGAGTTTTAACAGCGTGGGATGAGAGCGTGTTCAGGAATCTGGCTGTAAGGTTTTGACAAAATATGTGATGCAGCAGGGTACAGCGTGGAACTAGCAACGTCACAGCTATTTTTCCACGGCATTTGGTTGAGGTTAGGGAAAGACAAAATAAATAATAAAACACACAAATAAAAAACAAAATTAATCACAGACTGGACTCTACTACGTCTACTACACTAATACTAAAGAGCTGTATTAACACAGGAGCCAAAGCAGTTGTTACTGTTAACACATTGCCTTAATGTGGACATTAACATGTTCACAGTTCCCAGAAACCCAAGAATGATTTGTTTCAGAATATTTTGTTAGAATACTGGACTTTACTCGTAACTATTGTGCGTGAGCTACATAATGGACAATTACATTGACAGTGCTGCTGAGCATTTTGTAAACTATCAACACACTGAAATCTGTAATTTGGTGTGAACTAGGTTACTTTTTATCTGTAAGAAGATTTACAGTAAGTTAGTACTTTAAAAAGCAGCAAGAGACAAAACTCAGCTAAGAAAGTAACTAAAGTTAACAGATCTTTGTATATTAAAAAAGTCAAATTTATTTTCCTTTGTAATGTGTGATGCAGATCATAATAAAGTTACACTTTATTAGACTTTATTAGAGTGTGAAATCTTGCCTGGAGCCATGCCCTGCTATGTTCTCCCTACTTTGAAGGACACATGCTGCGGTACTTAAGATGAATACATGACCTTTGCCTCTCTGTCTCTTCAACCCCGGTGATTTCTAAATGGAAATCAGCAGACGTTTGATAGATTTGTGCGAGGGCCTCTGACCTGACACCTGACCTGTGCAAGCAAATTAAGATATCAGAGGGGCAAAAAGACAGAGAACTACCTTTGATGAAAAAATCATAAAAAGAAACTACTGAATGCAAGTCAGACAATAATGATCTGGAGAGCTTTTTAAAGTCTTTGTTTCTCCAGATATATTGAGCCTGAATGTCTCATATTAAAATGTTCACTCCAAAACACACTGTGTTCATAAATTATACATTTTTTTGAAGCCAAGAAACTTTTGAAGGCCAGAGATTTAACAGTGGAGTTACTTAACCTTGTCCAGAGTCAGTCCTTCCCCTCAACTTCCACACTCGCCTTAAGTGATGGGTTGCTCATAGCAACCAATTAGGCTATGTAATTTCTTGAGGTGTACAGGCACCAACTTTGATAGATCATGCACAAGAAGCATATGGAAGGAAAGGCAGCCAAGCATGCTCTTAGGTCAACTCCATCCAATATACACCAACCTCCAGTATCAGTCAGCCAAGGCTCTGTGATCAATGGGGAGGAAACTGTGTTAGCTATTATTTATAGGATCACCCGGCCATTAGACCCAGCTATCCACTTAGCCTTTGCCACTGACTGTTTCTGTGTGCCAGACTAGAGCGAATTGGAGACTGAGAATGGCTGACCAGCCCATATTGTAGGAATCGTTCTTTTCATTTATCTCCATCCACACTACATTTACTCTTTTCTCCAGTGACTGTGATACAGTAACCCAGCACATTTTTTAGGCAGCCAAGTGCACACCATTTAGAAAGTGCACTCAGTGATGTAGAACCAACATTTCTTCTTCAAGTTCAACTAAAATAAAACGTGCTTGCAAATATAGACTTTTCTTTTTAGCAGAAAAGTTTGTTGAGTCAAACTAAATTACTCAGTAATACCTGTGTATTTCTCATAATATATGCTGGAGCCAGTAATGTAAAATAACTAACTCGGGTTACTGTCCTTTAAGTACTGTTCTTAAGCACAGGTTTAAGGTCACTATTTTTCTTTGCAGATGCAGTTTCTTAATGCAAAATGATCATATGAAATTTAATCTCATTACACTGATTTTCGGTTTCTTGCTAGTTCAAAATAAAGGTTATTACTTGTAATGTGTTGATGCTCAGGAGCAAACAGATGGGGGTTTTCAGTTCACATTTCACAGTGTATGATTTATTTTCCCACTATGTTTCTAATGCATCAGGTTTTCACACAGGCCTAGGAAGTGCAAAAGTGTGGAGAAATGATTCCACAATGTTAAGGTGTTGGTGACTTTGGTAAATGCATGTAGGTCTGAGGGCAAAAGTATGTAGTATAGTCATCAGCAGTCACAGTTGAGCTGAATGATATTTGACATGTGCTCTTGACAGATGACCCAAGCCATGAGGAAACTTTGAAGGTCTAAAATACCCCAGCATGACAAGAGAGCTGCACCATGCTTGAAATTTTCCACCTAGCAAACCTCCTTGAACTTAGTAGGTTGATGAAAGGCCAGTGGGTATTTTTTCCAAACGGCACACTGCGTGTGTGTGCAGTTGGTGCAGCCAAACAGTGTTTAAATTCAGACCATAGCAGTTTTTTGTTGCCGTTGTCGTTTCTAAACCAGTTTGTTTTGAGTTCTTAGAGAGTATGGTTAAATAATATGAAATATGTATTTCTGGCTTGTAGCAACTGATGTCCTGACGTTTGTTGTAGAGAAGGAAAAAGACCTGACTTTATTTTGAATTATAGTATAGCAAATATTCTTCTACTGTAAGCTATTTTATTATTGAATGAATATATACAGCAATAAAACTGTTACTTTTATATAAATGTGTGAAGCCATCTTCCTGTTTAAACAGGAACCGTATACCTTGTGTTATATTACGTGTCAGCATATGGTGGTAGCTCATGTAGTTAACTGGACACATGGCCTTTCATCAGAGATAAATGACATATAGCTTCTGATCTGCACAGTACAGTCTTTGCAATGAACCACAGACACACTGTGTGCTGAAACTAAAGTTGTTGAAGCTTAAAGCTTAAAGGTCATCCAAACCTCAGCACTGTGAATTTGTAGCTGTCATGTGTAGGAGTACTGCAGGACTACAGCAGGTAAAACATATGTTTTTGTCAGTTTTTTATTCCAAGTGGGTTACAGTTGGCCTTCTCTTGTAAGCTGATTTCTTAATGTCATCTAAACATGAAATATAATGACTGTATTCACACTAGAGAATTAGAGAAACCTGATTTCTAAACTAAATTTCCCCTGGAGAATGTAGTTTTCTTTACACCAGTACACATGTGTCTAATCACAGGGACAGGGAAAAGGTTGGATGAAGGGAGAGATCAGTATATTGACCAAAATCTTAAGTCCAAATAAAAGATAAATTAACACAAAGTTAATCTGTGTTAATTTATGGCAAGTCAGTTTCAACTGATGAACATGTGACTATTGCAAAATATTCAGGTTTGTGCTGTGCTGTCAAAACAACCCCCATAATCTGATTACTGGCCTCCTGCATATAGACTTTTGACCGCGTGAATCTGGGCAGTGATAGATTTTATTTAAAAGTTGAGCTCTGTACACCTCCATGATGAATTTGAAATGAAACAATCGATGCGTTTAAAGTGTAAAATATCATCTTTAAAAAAAACATCAAACATATTGACTTAACGATGTAGGAATTGCAGCATTTTTTATTTACGGTGGCTCACAAGTATTTGGACAAACATCAAATAAACTGTCAGTTTTATTACTTGCGAGTTGTGAGTACTTTAGAGTAAGTGACTGAACCCAAAATATACACCCATTCACCTTTACCTTCTGCTTGTTTTGAGGTATTTTGCCTTCAGTTGCCTCCAGGATGTGAAAATTGTTTGAACATAATTATATGGATTTACTGTAAAGTAACCATTTTCTCATTCCCAGATCACCTGCTTTCTCTGAGCATAAGACGGTTTATTGTTAATGCTTGATAACATGTCACAAACATTTTGTTCGATTCTTTTGTTCTTTACTTCACTTTATGGCAGTGAAACTCATTTTAAACTATTAAACAAACTCCCTTAAACCTGTCACTCAAACCTGCTTACAGATACTTACAGAATCCAAAGTCCTGAGTTTGATAAACAAATCTACACAAAGGTGATGTCAGACTGGCAAATTTTGAGATAGAATTTGAAGTAGATATGTTGGTTCCAAGCTCACACTTATTATAATACAACAAATAAAAGAATGTATCCATGCTCTGCGTGTTTATCCTCTGATCACAGTGTAGGCAGTTCAGTCTGTATGTGTGAACAGGATGTGTTCCCCAAAGCTATAAGTCAAAGAACAAACTTCTTTATTTTGTGTCATCTTTTGACATAAAGACAAAAGTTACTCTTCACAGAGTCAGAGTTGTGAACTGTGTGAACATGTTATAGAAATTACACAATCCTACTGGGCATTGTCTGCTGTAAATCCCATTAAGTGCCTTTGCAGCAGGAGGATGTTTTCTTGATGACATTGCAACACTTGTCTTGTGTCTCACATTTCTTTGAAAATGTTGATCTTTTTTCTCAGACAAGACTTTACCAACTGAGGGATAAGGATCACGAGCTGTAATGAATTTTGGCTAGAGTGGGCTGATAAATGAACCAAATGTCCAGCAAATAGAGCGACTACTCAGTGACTCTCCTGAGACTGAAGAATGTCTGGCACATTCTAGCCATTAGCAAATGTGATCTTTTAAATGAGCCTTTTTTTAAAACAATTTTCTATAGATTTCTTGCAAGTGGAGAGGAAGTGTAGGATTGCTCTGATTTACTGCAATTACTGTGCGCTGTGCAAAAAACATTTATTTAAGACAAGTGGAAATGAGTGCTCCAACAAATTTGGCCTGATGTGTAGATCAGCGAGAGCGCTGATATTATTCACATGGGTAGTTTTATTCCTGGCTTAGCTTTCTGTCCAGCTCAATTAGGCAAAGCTCACACACTTTCTCGGGAAGTGAGTCTCGATTATCATCAGAGGAGCTGGTGGGACGTGGCCAGCAGCTCTTCTGATTGTGTCCTCTCTCTCTTTTTGTGAAAACAGACAGTGGGAGTGGGGTTGGGGGTGGTGTTCTAACTGTCCTATTTTCATGCATCAGTTTGGGACTCAGTAGGAAACACAGATGCTTGTGTGTGTGCGTATGTGTGTTTGTGGATATTTCTTGGCCATGTCAATTGCTCTGAGCCTGCTGAAACTCCTTTTGGGACAAATCTTACACTCCCCAAACAAGTGTTTCGTCCTTTTATTTAAGGGCCCCCTTGAGAACAAGAACAAGTAAAATCTGACTCTGCCTCATGACCCATGAGTGACCCCCTCCCCAAGCTAGGGGGAGATAAACTGGAGCAGCGATGTGGTCATAGAATTTTGAGATAATGGGCCCCGGGGCACAAATGCTCACCTAAACTGCAAGTCCTACAAAATGGCAGTGCCACATCATACTGCTTTCTCCAGTCAGCGACAACATTAAGTCCACCTGGTGGTTTAAATGGTGTGGCAGACAGGGGACAACATGATCGACACAGTGCATCACAGCTGGCTGTATATGAGGCTATGTAGCTGCAGACCAGTAAGAGTGCCCGTACTGACTCCTGTCCACCACATTGTTAAAACCAGCAGGTGGTTTTTAAAGGAATAATTTCTAACACTGACACTGAACACTGGAAAGGGGTACTGGAGTCCAAATGCAAAATACTGAACAGAGCTTTCTGTGCCCAAAGCTTGTGAAAGTTGATAGGTAGAGGATGCCCAATGTGTACGAGCAAACAAGAGGCAAGTGAATAACTGGGGAGTTCTACACTTTGTGTTAAGTTGCGCAGCTAATGCAACATTTGCAGTGTTGTTTGCAATTTAGAAACCAGCTCTTTTGGGTTATATTATTCTGTCAGTATTAGCTAGATGCATGGCTAGTTATAACAAGTAAGATACTGCTCAATTTAACAGGTAAGGAAATTATTATTATAAATTATTTATTTATTTTTAAGGACTGTCCTTGCTGATTCAGATCTAACTTATGATGCAATGTGAGTGTGATGCAAGTGGCCTCACTGGTGGGTTTTTCTATAATACTTGCTGCCCTGATAAACAATCTAAAAATGGCATACTATGCCCCCCTGTTTGAACTTTTTCATTTCTTAAAATAACCATCTCTACTAGTAGCTGTCATAAGTTAAATTTTGCTAACCTTAGCTAAAGCTCAGTGTTTAGAGCTATGTACCTAGATAAAGAAGAACATTTTGAATGACAATTTACAGGCTGTAGCTTTGTCGTCTTAGAAGCCAATATTTCAAATTAGCATGTTGCTTCAATCTCTAATAACATGTAGTGGCCATTAAATTATTATGTAACAAAATAAAATGTCCAAAACACGGACATTCACACATTTAACATAACAAATCCACTTACTTGGAGAGTGGGAGGTTTTGTCTGCTGCTTTATGCCTATATAATTATTCTGTACATCTCACAATAAAGCATTTACTGGGGTAAATGTTTCATTGGGGCACTCCACTGATTTTAGTCGTCAAGAGACTACTGAGCCCGTAACAGTTAATTATAAGTAAGTATTGGGTTTTTTTGTGGTCCTGAAGAGAATCCTCTAAACCCGGAGGAAATGACCCAGATGATGTCATAGTGATGTCATAGAGTTGACATGATGGTCTTTGAAAGGCAGTTGTGTTTACAGTGCAGTGGGAATTATCGGAAAGGCAGAGGTATGGATGAAATTCTGTGTATTTTGATAGAATAAATTTGCATCTGCTGCTTTTATTCTGATCGGTAGTTGTTTTGTTTTTTTAATCTGCTAACAACCTTAAGTAAGACACAAAATTACTGGGCTTAAGTAGTTTGTTTTTGTAGATGCATTCATTCATACCATTACTGAAGAAAACTAAATGAAGGAAATAAATAGAAGTGTAACTTCGCAGGTAGCTGAAAGCTCGGCTCTTGCTGTGAGTATGATTTGTCACTTTCAAATGCAGACGACGTACATGCTTCTCTCCCCCCATGCCTCATATTCATGTTGCATGGTTTTTCAGCAGTACGAGGGGATTACTCAAATGGTAGACTTGCACACAATAATTGCCCTTGAGAGTTCTCCAGTCAGTGCTCCTGTCTCAACTTTGTTGTTTGGTTTATACATCTAAAGGCTCAGAAAAGTGCGCACCTCTAATTGACACAGTAGCTCATCCATCTCTTTCCCCTGTCAACAGCTCTTAAAGTAGTTGAACAATAAACATAGGAGCTACAAGGTAACACTTTACTTGACAGATGTGACGCTCTATGACAGTTACATTTAACTAGTGTACTGATTGAACATTTTATCACCTCTATGTGCACAGTATTCTTCTGACACTGTTTTGGATTTCATATACTTATCTGCTATAGAAGTGGACACTAGTGTAGACTTGAGACGTAATTACTACAACTACGTATTGATACATGTTGACAATAATAAGCCTCTGCTCTTTACATTTCTTAAAGTTGTCTCTTTGTGAGCAACATTAATCATTATAAACATATAATATAAACGGGTTTTTGGTATGTGTTCACATTTTACAGAGCAGCGCTCATATACAAGAGTGAAACAACAGTCAGCAATGCCGCCCTAGCACACTCTTTGCTGTCACACATGGTGGCACAAGGAGCTTTGTTCATTGGTCAGCAGGTTTTACTGATAAATGTGGGAAAAAAATATATATATACAGTATACATTTTTATTTAGTGCATGGAAAAAGGAGTAATCAGTTATTAAGATGAGTTATTGGTCTGTTGGTCTGGCTGCTACCTTCAAGCTACTGCTCCACCAAACCACAGCAAAGAAAATGACACTGGCCACCACAGACTCATAAAACATCTGCAGCATGATGCTGCAGACGGTAAAGGCCTGAGCCTCCTCAAAATATACAGTCGACTCTGGGCCTTTATGTACAGGACAGTTGTGTGTGTTGACCAGTCAAGTGTATTGTCCAAATGTAGACCCAAATACTTATACTCCGACACAACCTCCACCTCCTCCCCCCTTAAGAAGTGAGGGGTGACAGGACCCTGTCAACCCAGATTTCCTGAAGTCCACTACCAGTTTCTTTGTTTTGCTGATGTTGAGCTGGAGATGGTTGAGCTCACACCAGTCCACAAAGTTGTTCACTACTCCCTGGTACTCTGTTACTCTCCTACAACTGCAGAGTCATCAGAGAACATCTGAAGGTGGCAGGACTCTGAGTTGTACCTGATGTCTGAGGTGTACAGGGTGAAGAGGAACGGAGACAGAACCATCCCCTGTGGAGCACCTGTGCTGCAGACCACATTGACAGACATACCATTCTACATGCAGACATACTGGGGGCAGCGAGTGAAATAGTCCATGATCCAAGATGTCATGGAAGGGTGGACCAGCATGTTTTTTAGTTTCTCTCCCAGCAGTGCAGGCCGGATGGTGTTAAATGTACTGGAGAAATAAAAAAACAATCCTCACTGAGCTCCCAGGTTTGTCCAGGTGGGTGTAGGTGCGATGGAGCAGATGGATGATTGCATCATCCACTCCAAGTTGGGGCTGGTAGGCAAACTGGAGGGGGTCAACTAATGGTTTGACCAGAGGTTGGAGGGACTCCAAGACCAGTCTTTCAAAGGCCTTCATAATGGTGATTCTGACGTGGAACGAAAGTGAGTTTAGCTGGATTCTTTAGGCACATTGGTTTGATATGACCTTCCTGTCAACTCAAATAACAAAATTAACCTGCTGATTCTCCTTTACAGGAGACTTACCCACACCTGGCATTTACCTCTGATGGTACTGGAAGGGTGTTGGCATGTTTCTTTAGAAGCCTTCAAGGCAATGTTGTTTCATGGCTGGCTTTTTTTGCGGGTGGCCACAAACACTTCAGCCAAGTTGGCAGCCTCAGCAGCTGACTTAGGACCATGCTCTTTAATCTAAATCTGAAGCTCAGGGGACAGCATTCTTAAATATTGCTCCCTGACAATGATTTAACCAATTTCTTTTATGGCTTTACCTTTGTATTGAATCCATTTTCCATACAGCTTCTTGGAACTCTCACCAGGTCCAACAGCTAGGGAGCGAAATCTTTTCCTATAGGACTCAGGGTTAATCTCATATTTTTGCAAAATAGCAGTTTTTGCCTGGTAGTGTAAACCAGTCACAAGTACAAGGTACTTAACTGAGTTAGTGGGTAAAAGTGTACAGACTTAGTTTTTCAGCTCCAGTTTCTTTGCATTTATCTACTTATTACACGTAGTAATTACCCATTACATTACAATATACTTTTCTTATATTTACCATGTAAAGTGCTACCAACAATTCTAAATGAATTCTAGTATATTGCCACAAACCCTTCCTTTTTGTTACACAGTGCTCAAATGCCTGCATGATGAAGGCCACAAAAAACACTGAAAACAAAAGGCAATTCATATTGTAGCCATGTTTAACACAATAGACCCTTTCACATTCTGTCTCATACTTTGAAGTGAACTGACACGTCTAAGTACAAATCTTTGGTAACAAAGGTAACGAAGCATATCAGTGGTTACAATCAGAATGCAATGCAGTGGTGATGAGTTGACTGTTGAAATAGCAATGCATCCTGGAAGATGTCCAAGCTTATATATTACAGCTATTCATTACACTCAAGGGTTGCAGAGCTTAATCACTGCTGCCTAGACTAAATAAATATATAAAAGAGTAAGCTTCCTGCTTGCTAGGCAACTGCTGCTGCTTTTAAGGTGAAATTAGCACCCAGTTTACAGAGTTCACATATGCGGTTCCCATGGGCCAGGACACTTAAGTTAATCATTTTTGACACGTTAATATGCCATTATGTCATAGAAATGCAAAGTCAGAGGCTGCACTTGGATGTAAGGAGGATCAGGCTGTTGTCTTTGGATGTTAAAAACGCAGCAGATTTGACTCTGTAAAATATAACTTGTTTAAACTCAAGTGAAGAAATACAAATTATTCTTCTAACACAACTAATTGCTATGTTTTTAACATAAAATAACGTAATTCAGTAGACTTAATCAACTGCAAAAACTGCCTTGGTCCATTTCAGTTTCAATCAATTTAAACTGAGAGGAAGAACAACAGTTCTGCAGTTAATATGATGATGTACTAGTTTGTTAAAACCACATTGTAAGAGAGTCAAAACCATCATGTTAAGCTCATTCTAGTAGCTGGTACATTTCAAGTGCATCTGCATGGGGATTGAATTCACATCAACTGTCCTCATGTTTCCATTATTGTGCAAATAAGACACAAAGCAAGTTAACTGACCATTTTAAGTTGTATGTACTTCAACTCAGAACAATCAGTTGTGACAATAAATCTAGAATTTTAATTGTAATTAACCTGAACATATGAAAACTGAATATATTTAGAGTAAGTTAATTGAAAAAATATATGCTAATTTCACAAAGTTCCTGAATGACTGTACTTTATACTTTACAATGAATTGTAAAGTATGTTTAAGCTACTCTTCCATCCATACAGACATCACTGCAGCTTCACTTGAACTAACTTTAGCTTTTTCAGCAGCACACCAACACAGCAACATAACATTTCACTAAGGAAAGTGACCTGCTTGGTGGTATGTTTTTTTCATGAGCACACAGCAGCTTTACATTTTTTTTTGTTAAATCATCAGCATCTAGCAATCCAGGAAACTGTATTTGTCAAAATGTCAACAAGGAAGAAGTGATACAATAGCTGCTGATGTAGGTTCTCTGCTCTGGGAAATGGGAAATGTTCTGTGATCAGATAATGACATTGTGCAAATAATGTATGAAGCACAACAGCACTCACTGCTAACATATATTCTAATCATACTTAAAACAAGAGATACAGAGATATGACAATGAAAAATGACTTTCAGTAAAGGGAGAATCTCCTGATCTAAGGAATAACATTTTCTATAATGTTAACTAGTCTTTTACAATTCAATGTTTTGGGTGCTTTTGTATTATAAGGTCCTAATTAGTTGTTGACATTGATTAGAGCACTTTAGTGCATGTGTGGTCTCATCTGTTTTTTCTCATTATGAGAAATAGAAGATTCACTGTGCAGTTATGAGAACAGTAAGCCATTGATTGTCATCTTCCACTGTGACTTGCAGTTCTGTCACTTGGAAGGTTCTGATGCCCACGTTCTAAAATAGAAGTAGAAGTACCTCGATTCATTGTGGCATTAATCCAAGGACAATTTAAGCAATCTCTTTAATGTATCCCACACTGCAAGACCTTCACACAGTGTCATGATACACTTCACTTTGGCTCGGCTGCTTTATACTGCGCAATATATGATGTGACCTTAATAATGGAAGTGATGTTTTGTTTATGTGATGTAACTAGAGATGAATGGTGGACAGGGTCCAACATGAGAAAAATGCGATGCTGTCTATAGTTGACAGGTGTGCCTGTGTAGCTGCAGACCAGCCACAGCTCACTGTCCACCACAACATCAGAATCCCCAGGTGGTTGTAATACTGTGGCTGGTTGGTGTTCACAGCTGTAAGGAAATTTGTATTGCTGAGGATTCCTAATATTTTCACTGTGGTTCTGCACCTTCTGGTGTATAAATGTGGCAGAATTATGTAATGGAAGAGAACCAACGTTACACCACTCTCAGTTCCCATGTCTGGCCAGACAGCTTGTGAAGCTCCATGTTTGGAAGCTTTCCACAGCACTGTGGCAGTAGCAGGTCTACAGGATTCCCCGGAAATTCTGAATATCCTAAGTTGTGGAAGAGGTGTTGCATTGCCTTTCTCACTGAGACGTCTTTTTCATGTCAGACTCTTGGTGATGTGGGCTCTCAGGGACCTGAAGGTTCTTACCCACTCCACAAGCAGTTCAGTTATGTCAGTTCTCAAGGGCGTTTGGTTCTGCTGTTTTTTTTCCTACAAATCCACAGTCATCTCCTGGGTTTTAGTGGTCTTCAACAAGATGTTGTTGTTGCCATAGTGACAGCAAAAACTTATACTTCTTAACCTACCAATCAGGTCTATCACCGCTCTGTTGGAGTTTGTCCTTCCTATCTATTCATGTGTGTTCAGGGGCTACTGAAGACAGCATTTGTAAATTCTTACAGCTTGCTATCACTTAATTATACTGTGATCAAATTGTGCAACCTGGCCACCTAGGATTTATGTTTGTGCACCACTGATTCCCTTCTTTCATATTCAGAGTTATGCATGTGGTTAGGTGTAGCAATGAAAGGACAAAGAAGTCATACATTATGAGCAGGTGGAGTTTGGATGGGATTCAGCAATGTCTAATCACATCAGGTCCTCTCATCCCTGTTAAATGCAACACAAGTGAGGGAGACTGAGATCTCTGAGTGAAGTTCATCTATGAATGACGGGAAGTTCCAAAATTAACAAAATACACAGCACTACAATTATTGATATTAATTGCCACAAGTTAAAAGGAATGGCGACAGCTGGTGTATATTGGTGCAGCAGCTGCTGGAGTATCTGTAGGCTGGTTATACTGGACCATATACTCTGCAGTCATTTAGTTCATTAGTTAGTAAATTCATTTACACTTGTCAGATTGCAAGTTATTAGAACTTCTATGTTCATGGAATATAGAACTGAAATGGAAAATAGTTCTTATTTATTTAATCTGACAAGTGTCAGCAGGATTTTAGAGAGGTAGCATGGAGCTGCTTCTGAACAGGGAAGAAAAAAAACTGTGGATATATTTCAGCATCTAAAGGCACTGCCAGTGTTAATTCTTTATTTATTTTTATCATTTATTACCTTTCGTTGATGTGTTTGCTGACACTATTCTGCACCCTGAGCTTCATCCTTCACTGTCAAGCAGCACCTCTGAGCCTGTGTTGTATGATGGGTCAGTATGGTAGTTCATGTTTAGCTTTGCCGGTCCACACAGGTACAGGGTACCACAACTGCATTTCCTTTGAAAATGATTAAAAGGTTCAAAAGTTCTATGGGTCATTTTACAGAACAGATGTACCATTGTATCTGCAGAATTCCAAGACCACAGGATTATACTCATAATATAGATGTTTTTTTGAAATTCTTCTCAGTCTAATTATAAAATATACGTTGATGCATATATTGATTAGGAGTTAATGGAAAAAGTACAGCAAATGGAAAAAGGTTACATTTGACATAAATGAAAGGTGTTAATACTCACAAATGTAATTGTCCTTAATCAGATATCCTCAGTATTTTG
This sequence comes from Ctenopoma multispine, assembly GCA_034779795.1. Taxonomy (NCBI): domain Eukaryota; kingdom Metazoa; phylum Chordata; class Actinopteri; order Anabantiformes; family Anabantidae; genus Ctenopoma; species Ctenopoma multispine. The sequence goes on from JAUYWH010000006.1 coordinate 1,145,923, forward strand.
TGGCCTCTCAGATTTGTTAAATAATAAAAAATTTCTTACATTTCTGCCTTATAAAACAATACACTATGTAATGTGGACAGGAAAATGATATGGGTTCAACTCCAGAATCCACTCCAGAATCTTGTGTGATTACGTTTAGCAACATTAGCACTTTGGTTAATGTTACAAAGACTGTCAATACTGTCTACTACAATAATGTCAAAAAAATGGATGCTGTACTGTCAGATTGGATATTTTGATGAAAAATAAAAATATGATCTGGGAGCATTTTATTGATGTGTTCAATATTAACATACTTGCAACTTTCTATTTACATACATTAACAATGTACAAAAAAAATGTTGTTGCAGTTTAGCTTTAGGTGGACATACAGTGCCTTGCGAAAGTATCCGGCCCCCTTGAACTTTTCCACATTTTGTCACATTACAGCCACAAACATG
>JAUYWH010000006.1:1146462-1180192 GCA_034779795.1 Ctenopoma multispine
TCCCAGCTGTCTTCGGGCGAGAGGCGGGGTACAGCCCGGACAGATCGCCAGTCCATCGCAGGGCCGACATACAGACGGACAGACAAACAACCATGCACACTCACATACACACCTACGGACAATTTCGGAAGGCTATCAGATAGTCTTGAGGTAAAATCATTAAGGAATGAGGCTCAGTGATTACTCTTCACTTACACCAGTCTTACTAATGATCTGTCCATTCTCCATCTTACACCCATGATGCTTATCACTGGTGTCACACAACCGTGTCTCTGCATCTGCCACAATGTCAACATATTGAAGTCTCACCAGTCAAAACACCACAGTAGCCCTTCAAGATGCTGGATGTGCAGATTTATTCCACCCACATATTAGTTGGAGACAAGTACTGTATGTTGACACAGAAATGTCTCTTAATGAGTACATGGATTGGGTTAATTAATGGCCCCATCAGCATGACTGGTGAGGCTTAATATATCATCGCGATAATGGCGGGACACTAGGCAGCTCAAGTGGCTCTTTTTACATCAGGTCTTGACAGCACTTGTTTATCTGCTTTGTTCAACACTGAAGTGGAAAAACATGTGCTTAGTCATAGCAATAAGACATACACTTAGAGCTACCACATATGTTTGTGTTTTAAACACAAAGACACAAAGCAGTTATTTCTTTGACAAACACAATGAGCAAACCATTACTAGATTTACATCTGATATAAATGTCCTCATGACTGCTTTATATGTGCATTTATTAGATTGCAAACTGAGTCACTTTAAGTCAAGACTGTTGTTAAACTCTGTTTGTCTTAACACAAGGGTAATAATATGTTTCTAGAATATTTTCAGCCAGTAACTGCACTGATATTTAGCATCCTGTGACACTTTTTAGAGACTTTAGAAATGCATTAGAATTTCTACCTCATATACTCATATGTACATACTGTATAACAGATTATGTGTAACAGGTGGCCTGAACAATGCGGGGGAGGAGTAGCTTCTTCAACACATCACTTTTCTCTCCAGTGTTGAGTAGATGTAATCTCATAGTATTTTACAATGTCAAACTGGCAACAGCATAGTACCATAGCATAACCACAGTTATTATGTTTTACTCCAGAATACTGTAGGCAATTAGAGAGTAAATATTTGCATTTGTATTTAAAGCCATAATTTGTCTCCTTTTCACTGCTGCTCAGTCTTTGAATACCTGTAATAATCAAATTTAATTTTCACATTAATAAATACAGCTTTAAACGTCACCTTGTACTAAGGTTAACTTCAACTTCAAAAAAACTTCAGAATTAAGTTAAGTTAAAAGACAGATTAAGTATTTCCTGGAACAATCTGTAAACAACACATGTCCCACTCAGTCAGTGTGCATCCTATGCATCACTGTGAGATGAGGATATATATATATATATATCCAAATATATAGAAAGCGTAGCCTGTCAGTGACCTGCTTACAAACCACAATCATTCTACTAAACCTAACCTGGAGCCTTAATGCCCAAACCTCTCCATACTTTAGTGCCTCAATGTAACCATACTGTGATGGTTCGAATCTTGCTGAAGATAGTTAAAAGCTAAACAATGACACAAAACAATTAAATCGTTTGTGGTGAAACACCTTCAGCAGATACAGCAAATGTATCCTCTTTGCTAACAACAGTTACAGTCTGAGCAGTTAGTCAGCTAGCGTTAGCTTTAGCATTAGCATCGGCAGCACCTGCAGTACAGAAGAGGAGCTGGAGGAGCAGTAAACAGGACACACTCCTCATCAAGAACAGACTGTGGTCAACATGTATGAACGTCTAAACCACTTCATTACAATGTCTCCGGAATATGACTTTGTTAGTTTGATCAGACATGATGAACTATTTTGCTCAAAGAAAAGCGGGAATAGAACCAGAAGTTGGTGAGTTGGTGAGTATGTGATCATTAATGCTTCACTTTAAGATGGTTTAAATACAGACTTCACTAATGGCTGATGTTTTCAGAATGCACACTTTACTATATATGATACTGCATAGATTGAACTGATCTTATGAGAGTCTCATTGTGTTGTCACAACACGGATGATAACTTTTGTTGATTCCATTTGTTACAGAGACATTTTACTTATGGTCAGGTTGAAGTTGTCTAATTTATGGTAACACCAGTAATAACATTTGTTAACATACGTTTTTTGGAACCTGCGTATTTTCTGATTCATCTCTGGCTTCAAGCTCATTATTGCTGAGACCCTTTAGTATATTAGTCACTATGTTTGTTTGTTTTTTTTTTTGTTTAATTGTTCCCTTATCATTATGTGAACCTGGATCCAAAAGACAATTTCCCCCAAATATTAATGCAATACACTACCAGTCAAACGTTTGGACACACATAGGAATGCCCATGTTTTTCATGAAAAGATTTACTTCTTCAGCTGTTGCCATCACTGCAAAAGGGGTTTTCTGATGATTAGTTAATATTTTAATTTGAAAAACTTGCACTGACAAACACAACATGCAACTGGAAGACACTATAAATGTTGATGATATGCTTTTATACATTTATGTAAATATTCCTTTAAAAAACACCTGTTTTCAGCTATACTAGATTTTTTAATATTAACATTGTCTACAGTCTATATCTGATCAATTTATTGTTAATGAATCTCCTTTTTTCTTCAAAAACATTGTCATTTCTATGTGAGTTCAAACGTTTTACTGGTAGTGTACATGAAGTGCTCATTGTCTCTGAGGATTCAGCAACCACACATATTGACTCACAACCATTACAAAAACCAGTGCATATATATTACTAAAATGCTAAAATGCTGGCAGCCTAGGGCCTCAAGATTTCTTAACCCGGCCCTGGTTCCCCCCATTGGAGGGAGCCACAGGCGGAGCCCGGGGAGCTAGTGTCTTGCTCAAGGACACACTCCTCCTATGGGGGAGGGGACGGCAGTCTGGGCTGGGATTTGCTCCTGCCACCTTCTGCGTCCCAGTCTGATGCTTATCCCATTGAGCTACAAGGCTCAATGATATAGTAAGGGTGCTACTTCAATGCACCTATGGGTCATATTAAAGGTGAAAAACAACCAACTTTAAAGTCATTTAGACTGAAGAACTTTTTTTTTTGACACAATCCATGTGTCATGAATGCACCTTCAGTCATTCACCTGAGAGGAGAACTGTATAAACAGTATACTGTAGATATTGGATAGATGCACAACAGTAATAATATCTTTTTACTGCAGTGTCAGTGTCAGAGTATGAACACTTATTTTTAAATTATTGAAACATACTTGAATGGGAGACATTCATGTACATCTGAGTCTCTAGAAGAAAATGTCTGTCTGCGACTGATTGTTGAAAGAGAGGGTTGTACTCCTGGAAGCAGAGCTACTGATGACATAGCATTAAACATTAACTCAATTGATCCGCAGTGTAAACAGAATCTACTGGGGGCATCTACAGTAATTGTGAAGCAACAGGTGTCATGTATTTTTAATGAACTGCACATTACTGTCGGCGAGCACATGAGAAGGAGAGAGGAGAAGCTGTTTGCTTACGGTAACAGTTTCACCTCCCAATCTTGCATCTCTCCTTCCCTTCCTCCTCTCAAGCTTTTGAGAGGATTGACAATTTATTTGGATTATTATTATGATGATTTTTTTTTCTTTTTGCCATCTGTGCAGAAGCGATAAGGGAAGAAATGTATGAAATGTAAAACATTTATCCCTTCATTCTTGTTCTTGTTGCTCTCTGGGGGGATTTAGCTGGTGAGGCATATAGTTTTTTATGGCAATAACAACCATTCAAACCAGATTTTCTTGTCAATAAAGTTCTAAAAATATATTTTAAAGAGCATCGTTCTAATTAGCTGCTGAACATTTTCACTTTTGGATACTACTGTTGTGGTATTTAGAATATCAACACCAAACTATTGACATTCATGCAGAGACGCGAATGAGCATTTCTCCTCATGGATACTGAGAAAGTTTACCAGTATGTTGGAAAACGTCCAACCAAAGAGCCAATGGAGCTCCTCTTTCTTCCTCATTTAATGACTTTCGAAGGACCAGCAGCTGCAATCTCATATCTTATGACTTTTTTGTACTCTTTCATCACTCTCAAAGAGCAGCACTCCCACTCACTCAACATGACTACACAGAGTTTCTCATGAATTGGAAATTGGAAGGCAGTGTAAACATGGTGCCAGGATACCCTTAACTGTGTCACTGACCCTCTCAAATGAAATGAAAATCCCTGAAGGCTGCATTTCTGCAGGAGGCCCTGACCTGTTGCCTTCACCTCCAAGACTGAGAAGTAAACAGGAAGGTTTAAAATTCATATGATGAAGGTTTTTTTTGTTAAATGTTGGACACAATTTAGTCCTACATTCTGTTGGAGTGCAGCCCATGCCAAAAGTCCTGGATGGTAACAATGTATGTAACTTCAAGAAACACTTTACCACCTTCACACTTCTTTAAAATTCATTTGAATTCAAATTCAGATGTCTTTTTTTTTGCTTTTTTGTGAATAATAATGCTGTTAGCATACCTGCCCTGTTGCCATGGCAAGGCTCTGCACTTCAATCATGAGGGAAGTAGAGATAAGCTGCAATAAATTGTGTAATTCATCAATTACATAATATTAAATGTAATGGAAAGTATCACAACGCAAAAGTACAATCTGAAGATTTAAGCAAGAAGACCATGTATGACCTAAAAAGGAACAAAATGACTTCCTTATTTACTTATATCCCAAAAGCACATTCAAAACCCTCACAGCTGTTTTAAGCCTCACGCACAAGTCGAGACTGAAAAATAACCCTGCGGATGTCAGGATCATTTTTATCAAACTTACAAAAATATAGTCTTTACGACTCTCCATGTCCCCTTGCTTTTGAGTATATGAAGTTGCATGCATCCCACTGTAATATATGCATTATTGTGTAGAGGTGTGAGGAAGACACTATACTGTAGTTTGCTATGTGTCATTTAAGTTTATATCAGAACCTTGAGTGACTATAATGTAACTGAACCGTTGCAGTCTGCAATCTGTCTACACTGCCTGCATGTTAGCTTGCATATCATGCATGCTACATGCATGTAACTGTGTCTATTTTTTTAGATCTGCACACATAAACTCATGGACAGAAAGCAGGAAACCACAGTATTTCTAGAGAAAACAGAAAAATGTATCAAGTGAGCACATCTGAAATGAATAATCTAGCTTCCAGTGCTACTACTATGGCTATATTCATAGAGCCAGGGTTACAATATGTAACTAATATCTCACCCATTATCCTAGCCTCTGGTAACACAACTGTTATTTGGAGTTTGTTCTTGAAGACTCCTCTCTCGTTTCCAATGTACGGGTGATTACGGCTTCTGGTGTAGACACAGCATAAAAAATTTTCATTTGAATCTGTTTATTTTAAGTAGCGAAAGCTTCAATTGTTGTGCCTGTTCGGTATTTTTTTTACAGTAGCACAACTGAGGGAAACTGCCATGTTGCTTCATCATGAATCACAAACAGTTTCCCTTTCTGTACAGATGAAATAATCTCTTAAGGTAGTGGCTAACAAGGACACAGGGGCTGATAGAGTGGAGATCCCACTCATCAAAGAAGTTGTGTGTTGGATCTCCTCCAAGAAGTGTTTCATCCTTCAGATTTTACACTTGAGTGAGCATCCATGTTCATGTGTCCTTGTACAACTGTGACCTGAAAATCTCTACGTTTGAGTTTTTGTTTTCAGGCATACCTGAGATGCTGTGCCTTTACAAGAAAAGCACACTTCGGACCCTGCTGTTGTCTGTGTCGTGTATAAAGGTGAACATTTAGCACAGTGTGTCTGCGCTGTTAAATATATTTACAGTTAAGAGAAATGAATCAGTGTAGCATTAGAAATAAAAAGCCTTCTTTGAATCCACTTTATCATAGTAAATTTATAATCTCATCATTTCACGTACACGGTGATCCATTCATTTTGAAAGCCATTGCTCCTGTGTATTGATTACACACATGCACACACACACACACACCGTTTTTTTTTCTTCTTTTTGTCTTCTTTCCTTACTATAGCACCACAAATGCCCCAAGGATGCCATTGACCCCACTGTAGCTGCTGAAGTGGAAGTGACTGATGCTGTAACAGAAGATGCTGTGACAGCGTAAATGGAGCTGAGAGTATTTCAACTGCAAAGCTTTGAACCTCCTCTACACTGCTACAATTCTAAAGAGTTTCAAAGTTGAAATCTCTTGCTCCTCTGTACACTGGAAAATTTGGCTAGTGAAAGTAAAAAAAAAAACAGATGATAAACAGAAATTTGGCAGCCAAAAGTACAGTTTGTCTAAAGTATGACTTTCTTCTTCCCTTGGCACACTTACTCATAAGTTATACTTTATTTATATATTTTTAAATACATATATTTTTGCAGTTCTGGCAGCATTTTCTCAGCGGGATCCAAAAGATTTGTCATGAAAAAGCAGCAGATGCATTACTCTGTGGGAACAGTCAAAGAGCAGTGACCCAGCTCCTGTATCAAAGCAGCATTTTGTGACTGGTGAAGCCAATCTCTTGTAATTGCAACGGAGCACAACAGCGCTCTGTCAGCTCACTGTCTTCAGTTTTGAATGTCACAAGTTGATTGTGTGGGCAGAGTAATACTAAAAGAAACCTGGTGACTGCAGGAGAGCTGCATTTGCATGCATACAATGTGTTTAGTTACAAAGCTTACTGGAGAATTGTTAAAATTTAAAGCAAGCTCTTAACATGATAATGTTAAATGATAAATATCCCCATATAAATCCAGGATGCAGTCAGATGTCCTTTTTTATTTAAAAAAGTGACAACACATATTATTGGCAGTAGTGTCTCGCAATTGCAGTCAGTGATGAACTGAGTTTTTGGTAGTTTTTAGTTTTTGGTGGATAAAGGAAAAATGACATCACAGTCACCTTATGTTTATGCAATTCTTGTTTTTATTGTTTTTCCAATTCTTGTCAATGCAAATCTCGAGAAGAGCTGGAGTGAATTTCATTACAGCTGTCCACTTGGACTTATCGATTAACTAATTAAAATATGAATCTGGACAAACAGGCAACTTGACTGGCTGTTAGATGTATATAACTGGAAAGCAGCATTCCCAGTTTTATGTTTGTATATAGACTCTCACGGCACTTGATTACGGTTACAGAAAGATTTTGGTCTGATTTAACAGGCAAAAACCAAACAATGATTTTAGACACGTGTTTACATACTACGCACTCTTAAACAAAGTCATTATATGTTTCTAACCTTATCCTAACCACACTGTGCATGGTTAGGTTTAGGCTCCAGGGTCAAACTTGGCAGTCGCGCACGTGGTGGACCAACTCTCACTTTACATAAAAAAATTTGGTTTATTCAATCAAAAAAGATTATTCATCTGCAGATTATGTTTTACTACACAAAAATACAATCAGAGATATTGTTTAGCTACAGTGGAGTGTAATTTTCAGGAAGTTAGGATTGGTTTGACAAACATTACATCTAAACTTTTTTACTTGGCCTGATATGTCACATATGAATATTCTATACTTAGTTATTTGAGTACTTAATGTAATAGTAACATAACCTCTAGTTATACTTTCAACATTATTGTTTTATTCTTTTACAGGTGTGCACAGGGGGACGTTGTCACACACACAGCATGGCTAAACCGATCCAGTATACTGTACGCCGGAGAAGACAAATGGTCAGTGGATCCCAGAGTCAGTCTGGTGACACTTAATCAAGAGGAGTTTACCATCAAGATTGAAAATGTGGACATGACAGATGAGGGCCAGTATGTGTGTGCAGTCCAGACAAGCAGTCGACCGAGAACCACCTCGGTGCACATCCTCGTCCAAGGTAACTCACATGTGCTACATTTACTACTGGAGCTACAGCTGGTACTAGATTGCTCCATTAAGCTTCATTTTGTTTCTTAGTGAACTTTTATAAAACTATTATTTTTAACCTGCCAACAACTATACATCTAGATACTGGATTTTCTATAATGTGTGGCAGTGTCTTTAATCAAACATTGTAAAAAAGAAATACCTATTGACTTTCATGCACATCCAGAATCTTTAATGAACATGCCATTATGAGACAGTGATCTATCTCAGTCATACAATATAACAGTGAAGTCTTTAATGTGCTGGTTAACACTATGATTGATATTGTGTTTTAATTCTGACCAGCACATGAGGGCATAAGAGAACAAACCAGAGTGAAACATGTGCTGTCTTTCTTGAATCCCATTTCCATTTCCTTATTCATTGCTCCACTGAAGCAATTATGGGCTAAATGCCTTGCTCAAGGAGGGGTAGGGGAGTGTGTTCATCATTTACTACGCTGGGTGAGGTTAATGGGGGATACCAGATGTTAAGATGCTTTTAAATTGATGTGTGGAATTGGAATAGCATCCTCATAGAGATTCATGGCACAGCGAGGTGCACTGTGCTGTACGGTATACACATACAGCATAATGAGACAGTTCAATGCTACCAATTTAATATGCAGATGATCTGTGCAGTATTAAGTGCTACTGTCATCCCAGAGAAAAAAAAGCAGCAGATATATATATTTTTTAAATCTCAGTTTGATTCTGACAAACAATATTTATGCAAGACTAAGACACAGAAAAACATCAGGTCAACCAACACCACCTGCATTTTAATACATGGTTATTTAATTGACCTTTATTTTATGTTTTAGACTAATTAGCTTAGAGAAAACCTTGAAGACGTTTATTTCAGATTTTGTTTTTACTTTTGACTAACACCTTCTCACCACACAGCTGCACATCAGACCTGTCATCATGACAACAATCATCTTGATTGCAGTTTTGTGGAAACATCACAGCTTGAGTGAGTTTAGGCACAAAGTGAACTCAATTAGGATTAGACCCAAATTAGGTGGCCTGGTAGCACAATGGGATAAGCATCAGACTAGGATGCAAAAGGTGGCAGATTTGAATCCCAGTTCAGACTCCCAAATGCAGGACTCAAATTTCATTTTTGGTGGATTTTACCTTTATCCACCAAAAACTAATCAGTTCATCACTGACTCCAATTGTGAGACACTACTGGCAAAACATCTAAATAAATTTTACAAAATAAGATGAATACTTCCTGGACTCAAAATTAAGTCTCCTGTGGCAAAGTCCTGCATGTTGTTGACTCATCCCACCACCCCATTCTCCTCTCTACGTGCACCTATGTCTTAATTTACCACATTATTGCTTTAAGTGTCAAATGTTGACCTGCCTGAGTTAATACTGTAGCTGGTTTTCCTGTGCATCTCATAGCAACACATAGCGTCTCTAGCGTCATTGTACCAAAGGTACCAAAGGAATGGATAAAGCAGCATTATCTGATGCCCTGGAAATAATCACACTCATTGAGATGAACTATCATGTAAGCTGCCAGCATCCTGTTATAAGAAAATTTTATATTGCAAATATAACTGTACATCACTTTAAGTTTTAATCAGCACCTTTAATTGAAACAAAAAAAATGAGAAAAAAAATCTGTCTTGCAAATCTAAATAAAACTAAACTTATGATTATACTTTGACTTTACACCTTCACAACTTTAGAACTTCAGAAGAAACCGATAACAAGCTCAAGCTTTTGAGGCACAATCAGAAAACTTCTCCTTAAAAATACCAGCTGATTTTGAGCTGCTGTTGCCACACTGCAGGAGGGAACAACATAACGTCTACTCTCCTGATGACAAAGTGATAACAGCCAATTAAAGAGGTGATAACATTCAATGCGGGTAAGAATGCAAATGCTAATAGTAAAATTCCAAATAATGTCAGACTGTGTGTGATTCTTCATACATTTCACAAATGTGAAAGATATCGTAACTGTCATCATGAAACTAAACAACAAACAATTACCGACATCAAAAGACAATCTCCACATGCTGCATGTGTTCCAGCAATGAAAGAATTACCTGAATAAAAATGAAAACAATGGGAGGCTTTGTGGACACCACACACATTAAGTGTGAAAGATTTTTATTGCTATTGTACAATGTGAAAACTCTTTTCTTACAAACCATTTATATCCATATCCAACGAAGATTTTAAAAATAGTCAACACCATCAGCAGGTCACGAGAGGACATTGTCACAGAATCATGTGCAAGGTATTCCACTGAAGCAGTAAGCACGTTTATGCACAGATATGATAACCAGCTTCAGAAGACTGCAGTGCTTTGCACTTCTGCTGCATATCTGATTGGATGGGAAGAGGGCATCTGGAGATTCAGCTACTACTAGCTAGCAAGAGAGTGGGTTTACCCCTTCTGTCCTATATAGAGGCAGGCCCCACCAAGGAGATAAAGACTCTCATAAGACTTTTTGACAAACATTTATGAACCAGTTCCATTCGGGGACCACAGAGCCAAACGTCCTGCAACACGTCCGGACTGCAGGACCAGCACGTATCAGTGGACATGACACAGAAAAACAAGATATTAACAAAAACAGGCAAGATAGTGGATCACACGTTACAGCTACAATGAGAGGGCAGACTTCTATATTGAAACTAAAAGTGAAATCTCTTTAGATGATTAGGCAAATTGGACGCCTCCTCATGCTGCCAGTGTCATCAAGATTCCTGTTCAGTTCCTTCTTAGATCCGGTTCCCACTGAATTCTAGATTCCCAGCAAAACAAAACGCTCAGAATTTAGTTTGCATATGAGAACTGAACTGGTTCTCTGTCAGTTGAAAAGCACTTTGAGTGGTCATTCTCTCTTAGTTCACCACGTCTGTTTATAGTTGTTTTGCATTATTTATTGAAGTCTGTTGTTTAGCACTGCATTGTGTTAAATTTGCAAGTCTTTTTAAAAATGATTTTCTACCTCTGTCTAGTTGTTTTGTATGTCTTTATGTTCATTTTGAGGTCTGTTTTGCTTATTGTCTGATGTTTTTCTCTTTTTTCACACATCTTGTTTCATGAGTCGTAGCTATCCCGTGTATTTTTGTGCACATTTTGCATGTCTTTATACTTGCTTTGTTTCTCTTTGTAGTCATTTAATTCTTTTTTCTATTATTTAAAGGCCTGCTGACCTCTCTGGACACTGGGCTCATGCCCTGTAGGCCCATTCAGAAATCCATCAATGGTCTTACCAGTTATCTAGTATTCTCACTTGATTGCTAGAACCACTTTTCCATTGTCTGCCAATTTGAATTCAATAATAATGAAGAGTTGCTTTGTCTTCAACAGAGTAGTATCTCAGAACACACAAGCAAAGTAATTATGAGATATTAATTACATCTTAATTTTATTACAGTGTTTAATTAGTTAGGTCTGTGTGTATTCCTTTAAGTCTCACTTGCATTGTCAGTGCAGCTAACATCTTAGGTCACAGGGGCAAGAGTAAGCAGATGCACGTGCCTGCAGGCTCTGAGTATCTTGCTGAAGAGCACTTTGACTGGTGCAGACACAGAGTTCAAAACTAAAATATCTTTAACCACCAGCTCAACCTTCCTCCGCATTAGGGAAGGTATCTAACAGCATTTGTTTCCTTCTACAGAGAAGTAAAACAGAGTCCCAGAAGTCCTGAAAAATATATTATGCACACAAGTTCTTATCTTCTGAGTTATTACATTGCAGGTTTTGTAATAAATCTGCCCTGAACACTGAAAACTCTTATAAGCCTAAATCTAGAAACCAACATTCTCCATCATGATTCACTGCCACACTAACATCTACAAAACCTTTAGATGCTAGTGTGACATTAGTCATTCAGCCGACTTTAAGTAAAAATGCAAATACAGAATATATTAAAAATGTTCAGTATGTAGATACTGTTTGTTGGTTATTTATATGTGCACCTGAGAAGTTGAGAATTCATTTTCAGTAATGTAAATGACTCTGTGGTATCCTTAATACAAATGTGACATTTCCACAAATTAATTTGTTCAGAATTCACAGTTGTCTGTTGTTGTGTACTGTATCTGCAGGGTGGTTTAATTGAGACTCTGACAAGATCACTGTATGTATGGAAGAGTAGTCATTTAAAGCCAGAATCACACTGTGCTGTCTGTGCTCTTTGCAAAAAGGTTATCTTGTTCTTACAGAGTGTAAATTAACCAGCAGTAGCTCTAATGACATGATCAGTGAAACTGGCTTCATAAGCACACTGATATCAACTTTTATGAAGGAGATAAACACTTGTTTGTGGTTTTAAAAAAGAGCTCATTAAGTACAACTGGCTTCCCTCCCTCTCTTTTACAGTATTCCATCAGAGGATCTTGATGTTTTTCCAGCACGTGCTCGCAGCCGCTGGAACCCTGCCCGACCACAAAAACTCATCTGATGTCAAGCAGTGCTGTCTGATTCACATGAATTCATACATTAGATAAGACATAAGATCTCAGTAGACTTCCCTACGTTGCACTTGAAAACCTTGTGTCTAAAGTACACTCAGTTGAACTTGTGAAAATAAACAATAAACATCCATCAACTTATCATATGGAATTTACCCTTTACTGCATAATAATAATGAACCTTGTTGATGAGTGTAAAAACAGAAAACTATGATATATTAAACATGTTCAGACCTTATGTGTTTTAATGAAATTAAATGATTGAATTGCACATTCCAGGTGTGTATATGGGGTCCATGAAAGACAAAAGTGTCTTGGAATATCTGAGTCTGGTTTTACTATTGTGGCACAGTTTGTAAGAGAGGTGAGTGGACTTTGAGTGAGAACCGCTCTGCAGCAGAATTTGTAAACTGGTAAAGTACAGAATAGTCCAAAATCTAACAGTAATAATAATAATACTACTGACAATATACAATTAGGGAGGTGAGTACAGTAGATGACGTCGTGTGTTCATGAGTTCATGAGATGGAACAACAGCACTGAATTGATAGGCGTCTTTAAGCTGAGACGTTTTGAGTTTGCTGGAAGACCAGTAAGTCTACTGACAGCAGGGCCCTGTTTGCCTTTTCATCCTCACTAACTGAAAACTGTCTTATAACAGTCAACCAGGACTGAGATTCCTCAGCCATGTCCCGTTCTGATCTGTGATCTGTGTAGACGACTCCTCCACTCTGTTGGGGAGAAATTGCTCCACGCCTCCGCCTCCTCAGCTCTTAGTGGTTTTTAGGTCTTCTGGAAGATTTCTGGTAAAGAGCTAATAGCTAAGCGCTAACAGCAGGTTAGCTGTTGTCATATGTAAAAAACTATTGTTTTATTATTTTTTTACATATGTCAACAACAAAGTATGTTCTGTTATACAAAGCCAGAGGAGAGTCTGAAAATAATAGTGAGGTAAAAATGAACTGAATTAATTTAGTCAATAAATGTCTTAATAAAGGTTTCTTCATATCTTTAATCCAACAGAATTACTTCAGAATCCAAATCCAAGCCTGCATCTGATCTATTGTATTTGTAAACTATAAATCATCTTAAAGTCAGAGTTGAATCCATAACTTAGTCTTAATGCGATGTTTCTTTAGCGACTGCAAAAGCAGGAGAGAAACGGGGTCTGTTGAGACATATGAGAAATAGTTGATGAGTAAAGGATCAATCAGAATAGAATGTGTGGAGCTGCTGTCACGACCAAACAGCACACAAAATGAAGCTCATCTTCTGATCCTCCAGCAGTGACACGCTGTGATTCACATGGAAAATGATTGGATTTATTGATGAAATTGACCCACTTAATATGAACTGTAATAACTTTTATTACAGCAATTACTGTATTCAACATGACCAGTACTCTGGTTTATGACCAAATACTTGCAAATCTAATGGCATTCCCATAAGCCTCAGCTTTCATTTGTATTTAGTTTTAGTTTTAGTAGGACAATGACCTACATCATTCACTACTTTCACTGAAATTACATAATATCATTATCACCAGGATATGTCCTCAAGAATTCAAACATTGCTGTGTGTGATGCTGTGAGGCTGTGCAGGCTATAGGGCTCCAAGGTGGTTGGTTTCTCATTCTCAATTACTACACTATTCGTGCAAGCATAATTTCCATTGCATTTCATGGGAAATGATTGTTTATGAATCTCGGAGATGAAAACATTAAGATCATTTTCATTTCAGGCTGTAGTAACTTCATACTGATGTCTTCAGGTTTACTACCTTTAAATCAAATAGGCTGTGGTTGAATCTATAGTTTTGAATCAGTTTTCTAACATAGTATTGGCTGTCACTTAATGTTAGTGTAAGAGAAGGATTACTCATTTCCAAATTCAACATGTTCATAACAGTAACACTTTCTAAGATAGCTTCTCGTAGTTGAAGTGTCATTCCTTGTTTCTTGGTTTGGACATGTCTTTCATCAGAACATCCTAAACCAGCACAGAAGTCATACTACTATTAAAGCTGACCAGCACACAGCACAATCCGGATCCAGTGTCGCAATGCAACTGATACATTTTGTTTGACTCTCCCATTGCATTATTGGAACTGTAGTCAGAAATCCACTTTTTCACTAATCAAAGTAAGTCAAGGTCCATAATTCATTAATATTTTTCATGTTGCACTGTAACTGCATTTCTGAAAATTCACAATGTCCCAGCAACACACTTCATATACTCCTTGAACACTGACAAATGGTATAAGGCTCCACCACCCGCATGGTTTAGAAAATAAATTATTACAATAGTCTTCTAGTTGACTTGGGGCAGTCTTTGAAGCACTGCAGTACTCTCTGAGAGATGATGTGAGGTTACACCTCTATTAAAAAGAAATTTTACATGCTTTATATGAAATTGAGGCCAGAGAGGACCAATCTGATTGTTACAAACACACACAAGCCGTTCTCCTTCACTCTTTATATGCTCAGACATTTTATTGGGTTTTAAAAACACATGAGATAGGAGAAGTAAAAACACAATGTCCGCTACACAACTGTATTTCTTGGCTTTAATTGTAGCTTTAGATGCCCAGGAAAGTAAAAGAAAAAGTTTGTCAAAGAAAAAGTTTTGTCTATTAGTGGTACTACAAAGCTCTCAGTATAAGCAATTATACATTTATACAGTAATTCAGTTTTTTTATTTAAATTTCAGATTGCATCGATCCCACTTTAGATATGTTTTAATTTCCACAGTGCCTGTGCCTATAATTAGCAATATTACCACTTCAAATATGCAATAACCTGAGAATTTGTATTGAATAAATTAGAAATTCAGCCTTTATTTATAATTTTTTTCTACAAACACACGTCCTGCGTTGGCCTCTTGCACAACAACTAGACAGACGCAGTGCCGACATGCTTGCCATATCCTTTTGTCATTCAGGAAGGGTAAATGAGGATTAAGCTGACATCCAAAAAAATTATTCATAGAGATTTTGTTTTACAAACAAACCTGATGAGACTAAAACAAGTTAAATCATCGATGACACTCTGTTCATACGCTTTTCAGTTGATCCTCCTCAAAAGTTAAAAAAGAGACGTGTCTGTGTTACTTTGAAATGGAGATGACAAAGAGACAGCTTGAACAGAGCCTGTCAAGGAAAACAAAAAAAAGGTTTTTTTTTATTGGGGAAGTGTGATGCACCCAGTAGAAATCATCACCGCCATACACAGCCAGACGCTACAGCTCTACATCTAGTTTTGTTTGTATATGTAGCCATTAGTTTTCACCACACTGGCCATGAAGTGATCCTTTTATAATGAAGCTCAGTATCCTCACTGTGTTCAAACAGAATGCAAAACTAATTTTTAGAGGCGGCACAAATGGATGCAAAAGTCTACGGAAGGATTAAATTAGTTGCAAATTTGCCTGGGGACACACAAATTGACAAGTAGACAGGGAAGTATTTCAAACGAGCGTTATCTTAGAGCTTTATGAATCTGTTTCATAGTTACAGAGGTGAGAGAACTGAGGGAAATAAAGGAATGAACTGGAGTTAAACTCTGTGGTCAGTTAAAGACTGGAATGAACACAAAGAGGCACACTCATATCCACAGTGTTAGTGCGTCTATTGCAAGCTAAACATTAACTGTTCATCTAAAATTACTAGACAGATGGTGCATTCACTGTTTCAGAACAATGCAGTCAAATGGTGCAGCATTCAGATTTGTGTGAATGATCGAGTAAAAACTGTGCATATGGGAAGATTCTGCACATTACTGTTTACATATAATGTTAATGCTAATAGTCAGAAATGATTTGTATCTTTAGCACAAAGGGGAAAGGGTGGTGTAGTGAACAAGTCTGACTTGGTGTTACATCCAGTCACAAACCTTAAGCATAGCATGGTGTGACTGAACATTATCTGAATATTGGCCCCTCGTTCCTGATGAATGTGAAGTTTGTCCCAATCTCTTAACACTGGAGTTGGTTAAGGATCTTTACAAACACTAGAGAGGAATGATTTTGACAAGTCCATGAAATAACATAGGCACAGTATAGGGATGCAAGTTTTATATTAAAAGTTTTATTTTAAAAGTGAACTTGATAACTGAACATATCCTAAGCTGAAATTACTTTTTTCTCAGCACATGTTCCTCACAGATGTGGTGTAATTAACCTCAAAATGCAAATGAGGTCATGGTCTACTGTACCTTTCAGTCAACATTCACATTTCATGATTGGCTGACCTGTGAAACGATGTCTAATGATATCCTTGGAGGTCATGAAGGTCAGAATTAAAATTCACATAATTTCAAAAAAGACACAGAATCTCATTTTAAAACAATCAGGTTTAGACAGGAACACAGGGAAACGTGTATTTGATAGACTGGAGAAAAATACATAAATAAGGATGTTAATTTTATTTCCATATTGAACTCAAAAAGTAGTCCTTTTTTAATTTCATTTTTTGTTATGTAGACACAAATATATACAAAAGAACCAAAGCGCACATGAAGTATGTTCTTGCAGGAGGAATCATACTAATATCAATAGGGACATAAAAGTCAACTGATCAGTTAAAAAAAAAAGTAACTTTTTTGTTGTACCATACTTTGTATAGATTTTAGGCATGATGAGTTCTTATTTTTCTTTTTTTTTTACATTTTTATATGAATGTAGGTGAAATGTGATTTTCTTTATGATCTTTTACAATTTTTCATAGTAGGTTAATACTGAATTAACATAACATTAACATTGCAGTCATCAAAATTCTTATACGTCCTATCCAAGTCTCACATTTAACACATTTATAATGTTCACTGGTTTGGAATTTGGAATCTGAAAAAAAGGGGGAGGATCAATCAGTGATGAGACAAATGTGATAGCCAATTTGGAATCTCCTGAAAAAGAAAGAAATATGTTGCTTGGTGCACCAATATGCTGGCAAATGAAAAGACAACCACTATGATTTGCCGGAAACATACAGTGGTACATTACTGAGCAACAGTTTTAGCATTATAAACTGACATTTATTCCACTATCATTACAGTTGGATTACAGGCTCACTGATGCCTGTAAAGTATATACAGTTTCCAATTATCTGTTTCTTTTTTTCTTGTCAAAAGTGGAGCTGTCATTTGCCTTTGTGTGTCAGTGTGGCAGCAATAGCTCTGGTGAACTGTGGGTATGAGGCATGAGTAGCGAGTGTAGGTCAACTGCTCAGTCAGAATCCAGTAGCCTACTCCACATGTCCTGAAGAATATCTGATAGTATACAGTGCAGTGTAAAGCAATGACATTGTGTTGTGTTTCATACTGCCAAGTGTTGAAAGCCGTGTGCTACATGTTGAGATACAGAGATGTGTTTAGTTAACAGTGATGTCATCTGTTGATCAGAGATGTTATTGAATTATTAGGCCGCTGCTGGTGTGTATAACTGTACTTTATAGACTGACTTAATGTGAATGGTAGCTAAGGTAGCAGACCTAAGAGAGACTTATCATAATACAGTAACATTAAACTTAAAAAAGCATGACATCATTCTCTGAGGGTCTTATTAGTGGCTGTGATCCACACAAGCAGGTTTACACTCCTGATTGTGACCATCTGTCTTCACCTTGGTGCAGCGCTCTCTGTGGAGTTTGTGATACCTTTCTTGAGCAAAGTGCTCTGTATTATGGATCTATCAGAAGCAGTTTGCTCTCCAATCCTTTAAAATTACTGTATAAAGTTTTGCACTAAGCAGTATGAAACTGTCTACTTTCTGGTCTTTATTAATACTTTATAGTATGGGTCTCTGATTGTCCAACCTCACCGATAGACTGCATCTTTTACCACCTGCTGCAAAACGTTACACTACAGCAGTGTCCTCGTGCACTGTGGGTAGTTAAAGTG
Source organism: Ctenopoma multispine (assembly GCA_034779795.1). Lineage (NCBI taxonomy): Eukaryota > Metazoa > Chordata > Actinopteri > Anabantiformes > Anabantidae > Ctenopoma > Ctenopoma multispine. Next base: position 1,164,718 of record JAUYWH010000006.1, read on the forward strand.
ATTATCTGAGCAGACTTTTGTCTAATACTTCATTTTGAAGACAGCTTGATTAAGCTGTCTGCCTTGAGGAAAAGACGGGCAGCCATACACGTGTCTGCCTTCTAAGAAATCAATATATCCTTGCAGCACTGGTTTATACAGCTGAATGTACAAATGCAATATAACTCAACCTGCTTTAAGAATTTATTTTGAATCAATTGACTACTAGTGCAGAAATCCTCAGGAGTTCTTAATAAAAACCACATTCAAAATTGGTGGAATTATCTCATCCCATTCAGAGAGCCTTGTATTAGTTTGAAGAAAATGGGATTTTTTGGAGTTTGCTATTATCAGGACACAATGAGCTGTGAAAAAAGCCCGATCATAGATTCTGCATGTTTCCATAGGCAACAGTATGGTTCTAGATAGACAACACGGAAGCAGAAAACACCACAACACTGACATTAACAAAAACAAGCTACATTATGATTAATTTGGAGTCATACCTCTAATATTAAAGCTAAATACTTTGTGTCTCTCTGCTGTAGGCTATACAGTAGCTACCATGCTCAAAATTAGGGAGGTGTGCTCAACTGTAGAAGGCATCTTTACAAATATAAAACCATACAATAAAATATGTTTTTTCCTTAAGCTGTTTTTTTAGCACCAATGTGCCACTTTTCTCCATAATTGGGATACTATGTGTGATAGTAATGTGGTGGTTAGATGAAGTTTGTTAGGTCATACTTCCTTATCTTCACTGATCTTGATGCATGATAAATACACAGCAGATTTTTCCATAAATGAAAAGTTCTTGTTTGTTCCATCATTATTGTGGGCATTGCATCTTACAAAAAGGACTCAGGAATGTAACACTTGGCATGTGAAGTATGTTGCTGATGACATTTGTTTTTGCAGTCATTTTTTTCTGTCCTGGCAACTTGTGTTAAATAATGTTTTAAAGACACATTAAAGAATGGGAAACCAAAAATACAACAATCAGCTGTTTGCAGCCATTCTGTTTACATTTGTTTTTTACCATGGGGAGGTAGAAAACTCTCAACTTTTGTTTGAAGAAATCAAGATCACGATGAGCCCTTGATCAGTAGTTTTTTTTCTCACTGCGTCAGAGTAGGTTTCTGTAAATTTAAACATTTTTTATCATTCCCCTGTAATGTAGCTGGGTGATCTTTGAATCTTTCAAGCTCCACAGAGGGCTCATATTCTCATTCACAATGGGCTGTGACTGGACTAGCTTTTTGAAACCATAGGTACCACCTTGTTATACCCTTGTAACAAGCTGCATGTGATATGAGGGGCTTATTTTTCACCCCTGCTCCCTTAAAGTCTATGCAAAGCTCTGTTCTGGATGTTATGAATCTAAAGTGCTGCTGGATAATCACTCATATAGAGTTGATTTTTATTGGTGAAGAAAGAATACCTCACAATATTCAGTAACACACCTTTCCCTGTTCATACAAATTTCTACCATGGTAAATGTCATATTTTTGTAAAACCTCTGGAAATCTACACTTCGATCACATCGTGATTATTTTATTTTAAATCCACTACAGGGGTGTATGAAGGCAAAAACATATAAACTCTGTTACTCTCCATAGTTTTCCAACATTTTGACACTTTATTATTCTACTTTATGCACTAAAACTGTTTATTTGCTTTTGATTGACATGTCTAACTTGTGAATAGCACTCTGGTTGTAAAACTAAAATTGTAACAGCCTTACTTAATATAGACTTTGCCAAAGTTGGGCAAAGGAAAGAGACAGATGAAAAAAAAATCATACAGAGGATACATGTCAAACTCTGTGCATTAAATTTACACATATTTCATTTTCTTTCACAGTACCACCGAAAATCATCAACCTGTCAAGAGATATTGTGGTAAACGAAGGTGCCAATGTCACCCTGATGTGCCAAGCCAGCGGTAAACCAGAGCCTTCCATCAGTTGGAAACTCATTTCCTCATCAGGTAAGTTGTTTGCCTGTAAATAAGTACATTGAATACAGACCCATTTCCTGATATATTTATGGTTTCCTTTTAAATGAATCACATTTCCCATTTTATTTTCCTCACCATCTTTCTGTCTGCCCTCTCTCTCTCCCCTCTCTGCTCTGTGTTTATCACCCCATCTTTGACTTTGTTTGACTCCTGGTGGATTTCTCGCTTAACTTATTACCCATCATTACCTGTTTCCAGATCATCATTACAATGTAATTGTTCACAGGAAAATAAACTGGCCCTGATGTAATTGGACTAATTAATGAGGATAATTGGATGGATGTAAATGTTGTGGAGGCACTTTGAATGACAGGATTAATGCAGAAAGATTAACACGGTATGGAGCATTATGCATAGACAAGCATGCAGCGGCATTTGTGTCTAAAATCTTTTTACTTGCATTGTATATGCTCAACGGCATTTATTCATTTATTCTTTGCTGAAGACTGAATAAAACCAAGCGTTAGTTGTTATTTATGTACCCCTGTGTATCTGTGCGTCACTTAATTGGGAAAATGCTTGCATTCATAATGAATTACATTTAAAATCCACAGCCTTTGTACCTTCATCTGTGCTGTGCTTTGTGTTTAGACAGGCATCTGGTAATTGAAGTGCTAACACGAGTGTGACTGACCTATCTGTAAGGAGATAAGCATTGAAAGGGGACATTGATTGGCTCCTATTTTTGAAATACTACATGCTTGTGCATATATTACTGTGCAGGCCCTGTGACTTCTTAGTTTTCTTCATTCTATTTCAAGGAGAAGGTATTTCCCTGCTACCAGTTTGACTTGTTGGGTCAAAGAGTATGTTTTCATTGACTTGTGTTGTCATTCTGTAATTTCTGTCTGTGTAGTATTTACCAGTAATAGAAACTCAAAGTTTCTCTATGAATATCATATGTATAAATTATATTACTCTCAAAGTAAAAATCCATGTTATAATGTGTCTTAATGCAACAGCTTCTCTCGACCTCAGAGTTAAACAGGCTCTTCCCCAACTCCGCTCTCTTGCATTGTTAACAGCACTAGCCCGGGTAGGCCAGTGGTAGGCTACTGGGGCAGACTGTGAATCCAGATAAAACAGATAAAAACCATGAGTGCTCCTGCCCCATACACTCCACCACACTAGGCACAGTCCTTCAGGTATTTGTCGTTTTCAAATCAATATAAATAAGTAGCTGCAAATCTTATTAATCAATCAGATATCACTGAAAGTATATGATTAGTAAGAAGGGTGAAGCGTCAACTGCAGCTGTTGTTGTGCATCATAAATTCTTGGTGTTTCACAAACTAATGACGTTGACCATTATAGTCTGAGTGACACAGTGTTAAGTACCAAATAATATAACTTGATGTTTATGACTAAGTGTTTAGCTCTGGGTTCCTCGAGTGCTGTTGTACAGCATAGAGCATTACCATAAAGACACAGCACACATCTATGGGGTTTAACCTACCTAGATGCAAATAAAATCTGATGAACTGAGGCGAAAAGATCTAACTAAGTGGATTCTTGCAGGATGCAAACATGAAGCCGCAGAATGCTTGAGCCTCGGAACACACTCTTAAGCGCCACATAATTACTAAGCACAGGGAATGTTACTCTCAGAGGTTTTGTATAAACAACTGTTTAAATGAAGCGGAGAAAAAGTAAAAGAAATTTGCATTTGTTGTAGTTCATTTTATGGATACATTTCTCAAGACTGTGTCAAATCAAGATTGGCAGTGTACAGTATTGACATGCTTTCACATATGACAATGATACGGAGAAAACAGTCCATATTTTATACCGAATTCACTGGCTGACACTCAGGAAATGTCTGGAGACTCATATCTGCAGAAATTAAATTTCAGCTAGGAATAGATTGTAGTTGGAGTTAGTCTTGGGAGTTGTTTTCAAATGTTGCAAATGACTTGAATTGCTTTAGTACCTGTATATCTTTGAGATGAGTAAAACAGTTCTGTCACAATGTTTCCAGGATGCTAATGATTAGAAAACAGGTCCAAGAGTCTACCGCCTCACTACTGTCCCTATAATGATTGACCCTATAAGGGAACATCAGGGCATCACCAAAGTCATAAGAATTCATCCATTCTAAGGTTCCTCATACAATGCTAACTTTATTGTAAGGAACATTACACAGTAAAGGTCTGTACTTCCCATTCAGTACTGATTTATCTTGCAGCCTTTTAGAAGTACCCTCCATTAGAGACCTCAAATACATTTAACATATAGACTCCAGTACTCCATTGTCACTTTAAATCCAAGGTGAGCATTTGCCTCGTCCCAGCACATCCCCTCTGCTTAACAGACTGGATCCTGTATGTGGTTGCTTATTCCACATCTTTCTGTCCCAAAAAGATACATAACCAGCTATTTCTGTGCTTTGTTATGTCAGCCAAGAATACACGGTTAACTGCTGCCTCTCCCACTAGACTGTGGTTCCTCAGTCCTGGGCTTATGCAACAATGCTGAAGCCAGTTGTCAGTTGCCAGTTGTCCATTGTTCTTCACACGATACAAAACATTGCAGTATTTCATTGCTTATCCATAAACCATCCTGGGAAGATGAAGGAATGTAACCGAGTTTCACCTACAACACTTGTAATGACATGAAATGCATGTGCGCTGTTTTAAAGGACACACTTCAAAAGGGAAAGGCTAACTAGGAACCCCATTTTGTCCAGTATGTGACCCACCCCAAGAAGAGTTCAGCAACATCATAATCTACATACCCTGCCGCACATGGCACAAACAATAGTTCAAGTTTCAGCTATTGTATTCCAGTTATACTGGAAGTCCAATTATACTGGAGCTGAGGCAGTCATCCTTTGGCTTACATTTCTTAAAGAAAGAGAGACTGTTAGCTCAGGCCTGCTGCCTCTTCTGTCACAGCAGAGCAAAAATCCCAAAATCACACTTGGAATGTGTCAACTTAAAGGTGGTGGTGGCCATGCCATCTGAGCATGTGGTGACTTATGATAGATCTCTGTTGTTGATTACTGTATGTGAGCGTGCTAGGCAATAGTGTCAAGCCCAGGTGCTGGCAGATCCAGCACCTGGAAAGAACATTGCTGCCCATGTGACACAAGTAGTCTGATTAACTAGCGCTGTACTGTACAACTACAATAAGTTATTGATACTTACTGCATGGTTCTATTGTCAAATGTTGATTTGATATTTATCTCATTATCACATTCTGTGGATACTTATACAGCAGCTGTACAAATGGCATGATGAGCAATTGAGGAGATGGAGTGTTTATCGGCAGGCAGTCAGAGAAATGAGGGCTGCTGACTCATTGCAAGGCACTGATGCATTGTGTCTCTGGAGAATTGTGGCTTGCTGTTTTTTATGGGTAAACATAACATTAGTTTGTGCATTAGAAACAATAGTTTCACCTTGTATATTCAGTGTCTGCTTCCAACCATTACAACAACTGGAATTGTTCTCTAATATTAGTAGCTGAGTAGCTTTAAGTATTTAATATCAGTCGTGTTGGAAACAAAGACACAAAAGTTTTTTCATTTACTTCAATCAGGTCTGGTGCTGTGTCCAAATCTTGGTGCAGGGCACAGGATGGAGTGTGCATGCAGCTTGATCAGTGGCTGGCTCTTTCTGTGTGCACTAAAGCGCATGGTGATTTACTTGTCTTCTCCATAAAAAGTGATCTACCGTAATTATTCCCAGGTTATACGGCTATTGGTTAGATGTTCCCAGAAAGTGTGCTCTTTGATAAGCCTGGTAGCTGAGCCTAGGGACTCGTTCTGTGTCATAAACGTGCCAGTATGTTCCAACAGATTATGAAATAGGCAAATAGAATCTGAACAGTTTTTTGTTTTTTTTAAAGGCATGTTGGTTTATCATCAATTTGCTAGCCGTAGTTTATGGTGTTGTTGAATTGTATTACACTGTGAGGTACTTTTATTAGTTTATCTTTCTGACATAATGTAAATCGGTAATGTTAGGCTAAATAAAAATGGTTTGTATGAAGAAAAAAAAATGCTTTTAGAATGACCATCTCATTAGCTCATTCTCTTGAGCAGTCAGCCAATCAAATACCTTGTTTTTTATATTTTTAAATACTTAATCAGGCAGAAAACCTGACAGAAATGAATGCTAGGCGAGAGAGGTGACAACAGTTTCTGAGGCGTGGGCTTGAACAACTCAGCTCTCTCTGGGAACTGTTGCTGTGAAATCTCATTAACTGGATCCAACAGCTGGTTTCATTGCTGCCTTAACTTCCTGATATAATGTGAAGACAACAAAGCTGTTTTCTCCTCATACCGCCTCAATGTGCAATCTAGTATAATTGCCAATAAATACATGTTGATGTTGGATTGAGGAAGCTAAGTCATCCATGAGCCAAATTATAAAGTTTGGTTTAAGAACACCACACAGGGCTACTAGACTTTTCATTTATTCTCATATATCATGTTAATTAAAAAAATTATTGTAATATAGCCAATATGCCCATTTTTATAAAAGAGTCGCTTTGTCCACCTGTTAGTTTGATAAAACTGAACTCCAAGGAGCAGCTGTAGATGGTGCCTTGGTGACTTACCACCTGAGGATGCCCACTATGTGTTCATGACTTAAATGGTCTGAATCAGGTTTCTTTGCATCTCTCTTGAATCTTTCATGTTTTCAGGGTGTGTTTTCCAGTAAAAGCAAAAGGTCTTAAAACTAATCTTTTATAGAGATAGTTCAGATACAAACTCTGATCTCTGCTGTGCATCTGTGCAGTGTAAGATAGCCGCCAATGAGTGTGCGTGCAGCGCGTGGCTAAACTTCCACTCAGTCTGCATGCACAAGTCCAAACCGACTGAGAAGCTTTATGTAAAACAAGCCGAGAGCAGCTGCTCCATTCAAAGGCACTCTCTATTCTGTGCTCATCTCAGTGCTCTTCATAATCAAAATGGATGCAGTGAATGGTTGCTTATGTTTATTTATCTCGTTTAAAATCCATATCTGAGAAAAGTACATTGAAATTCATAGTGAAAATCTTTCATTTGAGGCATCAACAAAACTACAATTCATGGATATATTCTGGCTTTTAGTTTAGTGTGGGATGAGAATGTAAATCGACTAGTGTTATCTTGTGAAGCCGACATTTTGATTTTTCTCTTGCAAGATAAAAGACAGTGATTCAGTCTCTTTTATTTGTTTTTTGCTCATATTTATTTCACAAAGTTCACTCTCAATGTGCTGAAATGTAGCTGCTATTTTTTAGTTACCTTTTTTCTTGTCAGTTTCATCTTCAGTAATCAACTGAGGCCTTGATAAGGAGGCTGGGTAAAGATACACTCCGCACAGTTGTCACCCTGACTTAGAGAGAGAGAGCAGCAGAGCAGAGCAGAGCAGAAAATGTCCCAGTACTTGCTGATGCCCAAACTTCTGTTCCAGTATCTCCCAGCTGCAGAGCAACTCTCCTCCTCCAGCCCGGGGCATTCAGTGTGGGCCCAGCTATTGCAAGCACTCCGGGGTGTTAAAAAGAGTGAATTAAATAAATAAAGATTCTGTGTGTGGGGTGTGTGTGTGTGTGTGCATTAAGATTGATGATTTCAGGTTGAGGCTGTGGCTCTCAAACAGTCGTGACCCAGCTCCCCCTCACCTTTGATAGATAGATGGCTTTAGGGGCTTGTGGCGGATCAGAAGTGATCCTCGGTATCTTCCACAGCCCACACAACCTGACTGCAAAGTTTGTCAGCCCAGGTGGCCAGTCGACGTCCTGGTGCATTAAGGCAGTCAAAATGAACATGCACATGATTGAATTTGGCCTAGGAGCAATAAAAGTTTTCCAGATTTGCACAAGCTCAGTCACTTGGAAATATTCATCTGAAGTTGAAGTTGATGGAGTTGGTAGTCTTAGATTTAAATCGCTTTGACCCTTTTAAAGGGAGAAGGAAGTATTTACACAGTGTAACACCATATGAATTTGATTTAAAATGTTTAAAGCAGTGATAATTATCTCCTAAGCTTTATTGGTATTTGATAACAATACATTATATTTTAGATTTAATTAAAACTATGTAATTTATAGAAAATGATGATTCTAAAGCTACAGCTGTTGTCCTCCTTTGATGCAAAAAATTACCATGGTTATAGTTTGAAACAGACTGTAATGGTTTAAGCACACACTGCTCTCCAGAAAAACAACAGACTGACTCTTTAGTTACTATTGCTAAAATCTGCAGTTTCAACAGAACCGCTCACTTTTTGCTGTCCTTGTTCACAGCCAGAGCCGTTTCTTGCTCTTTGGGGGACCTATGCAAGATTATTTTGGGGGACCCCAGTTTTGAATCTGTGGCAATGCATCACACTAGGTTCTTGGAACAGAAATTAAAAACAACACAGAAAAAAATCAAGTTGAACCAAGCAATAGACTATGGAAAATAAAAAAGGTAAAAAATTCTGTTTCTGTGACCATACAGGTGCAAAATACAAACATACAACAAACTTTAGAATGGTACCTGCAAATCAAAGATTTTTAAAATACTAGGCAAAATAATAAGCAAAGATTCAAATCAGATCCGTTGTTTCTAAATTTTTGTGTTACAAGATTCAACAATTTGGTTTATTACACAATCAGGTTATGTAGACTGTTTTTAGACTGATGAAAAAAAGATTTCAGTTCAGTTTCTCAGACGACCCTCAAGCACCAAACACAATGTGAAGACAGTGAAGCATGCATCATGGTATGGGGATGTTTCTCATACTATGGTGTCGGGCCTATTCAGTTCATACTAGGGATCATGGATCAGTTTGAATACATCAACATAAATAAAGAGTTCATATGCCAAGGGGGGAATATGAACATGAATATGAAGACAGTGACCCCAAACACACCAGTAAATGAGCAACATCATGGTTCCAGATCAAGAAGATTGACGTCATGGAGTGGCTAGCCTAATTCTGGGACCTTAATCTGATGCCATTTCTGAGGGGCAACCAAGAAATGCTGAAGAATTGTGGAATGTAGTCCAATCATCCTGGATTGGAATAGTGGTTCACAGTTGCCAGAAGTTGTTCGACTCCATGCAAGATAGATAGGCATCACCTCTCAGAAACAGTGGTTGTACAACTAAATATTAGTGCAGTTATTCAAAGGAAAGCAAAAACTTGGAACATTTTTCAGTTTATACAGTGAATGTTTGAGTTTGTAAAGACAAATGCAAACACTGCAGAGTCCTCCCGACTTCTGGTCTAACCCTCACTTGACCCCCTCCAGTTTGCCTACCCGCTCCAGCTTGGAGTGAATGATTATCTGCTCCATCGCACCTACACCCATCTGGACAAGCCTGAGGGCTCAGTAAAGATTATATTTTTTGATTTCTCCAAAGCATTTAACACCATCCGGCCTGCTCTGCTGGGAGGGAAATTAAAAAACATGCATGTTGATGCTCCGACAATGTCCTTGGGTGTGCACTTAGACAATAAATTTGACTGGACAACTAACGGTGCAGATGAGTCTGTAGCAATATGCTGCAGTGGCCAGTGTCATCTACTATGCTATGACACTAACATACTGGACAAACTAATCAGGAGGGCTTGATCTGTGGTGTGGAACTGGACCCTTTATATGTCATAGCTGAGAGGAGGATGCTGTCTAAACTCTCAATCCTGGACAATCCCTCCCATCCACAACTGGAGGCTGTAGAGAAGAGCACATTTAGCCAGAGACTGATCACTGTCAAGTGCTCCTCAGAGCGCCACAGGAGATCCTTTCTGCCTGTGACCATCAAACTGTATAAGTCCTCCCCACTCATCATATTTACTACAATACACCACCCCAGACTGATAGTGACCTGTTTTATCTATCTTTAAACCTTCTTTGTTTTCTGTATTGTGTATTCAGTGTATTTTTTGTCTTGAGTACTTAGTATTGCTGTTGTTGATGATCTCTTTCTGGTTTTGGTTATTTTATTTCCTTTCGTACTAAGAGCAGCTGTGATATGGCAAAATAATTTCCCTCTGGGATTTATGAAGTTTTTAAAATATTTTTGTACAGCCTAATATTCAGTTGTCTTCACTTTCTGTAATGGAATAACACAAATTTGATAAATGTGTCTTTATGTTTTGATTTGAAATAGAATGTGCAGTGTTTCCAATGCATTTGGAAATGAACGCTACTGTAAGGATTTTGAACTTTATTCCATTTTTAAACACATTACTCATATTCTGAACATGTATGTCATGTAGGACATATTTCAGTTTTGTGACATTATTATTTTTATTTTTTAAGACAACAAGAAATATGCTGCTTTAATGCAGCTTCAACACATAAGCTAATAAAGTTATTTATTGTGGACTAACTTAACCACTGATGCTAAAGTCCTTTTACATTTGTCACATTTCAATGGACATTGCAGGACAACTCCGGTAAATCAGAGGTAACAGGGGCAACACCTAGGTAGTGTCTTTATGGAAGGTTTACAGTTGGCTGGCATAGATATTTGAACTGTCACAAAAATGTTCCTTATTTACCTCAAACTTCTGATGCTGATCTTGTTTATACATTTGGCAATTCATGTCTATTAACCCCTGTTATTAGGCTCGTTAGATTTCATGTGTGCAAATACCAAATTGGTTTTGCCTATATAACCAAACTGACAAATATAACATACCTGTAGTACCTGTTGCTATACAGTAGGTATTGTTTGAAATTAAAAATACTATAAATTATGTAAATGTATTTAATAATGTTTTCCTTAATTCTTGCTTTGATAATCATCAATCAACGCAGTTGCTCTCAGCATCTAATGGTGCTGTGAGTGGATGAACATTAGCATCAATGGAAAACTGTATATCAGAATAAAGGTACCAATGTAACTTGAGCACTTCCATGAGGTGCCTGTGGCTTTGGCATATGGGCTCGCTTTTAATGAGTAAATTACACAGATTTTTGTTTTTTCATGTTTGTAGGACCATGGGAAATGTGATAATTGATTGATATTAATCTTAATTCAGTAGCTGTGTTTATTTAATTATTGTGTGTATTCGTTTGCTTTATTATTTACCAATTTTCACAGTGGAAAAAAGGAGATGCATTTGTACAGTGCATGAAGTGTAATAATCTACAGAACAACAGCACATAGTTACACATTTGCAGACCATCCACATGTAGTCCATGTGAGCTCCAATATCTGAGTTCCTCCTGTACTGTACATTTTTTTTAAACTCGGAAACATATACATACAATATGTCCCTCCAATAATATAACTCAAATCCAGGTTGTGGCCTGACACATGGTTGCAGCAGCTGTGTTCTTGTACTGAATGCTCAAAAATAAGTATGCTATTGATGGGTCAAATCTAAACCACTCTGTCACAGTGGATTCTCTGAAGGCCTCTTCAATAGAAGTAAAGCTGCCTTATTGCATTGCGGTGATACATAGAACCCCAAGCTACTGTATTTGAGTGATTCCCGTTTGTGCTCACCCCTTTTATGTTTGTTTCCTTCAAAGAGGATGATGCATCAAAGGAGGCTTGGCACATTAAGAAATTCCATATGCCAAAGGCTGATAATCAGTGGAAAAATAACTATCTATATACTGTGTTTACCTCGCAGACAGAGGCACACTTTAAGACTCGAGCTGCAGTGCAGCAGCAGTCAGTTGCTCTCCTTTATTGTCTTCTTGGACATCTTTTAAATAAGCATTCTTTCGCAGTGTGTGCCTAACAAAAGCTTTGTTGCCTTTTCAACACATTTCACTCCGACTACCTTTCCCTCAAGACAACAGTGGTAACAGCATCTCCATTCCAGCTCTTTGTATGGTTGTGGGTGTCTTCCTGTCTGTTAACAGCTCCTCTCTGCTATTCCGCTTCTTTTTCTTTCTCCCCCCTTTGCTTGGATTCATCAATTTAAATCTTACCCCACCATATCCCCTTGCTCCCTCTCCTTAAATGCCTATATCTCTCACACATCTGCTCTCCTGTCTTTTCTCCCCTCTTCCTCTTGCCCTGCACACAAATGCCTTTCTCCCTTTCCATTTTCTAACCCATTTTCTTCTTCGCCCTTGAGTTTGAGGATGGAATTTCAGGGACACAGAAAGGGTACATTATCTTCTGCCGGCCTCTCCCGAGACGAGCTGGCTCTCTTCGCTTTCTTCTCTTGGCCACCTTCTCCCGTGTGGTCTCCCCAATGTCCTGCCATGTCACTTTGATGGCAGTACAGGACACAGTACTATTTCACTAATGACTTGGTCACAAACCCTGCAGTCATCTTTAACAAAGACTCAGAAATTGGAGGGGCAGCTGACTTGTAGAGGTAGGAAATATGGGTTTTGCCCCTAGAAGAATAGAAACTTGAAGAGATTGTCAAATACTGGTAGTCATGCTGTTGTGCATATTGCTGGCCTTTGTGCACACTTACCCTTTTAAATGGAACAATGATATAATGATAAGTAGTGGTTACTGAAGTGTCCTGTGAATTCTTTGTTTTTGCTGAGACAACATTTGTTCTCCCTCCAGTACACAATAGAAGAACTTCATTTTTTGGCGCATGGTATGTGCTGTTTTCATTGACTTGGGTTGCACAGTTATGGGAACTGGCATAAACTGATATTAGGCGCATCAGCAGTACAGCCACAAGACGACCAATGTTGCAAACTTGCACATATGCTGCCACCAACCAAACGATCATAATCAGATGGCTAGTTCACTAAGCCTTAAACTCACCCTCTTCTCTGTTCCTGTTGTGTGGGGAATATTAGTCTCTGCCAAAAGTAACAACTTTTAAAAAATGTGGTCTTGGTTTAAGAAGCTGGATAACACTACTATGCAAAGAGAGTGCTTAGGGTAGCAGTCACTGTCTTGCTTCCACCATGAAAGTGGGCCAGGGTGGACTTTTTGATTTGTCTCATTACTCCACTTCTCTTCTTGCCAGTTGCCAGTACTACTGTGGTAGACCAGTTTCTAGTAGTAGTAGTTCAGTTTTTGTCTCGTCACAGTTTAATCTATGTATTTCCACATTTTAACAGCACAATTACAGAATTAAAGTTTAATTATTAAATATATCTCACATCTCAGTATCTGAACATGAATGAAAACCAAATATCTGGCTAATGAACAAAAATCCATGTTTTGGGTCCAAGAGGAATATCTACTGACTTGTTTGCTTATTTAAGGGTTTTTTGCTTGATTTCTTATTAATATCAGGACAAAGTTTACAAGACAGACTTGAGAACAAATAAACAGCAACATACATATATACAGGTTCACATATATAAGTAATGTAATTAGAAATATAAGCTGGGAAAACTCAGAATGAGTAAGGTAAGACACTGATGTAGTATTGTACAAATCCACCCAAAACTACCACCAAAACTACCACCACCACCCTACACTGATGACTGCAATCGTTATCTTTGTCCACCTTATAGTGTTTGCGCTACAAAACATGTGTTCAAATACATCTTGGCAAGAGGTTTGGGTGATTAGGTCACAATCTGTCTTGGTGATTTTGTACTCTTGTATTTTAGAAAAGTATAAACAGGGTCAATATTACCTGTGTTTTGCCTAGTCTTAATGGAACTATGGGGGAAAGTGTTTTTATTTATTTAGTTGAATATTTGTCATCTAAATTTAACATTAGTTGATTAATATATTTGCCTCATTTGTAGGTTTCATTTAAGATTATTTAATGTGGCTATAATTTCTAATCACTGTAGATCCACGTCCTGGTTGAGGATGTTGCCCTTTGTGAACATGTGCACATGAACTTTGTAATCTCTAACAGGTGCTGACAATTTGGACTGTTCTATGTGGGGTAATGATAGGGAGGAAACTTTCTTTTCTTGTTAGTGAATTTCTATGTTTTTGCATTTGTTTTAATTATATTCAACTGAAGTAACAGTATTACAAAATAGCTTTGAACCAAGTTAATATTTGGTCCTTCAGTTCTCAAGGAAGTAAGCAGTCTATTTTCCCATCATCTCTACACAAATTTACATGGTTTTTGCTTGGCCCCAACACTGTGAAATACTGCTTTGATTAGTTGCTCTGAACGTTATGCACAGTCTAATCACCAGTAAAGGCGAGAAATCCTGACACACGTCTCTTTATCAGTTTGTAAATCCATTGAAAATCACCTCACTCATTAAATATGTGATCTTTGCTTTTCAGTGTGGCTGTTCTGCCCATTTTCATCAAAGCCTTATACTACCTTTGATAAAAGTGCAGTGTTGTTTTGTTCTTTGCAGAGGCACTCTGTATTTTATGTGAGACGCTGCACATTCGCTACAAAACACTGGGAAACCCTGTCATGTTATAGAAAAAAGGCTCAGCAGTGACCTGCAAAGCAAGCATCCACACATTTCACACAATAGTAGACGTGTGTGATCTTGCTATTATTGGCTCCTTTTTCTGTTTTTAGGTCTTTAACTATAGCGAAACATTGATTCCATGTGCCAATCATGGAGAACAGCTACCTGCCATAAGACTGAGGCTCGATGTGAGTACGGTGCTTTGAGGAGCCACATCACCTGGCAGCCTTGTCTTGATTAACTCTCCTCGGAGGCTTACTGCGCCACTTTAACTGACACTGCAGTCTCTATTGGCGACACGTAGCATCTTTTGAGATACGGCCAAGCTGAAAAGGAACAAGAGGCATAGAAATGGAACAGAGTGGAACCTGAACACCTATATGAGTCCTCCTGATACCCCTCGTCAGGTGATCAGTGAGCACTTTTCTCCATAATAATCTTCCCAGGTGCAATCCAGTAATGTGCCTAAGCCCAGCAAAGTGAATCCATTTGCAATTTATTACTGTCATCTACCATCATCTTGGGAGGAGGCTTGAAGTCAATTATGTGTTTTGTTCTTTATGTTGAGTGCTGTATTAAGCATCTTTGTCAAGCGTGTCAAATTCATACCAAAAAAAAAGTAGCAGGGCTGGCATTTTCCCCGTTCCAACATCTCAGTAGTAGTCTCGGTGCACTTGCGGGCTTGAGAGACACACAAAAAGAGGATAATGTGAAAATTTTGACAGACCAGTGATAATGAGTGGGGGCTGAATAAAGCAATAATCACCCAGAGTTGTAACATCCTTGGAAAAATGTCAGTAAGCTCAAGAACCAGTCTTTGTAATTGTTGAAAGAAACAACAGAGGAGTGTCAGAGAAAGAGACAGAATTGGGCATATGTCACAGTATTTACTACTCTAGGTTTTGACACAAATATGAATTTTCCCTGTCATCCCAGATCCAGGTTGCTAAAAGACTTAACAGGATACGTTGTCACTCCCGACGCTGCTGCCGAAATTAGATCTTTGATTTCTACGTTGGCTTTGGGTTGAGCGGCTCCCTTTTTGTTTGGTTAGTATAAACAATTATTCTGAAATGTCGGAATAATTGTTACTGCAGTGAAATGTAGGTAAAAAATAAATCAATTATTATTATTATTTCACTTTACTTTAGTTCATTTGGCAGACGCTTTTATCCAAAGCGACTTACAAGGAGACACAAGCAAATTACAATTC
>JAUYWH010000006.1:1182348-1200865 GCA_034779795.1 Ctenopoma multispine
AACAAGGACATAATAATAATAATAATAATAATAATAATAAGTAATAATAACTATTATTATTATTATTATTATTATTATTATTATTATAAGTGAATTGTTTTAAAACATTAACATTTATAATGTCTTGTTATTTACGTTTTAGTTTTTAGAACTATATTATCTAACATAAGTGTGTGTGTGTGTGTGCGTGCGTGTGCGCGCGCAGTTTACGAGGACTCAAATTTAATTTCGGTAACTCAGTTTTTTCCGAGTAAAACCAATTGCCGATATTGTTCAAACTAATGGAATGTTTATGTATTTATTGGATATTCAATCACAAAATGCCATCTGTATGTGTTTTCGTTATTGGCGTAAACATGGGACTCAATAAATACTTCAATAGTAAAATGTATGGAAAAGCATCACTAACGGAAATACGGCATTTTCCAGTATCGGTCAATGCAAGGATAAAAACCATACATTGAATAATTTTAACTTAATACCTACATCGTCCCTTACCAGTGTGCATTTGTTTATTTGTCTGATATTTAACATTTATTTTAATGTGTGGAAAAACTCTAGCAACAGTTTTTACATTGCTGCAAATATGCCACGTGGTCAGACAAGTGACTATCGAAATTTTGACAGCTGACGTAAGACCTATTATTCGAATTTTGTCCACAATCGTCGTTGCAGTTAACCATCCCTGGCAATGCATTTTGTTGTTATTTGTGCCATAAAATCAACCTTACATTATGAACTTTCATAAAATATATATTAAAAATAGGGTGTGGGTGGGGGTGGTAATGAATGTGGGGGTAAATATGCATTTGTAGTTTGACCTGTTTTATATTCGCGAAATATCAAAACCCTGTCGCTAAATGTTGGCTCAGCTCATACATCGTATCAGCCATTTTGCACCGGTTTTTATTTTTTAAAATGTAATAAATCATCTAATAAACGGTAATATATTCTGTATGTATATTTCATTTGTTAGCTTTTATTAGCTTACTAAAGTTGACAGTTGATATGTTCGTGTATATCTGCTAAAAGGGTATAAAATCGCTAAATATCTGACACCGTATCAAATATGATACATTGGGCAAGCGACGTTAAAAACCGAACGTATCATATATGATACGCTTCCAAATATGGGCATAAAAATTAAATTTTTAAATTTAAGTATATTTCTTGGTCTTCTTGCCCAGTTTGCCCAATTTTCACCAAATATTATTTTTTTTACATTGTTCTTTATATGTTCAGGCGTTCTAGGGTTAATAACAAACCTGTTATTATTATTTTTATTTATATTTTTTTGATTTCCGTGTTTTTTTTTGATTATCGTCACCATTAGGCTACTTACTTCCCAAATAGTCAAAGTACCATGTGATCTACAACTGAATCCCATGTTACGCATATATTCGAAATCAAGGATACCCGCTTTTTAACTTGGATTACACACAATCCTATATAAGCACTTGACGTAGATAGCGAATGTAGCGAAATGGCTTCCATTCGACAAAACTAAACTTGATAGTTTCTTTTAAATATTTAAATAATAATAATAATAATAATAATAATAATAATAATAATAATAATAATCCCAACATAGTAGTTTTAGCTATCTATTTTAATTTATAGAATATATGAACACTTTATAATAAATCTAAATTAATTTTATTATAAGTGATAGTTAAACTTAGTCTATAAGAGTAGGTTAATATATTTAAGGAAATATTTGTGTATTGATACATACTGAATTAAGATTGATATATATATATATTGTTGAAGAAATTGAAAAAACGTTAACAGAAGCATCGCTTCACATTATGAAAACTATTTCACAGTACCATTGTCTACGAGTGCAAACTCTAGAAAAGGAAGTAGATACACTGCATAATGATATTCTAAAAGAATTAAATAATGACAAAGAAATCATGTTTAACATTGACAATCACATTAGAGTCCAATTAGAGCAAGAAAATAATAAACTCATCTCTCGTAAAGAAAAGAAATTTACCAATTTGTTATCCAAAATTCCAAATCACAAAAAATATGCAATTAGATCAACAAATAATAACAACAAAAAGCAAAACACCTACAAATATAACCAAGATCAGAAAAATCGAGCCAATCGGACACACCCAGTGAAAAACAAAACTGAGTGTCACAACAAATCTGATGTTAGGAGCTCTCGTACACCATTACTGTACTCTCAAGTTGTCAAACAAAACGTACAACACACAACAAAACAGCAGTGCTTGACTAAGCAGAATAACATTTCAACAAGACTACAACCTAAAGGAAAGAAAACGACGAATAACAACAAAGAGAAGAACATTACAACATCATACAGTGTTCAAAAAAATGAAGAAAATGGGACGGAGTGGAAAACTATTCTTCCCAGAAAGAAACACGTCAATCTCAAAGTGACAAATCAGACACAAACAAGAGAAGAAATAATTTCAATCATAAACCAGACAATGGCAAAACTAACACAATTAGTAGAAACCATCGATTTATCTCCATCAAGAACCGGAAGAAATGGAAACGTATTAAATGCAGGAACAAGGAAATCAAAATGGCAAAACAAAACATAATTAACATATCCAAAAGAACTTTAAATGATACAGAATACAGACTTTTAGGAAAAGGATTAACATTCTGTCCTACTCCAAGACCAACTAACGAAAACATTTTAGCAGGAGATATATACAAATTCTGCAGACGTTTACGATTAACTGAATATTTTGAAAAACAGTCTGATACTGTTAATGATATTACAATTAATGATGAAGATAAATACAAACAATTATTTTCCAAATTTAAACTACATTCAAGTTGGACACCTCCTTCTGGTAGAGACCACTGTCTTGATATTTTTATTCACACTATAACGCAAAACATATTGAAAGAAAATAACAAAAGGAAATGTTTCAGAAATATATCAAAAAATGAAAGAAAAGCACTAAATAATTTAATAAATGACTATAGTATTGTTATTAAAAAAGCAGACAAAAGCTCTGCAATTGTAATTATGGACAAAGACAATTACATCGAAGAGGTTAACAGACATCTATCAGACAAACAGTTTTACCAAAAAACTGACATTAACCTAACCAATGTTCACACAAAAACTGTAAGTAAAATTATACATCAAATGCGCAGTGATGGTGAAATCACAGACGAAATATATAACTGTTTAAAATGTGAAAATTGTCAGACGCCGCAGTTTTATATTTTACCTAAAGTACACAAACCTCATAACAAAGAATTTGATGTCTTATAGACGACATTTTAAAACCATTTGTAGAAAACCTAAATTCATATATTCGTGACACATCAGATTTTCTTGTAAAATTACGTAATATTCCAAAAATATCAAAAGAAGCATTTCTTGTAACCATGGACGTGTCATCTTTATACACAAATATTCCTCACTGTGAAGGAATTGAAGCAATAGAAACAACACTCACTAACAATAATTACAACTCCAGCATATCCATTAAAACAATTAGTAAATTAATTAAAACTATTTTGGAATCAAATAATTTTCAATTTAATGGAGAAAATTTTATTCAAATACATGGCACTGCAATGGGTACAAGAATGGCTCCTAGTTATGCCAAACTATTCATGGGATGTTTCGAAAATAATTTACTAAATAATTGTGATAAATCACCAGTAATTTGGTTTAGATATATAGATGGCATTTTCTTTATTTGGGATCACTCAGAAAAAGAACTAAACGAATTCATCCAGTATGCCAACCAACAACACCCAACTATCAAATTTACATATACCTATTCAAGGAATAAAGTAACATTTTTAGATGTTGATATTGTTAAAACAGACGATGGATCTTTTTCAACAACAATTCATCATAAAATAACAGACACACACCAGTATTTACACTTCAAATCAGCCCACCCGAAAACATGTAAAAAGGGAATTCCATTTAGTCAAGCTAAACGATACACCCGAATCATTTCAAACACTAACATATTAGAAACTGAACTAAGAAATTTGAAAAAAACACTTTCAGGATAGAATTTACCCTTCTCCTATTATTGATATTGCTATAAAAAATGCTTTAAGTGTATCTCAAGAAAATAATTCCAAAGTACGAACATCTAATTCTGAACCAAAAATACCATTCGTAGTGACATACAACCCATCCCTGCCAAATATTGGTAACATTTTATACAGATACTGGGGAATGTTTGAACAGTCAGATAAACTAAAAGTATTAGCCCAAAAAAAATCAATTGTTGCATTTAAAAGACCACCTAGCCTTAAAGATATGCTTGTCCATTCTAAACTACAATCTAATGATACTAATAAAAATAACTCAGCATTAAAATGTGGTAAAAGTAGATGTAAAAACGATACATTTCTTGAAGAAAAAACACATTTTAAAAGCAGTCAAACTGGTCGTATTTATCCAGTAAAAAATAATATGACTTGTTGTTCCTCAAATGTGATTTATCTTATCACTTGCAAAAAATGTAATATGCAATATGAAGGACAAACAGGCGGTAAACTGTCTTTGAGAATAAATGGACATCGTAGTGATATTAATTTATACCCACAAAAACCAACTTTAATTAATACTCACTTTAACACAAATGGCCATACAATATTACATTTTTCGTTTACCCCTATTGAACAATTACTTAACAATGATGAGCATAACCGCTTAGTCAGAGAAACTTTTTGGATACATGAATTACAAACAAAAACACCTCAAGGACTTAATGACAATGTACTATTTAATGTAACTCAATGTTAACTTTTTAATAACATTATAAATACATAATATAATACTGTAGTATTTCTTTGTATTACTATATGCCATCTCATACCTTATATACAATGTTCTGTAATTGAATGGTAGGGGATAGAGATGCATAAATTACTAGGTAATGCCTGTTGAGAAAATTATATTACCAATAATAATATTTCCCTCTGTGAAATGTATATTAGCAATTTAACTTTTTCTGTAATTATGTTCAGTTAGTGGTCTAATGTCTATTTTTTCTATGCATTAATTTGCTATGTTTAGACTACTTTTGTATCTTTAATAGATCCTGTACGTGAAGAAATTAATAGAAAAGGGGAAAATGTAATTAATTGAAATTAGTATATATATGTATATAATTGTAAAGGAGATTTTACAAACATACAACATAACTGGCATGCTAGTTATATCCACTGTTTGCCCATGATTTATTTGTTTTTTTTTTCTTTCCCATTCAGGATCTTCAATGGTTTGGATGGCATGGAGATTGTCAATACTGGATCGGCTTCAAAGTTGACATTTTTTAATGTGTCTGATGGAGATTATGGCAACTATACCTGCATTGCCACCAACTTACTGGGGAGCTCAAACACAAGCTTCCTTCTGTATGGTGAGATATCTTTTATAATGAGAATAACAATTCTGCAGCTTAAATATATAAAGATGAAACAAAAATATAATGGGCCACAGTCAGGTTTTATGTGAATTTATTATTAACCTAGATACATAAACCTGCGCTTACCCCTGGTGGGTTCAAGCTGTGCATGGTGGCATTAAAAGAACTTGGTGCTGTGTTCCAACATGGCTTTTTATTTTTATTTTTTTGCCTATAAAGCATGCGCATAAGAGCTGGCGGATGTCCTGCTGGTACCCCACATAAATGAATGGCAATATAATTGTAATTTCTGAAGCTGATGAAAGTGCATTCACTGTCACTACGTTTTTATTTTAGTAATTGTGTATGTGGAAAAACATCTTCAGCCTTTTTCAGATATTTACATAAATGTAATGGCCTGTTTACATGCTGGTTTTATTAGAGGAGTGACAACAGGTTTCCATAGGCTTTATGTAGCAATATTAATGAACATGACAGCCAGCCACTACTTAGGCAGTTAACAGCAGAGCAAAGATCATCAGGCAACAGAAAAAACAGAGATGTATGACTTTAAAGTCCACAGCAGCTGTATATGAAAGTATGTGAAGAGAGGTGCACAATTGAGTTGCTAGGCAGTGCAGTAGATGCTGGTGTTCTCTGTCCTGTGAGTCTTAAGCCATTAAAAGTCCAAAGCCTGCTCTAGATTGAACTTCTCTGCTCATTTACTCTTAGTGGAAAAATGTGCAACTTGAAGTGTAGCCCACCAGGAGATCCTTACAAACTGCAGAAAGGTGTTTGCTGCACCTTGCTGGTGTTTTTATTTTTACAGTTTTTTTATACTCAAAAAAGTCAAAGGAAATTATTATATTATAATTATAGTAATTGGAATAAAATTATAATGGCATCCTATGACCTGCCATTTTAAACATCTAGCAGTCTGGTCCTCTTTGTCAGGATCACACCAAAGAAATGACCATTGATCAACAAGGGCATAACTTCCTGCAGGATATAATCTCTCAGTGAGAATTGAATTAGTGCAGAGTTTCATCTTTGAAGTGGACATTTGATACCAACCATACTTTGATGAGTGATTGTTGGCACTGTTATCAGTTTAAACTCCAAACGGTGAGGCTGTGATTTTTAAAGGACCATTCAGGAACCTATTTTTCATGCTTTTCACAAGTGCTGTCAATGACGTATTGCTGTTCTGTTTCCGATATGTTGCTCTCTTTCATTTGTTCCCCTGGTGTAGTGGTAATTGAACCCACTAGCTCGACGCTATTGCAAGGTTAGTATTTTGAACCAGCATGCACTTCAGCTGTTGTGGATTGAAAGTATTAAACTGCATGCTGGAACATGACGTGCATTGCCATTTTCACAAACTGGGATTTATGCTGCAGTGTCACTGGAATCCAACAGTGATTCTTCTGTATCTGACAAGAATAGACAAACAACATTTACAACATTTCTTCGCTCTTGGTTCCTGTCAAAACTGTACTTTTAAAACTCTTTGTTCTCTTTATGAATTCATGTGTTAGTGCCTTTGTGTGGCAGGCACCACCTTTGAAGAAGAAGAATAGCAAATTGACACACACGTCATGTGGATCTTTGTGAAAATGGCCAGTGCAGCTCATTGTGCTAACCGTGTTTCGTCTTTCTCTTTTCCAAACCTAACCACCTCTGTGATGTTGGCCTCATTTTGATTTTTGCATGCTTTTTTCCTAATGTAAGTATTTATCCTCTTTCATTATCATAAATAGTCCTTGTGTGTATGTGGTTCATGCCTGTTCTTGTCTTTTCACTGTACTAAATATGAGAGCAGTGTATTTTATCTGCAAATAGTGGCTCTTTAGTGATATACAGTAGATTATTCCTGTAAATGTGTATAAGCATATGGAGCTGCATTAGTGCAGAAATAAACCTCTCACTATCCCGTCACCTAAAGTGTCCTTGTGACTGATAGTTGTGGCATCTTGCAAGCAAACTCACAACATTAGTGCAACAGACCTGTGTAAATTGCTTTGATTTTGACTATGTGTGAACGTCATTATTCTAATTAGCCATATGCGGGATTAGGGATAATCCAGTGTCGCATGATAATTGGATAGATGCCCCAAAGGAAACTGTGGTGAACTCATGGAAATCCTAGGGAAATGATTAGTCATTGTGTGACAAGCTTCAAAGGAAAAAGTTTAAATTTATTCTCAATCCTCATACAATACATTCATTTAGATGGCTTTTGCCTCTTCTCTGAAAAGAGCATGATGAACATACAGTTTGTTATTCTTGATTGTGCACATGCAGTATATACAGTGGTGTGAAAAAGTGTTTGTCCCCTTCCTGATTTCCTATTTTTTGTATGTTTGTCACACTTAAATGTATTAGGTCATGAAACAAATTTAAATATTACACAGATTATGACATAAAATGACCCAAATAAACACAGAATGCAGTTTATAAATGAAAGTGTTAATTATTAAAGAGAAAAATATCAAAATGAGACTTCAGATAAGGCTGATTTGTCTATATAGTATACTAAGCTATAGTAAGCCAAAAATAGAAGGACTATACAAATACACAGTATGGAACAAGTTCAGAACATAGGGTAGTACCTGAAGGTATTCTATATTGGGATTTGTTTAACTTAACTTTACCCTCACGCAAAATACCACCTAGAAATTGAAAATCCATTTAGTGAGGCCTTCTGGATTATGGTGGTATTTGTGGTGTTACGTTGTGTTACTTAAAGAACAATTGAATTAGATTAGATTAGACCACAATCTTTATCCTACACCATGTCAACACCAGAAGCGTAGTGTTAGAAGCATGTGGAGTCTTGCTTGAACCTTGCACCAGTCTGGCTTTTTTGTCTGTACCACAATTACTTTGGAAGCACTTGGTTTACGAGAAAGGAGTCTACAAGGACACACTGGTCATGTTTAAAACTCAGACAAAACATTAACAGTGTTACCATATCTTTCTGTTTGTCTGTTGGCATGTTTGTCGTTAAAACATGACTATAAATTTAAAGAACACACAACATTATTTACATGTTGTAACCCCAGCTCTATTATATGCATGTATTAAAATCACACTTGATACATTTTTGGTGTAGAGCCTAATTAAATGCCGTGAGTGAGCAGAAAAAACATTAAAACCAAAGCCTGTTAACAACTTTAATATTTGAAACAAGTCAAATGCTGCTATTAAAATCAGCAAACATTACCACATTTCATTACCTTAGGTGTGTGGTTGTTAAAGTGCACAGAATCTTGCAGGTTCACTCAGCATGGGCATTTTTTAACTTGGCAAAAATGTTGATTAAAATATTTAATTTTTCTACATTTGTTTGTTAAAAACATAATCCAGACCTCATTAAGTTTCCCTTAAAAAACATTTGCTATTGCAAATCATTAGCATATAGATGTCATTTTGGGAGACTGGTTTGCACGATCTGTAGATTCAGTAATTCAAAAGTCATAGTTTATCAGCCACTGGATGCAGTTAAAGTTATTGCAAATCTCAGCAGCAGGGCAGAAAAAGAAAGTAAGGGAAGTAGCAAGTAATTAATAAGCTCTATTTTGATGCTGCTAATAGAACCTTGTTATCCAGACCTCCTAATCCCCAATAATTCTGTGTAACTGTAATTATGTACACTGGTTTGTGGAAAATACAAAGTGTCAAAGTCGCTCTGTGTTCTCACACAAACAAAACTATAGGCTTTGCATTGTTCAGCTCACAGTAATCACAAAGTCACACATTCTGTGTCAAGCTGGAAGGATATTAAGCCACTGAATTGTTGAATCTTCCTTTTTTTTTCTCCCCTCTCTTCAGGACCGATAGCAGTTCAGGATGGCAGCGGTGGCACGATGGGGGTGCACTCACACACCTGTCTCCTCTTCATAGTGTTTCTGCCGCTCCTGCTCAGATTTTGAAGAGGAATGAGTTTTAACACAAGTGTTGTGGGCGTGTGTGTGCGTGCGTGTGGGAGTGTGTGTGTGTGTTTTTCTTTTTATTTCCAACCAGAACCATAAACTGATGCACAGTGAGTGTATGAAGTACCTTGCTACATAATGATGTTGACCCACTAAATCATTACATAACAGACTTTTTTTTTTCCTTCACTTTTAAGGATGTAACAAACATTTTAATTGAGTCGTGTTGGATATTGTTCTCTCTAAATTATATTATTCTGAATCATCGCTTTTTACATATATACAGTCTTGGTTAAAAAAAAAATACTTTTTTAAAATGTGGCTTTTTAATTTTTATTCAAATGGATTTGTCTTAATTTTAACTGCATTGCATATTCATCTCAACTCCAGGAAAAGACAAATTTACTGCAAGTATGAGAGGTGAATGTTAAATACCTCAAAGTCAAACTGAGACAGAGAAGCAGTAGGAATTTAGGTTACCCTGAGGCTGAAAGCCTGGTATTATCATATTTTAATGTATAATAATTATCAGTCTGGTTGTTGGAAGCAGAATTGTTTTTGACCTTCAAGTATTTTTGTTCTTAGTGTTACAGTGATATACTTGCAGTTGTGTTATGCTAATCTTTAATTTTATTTTTTTGAGTATGCTTAGTTTTACATATTTTTTTGAGAAGGGAAAATATAAAGTTGTAATTATTTAGGAGAAATATCCTAGTTTTATGTTTTGGTTTGGTTTTCCTTTGCCAGTACAGTTGTGCACAACAATTGTGTCAGGAATTATTTTGTTATAATTAAGTAAATGGAGGCACAGTTTACTCCACTTGTGTGGAGTCAATGTCTGACTTAAGTAATGCAAATGTATTAATGCTGTTGCTACTTGTTTGAACATCATGCAATTTCTACACAACACGTTAATTTGGGAAACTGTTGCTGTTCATGATCTAAACCAGCAGTGGAAGGTTAGAGTGCACTCAGTAAGATCACAAAAATAACCAACACGTTTTGCATGTTTTAGACACCAGTAACCCAAAGAGTTTTAGCAGTTTATACATGTATCACACATATATCGCACATTTCTGTTTTCTAGTCTTCACACTAAACTGAACATGTTTCCATAGTACTGTCTTTCCGCAAACAAAAGGGTTGACATGCTGTGTTTTATATGGGTTTAACAGATGTAAAAATACTCTAAAGTTATTGATACCTTTAAATCAAAACATATAGTGTGTAGTTCCTGAACGTGAAATGTCCATTTGAACATTAGAATTCCAGCTTTTGTGGAAAGGAAGCAGAACTGCATGCTTCCTGCAAATCAATTGCAATAACTGAAATTGAGCAGAAGTCTGAGACAAAAAGGCTACAACTGCTCCTATCATTTGATATATAGCTTGCATTATCAGAAAAGACAGGATATATGAGAAAACAAGAAAAACATATCTCTCTTATTATGGAGAAAGATCAGTGAAGACTGAGTATTGCAGGTGTTTTGAGAAGCAGTAAATACAGTGCTGTAAAAAAGTATTTGCCCCCTTTCTGATTTCAAATTTGCTTGTTTTGCATATTTGCAAATGTCGCAAATTGTCACACTTAGATTATTCAGATCTTCAAACAATTTGAATATAAAAAGAAGATAATCTCAGTAAATACAGAATTTTATTTTTTAAATTATGATTAAATTTATAAAGTAAAAAAAAGTTATCCATACCTGCCTGGCCCTATTTTGAAAAAAGTAATTGCCCCCCCCTTGCAAAATCATGAATGAACTGTGATTAACCACATTCTTTGGAAAGCTAAGTTTAATTTCACTTGCCACACCGAGGCATAATTACTGCCAGACCTGTTGAATCAAGAAATCACTTAAATAGAAGCTGTCTGACAAAGTGAAGCTAAAAGATCTAAAAAAACAACACACTATGTCGCTATATAAAGGGATACAAGAAACAAAGTAACTGACATGTATTAATCTAGAAAGAGTTACATAATCATTTCTAAGACTTTGGGAATCCAGCAAACCACAGTAAGAGCTATTATTCACAAAATGAGTAATTTTGGTAGGCTGGTCACTCCTGGGAAGGTTCACCTCTGTTCCAAGTATTTTTCTCCAAGAGCACAATGAAGAGTCATCCAGGAGGTCCTAAAAGAACCCAGAACAACCTCTGAAGAACTACAGGTCTTACTCACCTCAGTTAAGGTCAATGTTCATGATTCAACAATAAGAAAGAAACTGGGCAAAAAAAAGTCAAAGGCTCATCACACACTTGCCCAAAAACATTATCAACAGGACTTTTGGGCAAATACTTTGTGGGCTGAATGAGACAAAACCAAGAAAGATATTTTTACTTTTTGGAAAGTGTGTGTCTCATTTCATCTGGTGTAAAACAGAATTTCATAAAAAGATCATACCAACAGTCAAACATGGTGGTGGTAGTGTGATGGTCTGGGGCTGCTTTGCAGCTTTAGGACCTGGACAACTTGCCATAACTGATGGAACTATGAATTCTGCGATCTATCAGAAAATCCTGAAGCAGAATGTCTGGCCATCAGTTTGTGACCTCAAGCGCATTTGGGTTCTGCAGCAGAATAACAATCGTTTATTGTTTGATCATTTCAACATTTAAAAACTTCATATTGTTTTTGCTTTGTGTAATATTAAAATTAGTTTAATGATCTGAATCATTTAAGCGTGTCAAAAATAAAAAAAAATCAGGATGCTCAGGGATAAATACTTTTTCACAGCACTGTAAACGAAAGACGTCTATTACCTAATTATGTTGTGAGCATGAGGATTTTATGCAAGCGAGAATTAAAGCCAGTAATTTATCTTTATCATGTCTCTTGTGTCTGCAAGTGATTCACAGCAAATGTTAGACTGCTCTCAATGTCCAGCAGCAGGGACAACACCTGAGTGACAACACCAAAATATCAACACTTGCAGTTAGGCTGCTGGTTTTATAGTGTGGATGAGATTATATTTAATTTTTTTTATCATTCAATTTTATCATTTTATCTTTCGAAGAGTATTATGAAATGTGTTTGTGGAAGTACCTCAAACACACCACTGGACTGTGCAGCACTAAAGTAACTCTGACTCTTAATCTTTATGTTTCTGTACAACTTCACTGCAGTCACAGATACGTTTTAGTTGGATATTGTGAAAAGTTCTTGATTTATTCTAACCAATGAGAAAATTTTTACAATTTCTTGATTTATATACTCTTATTGAATCAGTCTGTCTGTCTACAAAGCCCGTGTCCCAACTTGCAATCACTCACACATAAATGTGATCCAAAGCATATTTTTAGGCTTTAAGTCACAGGAACAGTGAATTAAAACTAAAGACTTTGTGTCTGTTTAGTGGTGGGGCAATGAGGTGCTACGTAGCATCTAGCAGCTCTTATTGAGTCTGGTTTCACCTATAGTTATTTTTAAATAAGTGAGAGATAAATGGAAGCTCAGATGACACTGAGCATGAGAGCGAGACATACCAGCTAGTCTCTGCTGTGTTCACGTTCACTTCTTCTTTTACAAGAAAGATTCAGCCCACTTTCACTGGATCACCTCACCTTTGTCCATCATCCACGTGCACCTGAATTTTTCTTTTGAACACAGCCCCTTTGTAACTCGAGGTGTGTGCTCCCTGATATGAAAAAGAGCCAATATTCCAAATCAAAAAGGCATGAAACAGATAGGGCCATTATTGAAATTGATCTGGGTAATCATCAGCTGAATCTGACAGGCTAATCATGGTTTGTTTTCACACACAAGACAAAGAGAGAGAGGAAGAGAGACAGGCACCACAGACTATTATTCATCTCCAGCACATTGATGTTTGGAAATGACATTGTAATTATTCCATCCTGGCTTAAAGGATGGCACCACTGATCCTACGTTTTATTTTGCACACAAGATTAACCGCATTTAAGATAAAATAAAGTCAGATCACCTCCCAAGGAGGTCTACACTGGATCCCTGCAGATGAGGCTTGTGTGAAGCCTCATCACTTTGTGTTCACTTGAAAAGTTGAAAAGGAGGCGAACGTAAAAACACCTTGCCTCACAGTTTGCCTGGAAATATGAACTGACAAACAAACGCCTTCTCTTTTTCTCACGCTCGCACCCAAATTCTCCTGAGCTAAGGCATATTCATGTAGATTTCTGCCTGCATTTCTTTTGTAGACCAGCCAAGCAAGTGTAAAAACTGGGTCATTTATTTTTCTTTATTTTTTTTCTACCTCTGAACAGTTGTTCAGCAACGTGTCCAAGTAGTTAATGCCACAGCAATTGCAACCTTAAAGTAGGACTGAGATCAGGTTATGGATGTGCATTCATGAGCGCTGTAACGATGCTCATTCACAGAAGTCCTTGCTAAACCACACTGCTGTATTAGTCACTATGACAGAAATCCTCAGGTTTCTTAAAAGACAGTGCAGACAACACAGTGTTTGCAGTTTATGGTGTTGTTATGAGTAATTGTGACAGTTGTTGCAAGTGTTTTAATGTCATATTAGATACAGTACAATAGAACTTCTTGAGCCAAGCACACCCCTAGTGTTTTTCCACTGCATGGTACCAGCTTCACTCTACTCCACTTACACTTTGTGGTTTTCCATCAGGCTAAACTTGTACCTAGTACCTGATGCTGTCTTTAGTATCACCTCCATTTTGGTTCCTAGTGAGCTGAAGCAATATTAAAACACACTGCAGGCTACAATTGGTCAGAGAAAAGCGTTACTACCACCTTGACGCTTTTTGAATAATTACAGTCACCTCGTCTATACTTTGAAGTAGTATTTCCCAAATTTGTATACATTGTCATCTGAAATTGTTTTTCTGCATTGTGACAAACAGCAGCATACAGAGAATCAAAATCAGCAGTTCTTCTATATCCTCTATTATTCCCTTGTGTGCGTGTGTCATGTTTAAAATGATGTTTCATGTGGCATCACTTTGACTACTAGCCTTTTTTAGTAGGGTATTATATCTGCAGTGGAAAATGATACATCTGCTACCAAAAGCAAGTAGAGTAGAGATGATATCTGTACACGCAAGGGACTGCTGGTAAGACATAACATGTTAGGAATCTCTATCTTTTTTTTTTCACCTATAACAGAGATAAGGAGGTTATTTCATTGTTGACTTAGCCTAATAGTACACCTAATAACTGCAGTGCCATATGGTCATTACGGCAGCGATTCAGAGTTGATTCTGCACTGAGCGGCACAGACTTAAAAACAAAAATGATCAAATTAATATTCAAGCACTAGATGCATCATTAAGAGGAACCCTGCTAATTGTCAGTATCAAATAGAAATATTTATTTAATAATAAGTGTGGTGAGATCTGTGGTTATAGACTAAGTGTGGTGAACTGTAGAGTACTGAGCTGGAGAAACAGGATAGAGGCAAATCACAGTCTGATCTGTGATCTGAGGACGAGGTGTATGCCTCTTCCATGGTGATGGAAAACAGTCAGCGCCTGTCAGATCACTGCTGGAAATATTGCTAGATCACATTTCCTACGTGTCGGCCTTGGTCTGAGCCGCACGCAGCCAAAAGAAAAGTATCATCTTCATTTCCTTCATCTCACATCCCGCTGTTCCAAATGTGCGGAGGGAGAAAACATGAGGAAAACTCCTCTGTAGGCTGCGTCTTTAAAGGTTTAATTTGGATTTTTTTCCGACCTGAGGCCTTTTGTATTACTTAGCACCAGTATTCTCACTGCATTATGGGTACTGGTAGCCTCAAGGTTAGACACGCTGGCTTACAGAGCAGTTAAATAAACAATCAAATTACATTTATTGAGACAGTGTGATGTTTTGTGTTGCACTATACAACTATTTGCCATGTTATGGCTCATTTAGTTGAAAACAGTCTAATAAGCTTCTCAGTTGGACTTGATATTGTCCCCGTTGTTAACTGGACTCATTCTTCATTATAAAAGTTAAGGGGTCTCACCCAGTGTGATGATTGCAGCTATGTGCTAAATACAGAAAGGCTCTGTTCCTGCAGTCTGTATCACTACAGGACTTAAAGTTAAAAACGGATTGTTTCTCCACATGCTGTAAACTCCCAACAGCTGCACATAACATGCAGCCAATGAGGTACATATTTCACTGGGAAATTGTATAATTAAAAATAATTCATCATCTTTCAGACAAAACAGTAGGTAGTGGTTCTACAGTTTCCTTTTGTGAGTCGATGAAGAAAGTCAGTCTCTGTGCTGTCTTATTAGAGCAGATGCAAATGCAACCAAGTATGACTTTTACAAAGGATGTGCAAGACACACTGGAAGTCCCATTCAAGTCAGATTTCTAATGATAAAACCTCCACCCAGGGAGAGAAGCACAGAAAGACACTGGTAAAATATTTTTGATCCACCCCCAGAGTTCAGCTGGGGAACTGTACTGAAAAGGCCTCAACACATAACTTTTTCTGTTTCTGCCTGACTCCAGTCAGCTAATTCTGAATCACAGCCCGTGAAGGCTTATATTTTGGCAGTAGAGCTGCATATTTATGTTGATATGACCAATTCCATTGTCTGTTTGAAGACTGCATAGGGATTGCAGTGCTCAGTCTTTCTTTCAGCCTAAGCAAACATGGGCCCAGTTGGAACATGGGCTGAGTTGTGAGGAAAAAAAAAAACTAAATACTATGGGTCTATTTGTTTTTACTGTCTCCATATGTGCAAAGCAAGAGAGCAGTCTTCAAAGAAAATTTGATACCATTTTAGAAAATGACTGAGCTTGTATTGCACCTAGGGGATACTACTATTAATTTTAGGTGTTTTGTGGCATTTGTGTGATTTGCATTGGAGTCTGGAAGAGGTTGTCTTTGGAACTTAGGATGTGAACTTTGCCTAGAGGTGAGAAATCAAACTTGTCTCAGCTGCCAGGGGATTTATCATATCAGACGCATGAAGTAGTCTCAAGATCTGAGGGGATTTATTTTGGACGATTCACAGAAGAAAAAAAAGTACAATTCTGCCCTTTGCCTGGCTACAAGTTCACAGAGCTCCCTTCAGTTGGATTATTCACAAGTGGAGGGGGAAATCATGCTATCTGACTCCCTGTATTGTAAAGGATTGTTGGTTCATATGTATTTTCTTGATGAACAGTGTGTGCTCATATTTAAGACTGACAATAATAAAATGTTGTATCTTACCATTGTGTGTTTTGAATTAATTTCTGCTGTTTTATTTTGTGTGTTTGGGACATTGTGGAACAAACCAGAGTTGTATTGCCATACTTCACTGTCAAAGTGTGCACATGGTAGAGATCCCTATAGTGGCACCAATCCAGAAACAGCACAAACCTATTGACTTTTGTATCCCTCCGAAGTCCTAACCTTGGACTGAGCTCACTGTGGTCTGTTTGCTACATTACCAACAACCACTAACTGCAGTTCTCTAAATGACACCAGTGTGTCTTCAAGCCTGAACACAGTGCATTTTGATGGTTCTCGTACATCAATTATGTACAACTGCAGCAGGAGGTCTCCCATAACACTCTGAATCTGTTTCTCTTCTCCCACCATGAATGTTAATTGCAAACTGTAGCTGCATATAAAAGCAATTTCCTATTCTCATTCACCTGCTGTGTAGATGATACATGCATCATCAATACAGCAGGTGAATTTATACGTACTTACGGTTTCCACTGTGAGTTGTCACTGACATTGATGCTTGTGACCAGGAGCAGTTCTTCCCTGTGTGATAAATAATGCACAGCTTGTTTTTATGATATGTACAGTACTTCAAGTTGTGTGATTTATTTATTTTATTCCATTTTCAAGCAGTGATAAGAAAGGCGACGTTGCAGTTAACTCCCCACCACTCTACTTCAGCCTCAACAGATATTTAATTCATGCAAACATCTGCTCTCTGCAGCTTTGGAGTGTTGCTCCATACACAAACACTAAATACAGCAACATTGCTAGATATTGTAAAGTATCTTTGCCTTATGTCACTAAAATCTAAGTTAACACATAATATTATATATATCCATATAATTTCAGGCTTTTGATTAAGTGCAGGCTGCACTGCTGTATTATACTGTTTAAAACTTCAATTTATACAAACAGATGAAGTGTTGAAGGAAAACAATTCATCACAAAACGCTCAAAGGAAGCATAAGCATCAGGCCAGGGTTCAGACTGGTGAAGTAGAGAATATTAAGAAAGAGTGTGCACACAATAATCATGTTTGGAAGCCACAACCTTAGATCCTTGCCCAGGATGATGT
Source organism: Ctenopoma multispine (assembly GCA_034779795.1). Taxonomy (NCBI): domain Eukaryota; kingdom Metazoa; phylum Chordata; class Actinopteri; order Anabantiformes; family Anabantidae; genus Ctenopoma; species Ctenopoma multispine. Next base: position 1,199,896 of record JAUYWH010000006.1, read on the forward strand.
TGAGGAGTTCTGAATATCCCCAAATTTTATTTGCCCCCCAGACTCTCAGACTCCCCGAAACAGTTAGTCGGATACACACTCATATAAATGCTCATCAAGAATGTCGGTGAACATCCATGTGAAGATATCTGGAAGTTGAGTAATGGCAACTGGATTTCTTGCTTGTTAGGCTAAAAAAAGCTACAGACAAGAATGTTACCAAAACGACCAGGTAACCAAACTGCTGGACAGACGTTTCATTTGTATTACATGGGCAGTATGGATCATTTTAATTTGCAAATCACATGCTTCCCCTGAAATAACTGCTCTCAGACAAAACTGAGACAAATGCACATGCACAAATGGAAACCTCTGTAAAGACCTAGTCTGCATGATCTAATCTACAATTATTTACAGTTAAACATGTGGTGTGAAGACACCTGGTAAGTTTCAGTCCTCCCCCAGATGCTATTTATTTGAATGGAAATATATGTAACACAAATGCACTATCTATATGTATTTGTCAACTCGATAATAATCTGTATTTACATGATTAGTGGCACCAACATTTTACTTACTTCCTTGGTAATTATCAAACAGTACGACTGGGGATCAGGAGAGTGCCTTGAGTGTTGTGATTATCTTTATTCTAAACCAAAGAACTCTAAAATCCATCTAGTAGTAAAAGTTATCCTCTGAAGACCATAAAGAAAGATATAAAAAATATATTCGGTATTGTGCAAAAGTCTTGGGCAACCATTAGATTTGTTGTTTTTTGTTTTATATATATACGTATATGTGTGCGTGTGTGTGTGTATATAGTCTCTTTATTAAAATCCAACTAGAAGATATAGAAAATACACAGTACACAGTATAAAAGCACAAATATTAACAGCTTATTTAGGTTAAAGTGACAAACACTGAGTATGATCTCTGTAGAAGAATCTGGTCGAGGACAAAAATAGTAGAGGAAGACCTGTTAAAATATAAT
>JAUYWH010000006.1:1200965-1214049 GCA_034779795.1 Ctenopoma multispine
GTAAAAACTGAGAAACAAATATGTATGGACGTCATAGCATTGCTGAAAAACTAATCCAATAGTGGCCTAAGACTTTTGCACAGTACTGTACATTATTGCTATAATAAGATTAAACTGAGAGAAAAAAACTCAAATTCTGGCCATATTCAGATGTTAAGTTCATAACTGGCATTATAGTAAAATGTGCTGACATGGCCATCCCATTGTACTTTGGTTAGTTAAAGTTACAAAATATAAAACTTTTCACTGTGTTGCCAAAACTTTACAGCTCCACTCTGTGTAAATGAGCTACTTGTGAGTCCATGCAAGTAAACTTTTCAACCATAGTTCAGACCAAAGTCAACAAGCCGTAGGTATGATGTAACCTTTTACTTAGCATCCACTGTACCTTCCTGAGTTTGGGTATCTTGCATGGAAGGAGCAGAGTCAGCTGTGTGTGAAAAGGCCCTGCGTTTACTGGTGAGGAAGGATGTACTAGCCAGAGGTCGTTTCGGTGAGGTGGCCTTTCACAAGCTTAAGAGCATATCATTTCTTTCTTTTTCCTTCTGCTCATGTTTGTGTTGGTTAAGTTTTCCACGGCGTGTTTGTTTTACTGTTATAAATATTTCACATAGCCAAAGGACATCTCAGTGTGTCTATCCTCCTGAGGCGCGGCTGAGAACACATCTCTCGTGCAAGAGTCCTTTGGGGAACAAAAAGAAAAAAAAAACAGTAGAAAAATCAATACTTACTTTGGTTATGCTATGTTGGATGTTCATGAGTATAGCCATGGGGATGTGCGTTTTATGACTCTTAATTTTTTATAAATGTTCAAACAGCAGCCTGTCAATCTAGTCGTGTGTGTTTTATTACTTTTGTTGAACTCTGTCACCAGTTGCAGGAAGATTGACTGGACTGATTGGTCGCTGCATAGTAGGTGGTGGTTTGGACCAAAGCCTGAGGCTGTGGGCCTGTTGATGAGGCAATCTGTTGGGACGTGGAAATATGAATCTCAGCCTCTTCTATGATAAATATTTCTCTTTGTGGTTGCTTAGAATTGCTGTTGATGTCAGCATCACGATACCATGAGTTAGTTCATATTTACTGTCTCTGCCTTTGAATTTACTACAGAGAGCAATAATATCATCTGTGCCTTGTGTTTAGTGGTGATTAGCAGATGTTAGTATGGGTAAGTTAAAGGTCACTGTTAACATTATCAAACGCAGGTCCGAGGTGCTATACAGTATCTGTGTCCCATCATCTAACCCAAGCACCTTCTGATGAATGTGCTGCTTTATTCATTCTAAAAAGAAACATTGCGACAAAACACAACATATAGTGTGATGACACTTAGTTAAAACATACCTATAACAATGTTTTTTTTATCTTTACTTTATAATATATATATATATATATATATATACATCTACTTAATCAACACATCAACAATGTGGAAAAGTTTTATGTAGCTGGAACTTATGAATACTTCCCACCTTGACCACTTCGATGCAGCATCTCACTAAATGTCTAAACGTTTGGTAACAAATGCAGCGTACGGCAGAGCAAACAAAATATGGGAAACAAAAATTCACAACCTGCACTGAGATTACTGACCTGAGGGTGGAACTATACAGGACGCTAAGTAGCTCATGATTATTTCCTTTTCCCCACTGCTCACTGTTTTATTCTTGTTTTAAATGGCATCCAGCGTTTGTGAACGCAGCGTCATCCACCACTGCACCTGAGTTAGCCATAAGTCATTTGATGTTTAGTCTAATTCCATCCAACATTTGTGTCTTTATATTAGGCTATACTATAAATCTATGTTAGGCATTTTGATTGAACCGCTGTCACCATTTCTGTTGTTACAGTTCTCATGGTTACAGGCATTGTTCTCCTTCATCATGAGATTACTGGAAAGGTTCTCCAGAGCAGAACTCGCTGCATCCGCCTTTTCATCATCACCAGCGTGTGTCTGTTCACACCAGTGAGGTGGACACTGGCAGTTTTGTTGTTGAACGACCAGTAAAAAGAGATGAATTGTTACCTCTTTGTGCTTCCCTACGGAACTACAGAGTTTATATGTCGAGCACCCCCATGTCACAATCCCATGCCCATTAGATATAGACATTTCTTTGGTGTAAATGAAGTTCACCCTTTGACTTTTACTCCGTAAATTCATTACTCCATTTTTCTTTTAAATGAATACTTATTAAATATACATGTCAGTCAAGGTAAGGGGAGTATGACCCGAAGCTCATTATCATGCTTACATACCTAGAGACAGCTGGAACAACCAGGCTCATTCTAGCAGCCTGGATTTACTGTAAATGCTGTCAGACAGTATGTACAGTATTTGTGTTGCAGAGCGTCCGCTTAAAGGCCCTATGATAGACATTTAAAAAATGGAGAAAATGTCTTCTACTTTCTAATTCCCAGTTGGAGCCATCTCTTCCCTCCTGCTCTCCTCACTATATTTCAACCTAATTAATGTCAAAAATGGAGTTAAAATCATTAAGGATCTGTCTCCAGAAGTTGTTGATTTCTCTTTCCAGTCTCCTCATTTCCTCTCTCATTGAGGCGAGCAAACGATCTAAATGGCTGGTAAACATCTTTTGATAGGCCTGATTGTCTCACAGGACTGGGAGTGTACTGCAGCTGAGAAGAGAAGAACTCGAGGAGGAAGAACGCAGCGCTTATCAAAACCAAAGAGAATAACATCTGTGCTGAAAGGAGCCACGCTGCCGTTTCCTCCGTGCACATTCATTTGAAACATCTTTTCGCATGTTCACAAAGAGATGTTGTTTTCCACATTTCAGTCAAAAAGCACTTCAGCACGCTGTTGTCAGCCACTAATTATTGTTTACATAAAAGCAAACGCTTCCTAATTAATTGGATTTACAGTTTTCCAATACAAAGTCCAAGATTGTGCAGCAACAGTTTTTATCCTAAATTCATATTATTATGGAGAACTTTTTTTTTTTTTATCAAGTTACTGGACACAGTCAGAGAGGATTAACTAATTGGTCATTCGGGGCCGGCCCTGACCTTGTTGGTGCTCCAGGCGAGTGTTTGTGTTGACACCTCCCACCCCTCTCCCCAGCATTAACACGCAGCACCACTTACTTTTTGAACTGATTAGATTTTTAAAAAATATTAGCAAATAAACAGGAAGTTCAAAGGATATATGATAAATACTTTTAAAAAATGACTTTTTTTTACTAATGCAGCAGCACTGTGAAAGAAGGCGAAAGAAGGCACGACTATGACGAGGGGGCATTAAAGAGCAGGACTGATGTTCTGCAACTAGTGATGCATATGGCAATAATGAAAACTTAGATTGTCTTTTGCAAGGTGTTAAATCCACATTTTCCTCACTGGTATTTTCCATGGAAGATGGATGAAGAGGGTCTTTTTATTAGTAACACCTGCCTTTACATTTTCTTTTTGCACTGCTCAGTTTTAATCTGTCTTAACCCCTCTATTTCAAATTAAAAAGCATCATTTTACACAATTCATTTCACACTCTTTTGTTAATTAAAGAAGGATTCAATCTATGATAAGATTTTCCTGTTTGAATTTATACATGTGTATATATATATATATATAAATCAAATTTGATTCTCCTTTTTACAGGAAGGTTCCTTTTTATAAAATTCTGTGTCTTTACATGCAAGTTTGATATTACTAGTTTTCAAGAGGAAACCATGGGTGGCTAATTAAGAAGGAATAATGAATGTCACTGATTAGGCTAATGACACCTTCTACATAAATTGAAATTGCTAGTAAGTGAAAGTTGTAGAGGTCTGAAACACATTCTGAAATTAGAACTTATAATGACATAACATTATTGCCTGGGAATGTAACTGCCACCTGCAAGGGTCTCTTTATGATTTCTTAAAGGAAATTGCATTGCTGCTGCAGGCTGCATATAACTCAGGTTTATATACTGTATATATAGAAAGATGTATTGAAGCATGGCTATGGTATGTTCAAACTAGTGTAGGCAGGTTTAAGTGTTAGTTTTCCTTGACTATCGAGTGTTGCACAGCCTTCAGTCTGACAGACTGCAGGACTCACTAAAATGATATGTGGGTATTCAGGGGGAAATAAAATAATATGCATCATTATCCCAAAATATAAAGCTGCAGGCTAATAAAACTAAGAAACATTGTTATTAATGTTAACTGTGGACTTGAACAGTAAATAAAACTATACTAACTTTTATGTATGATGTATCTTGACAATAGCAGAAATAATAACCTGGAGACAATAATAAATAAATCAAAATACCAAACACTAAGAGGCACTAAACATTAACTTAACTGAACAGTGTCTGCAAGCAGCAGAAATCTATCCACGGTCTAACATAGAACGAGTGAACTGTTTGATTGTGCTACAGTTGTGGTGAGCCCTGAAGGTCCCAGTCAGCATCTTCAGCAGACAGGCCGCAGTTCATCATATATGAAAAGTGTCAAGGGCAGCAAGACTATATTAGTCAAGATGAGATTGTAGCAATGAGTGGTCACGGCAGAAAGCACACAGAGCTATGGTAAGACATGAGGGGTAGACGTCATCAGTCATTACTTGTACTGCTTTAAAAAGCAAGAGTATTTAAGAATGTTCAATCCTGTAATGTTTTCATTGATGTGAATGACACGTAGGCGGAGGGAGCAAAAGGCTTTGTCACTGTTGGACTTCAGCAGACATCCCAAGTCTCCAAGAAGTTCTGAGTCTCCCTCAAATCAACTGCATCTCCCTGATAACAATAATCAGTATCCTGTAAGTCACATTATGCCTCTTTTCTTGTTATAAATATTATGTCCAACAATGGGCCTCATTCACCAACATCTAAGGTTTTTCTTAAGAAAAATTGTAAGAAAAATCAACATTAGCTTCATAAGCGCTTCAAATGCCCATAAAAGTGTTTGAGACTGTAGAGCTGTGTGCACATACATGACCCTCACCCAGAAAGGAAGTCTGGGTAGGACTAGGGAAAATATTATGGTTTTGGTTAAAATAAAGTTGCAACAATGGCCCCGTTTATATGACCATAGAAATACTATAACAGGGAGTATTCAGCAATTTGTCAGAAATAATCGAAAAAAACTGGTTTACATGTTTCAGTCCATTATCTGACTACGTGTGCAGTTATGTAGCGGCAAAAGACTCATTCTTCCTGTTTTGTCTTTTTCAAAATATCTGGTCTTGTCTTGTGGAACATGGAAATGTCCACGGTCTAACGTGGGGGATATCAGGCTGTAAAAAAACAAAATAAATCAGATTAACATGCATGAAGACCTTAGATCGGAGTATTGGGGAGAAATCCAGGCGTCTGTATCTGATTTCTCATAATCAGATAACTGATTACATGATCACTTAATAATCTGATAAGTCCAGAAATCAGATAATGATCAGATTATTAGTGTGCATGTAAACGGGCCCACTGACTGAGAGGTTTGAAATCAGAGACAGCTGTATGTTTCCTATTTCAAAGTCCTGTGTTTTGTCTTTCACTTTTCCAACATCCCTCCTATTACAAATGTGTTGCTTCCATGTTACTTCACTAAATGTCATATTTACTAAAGCTGTGACTGACTTTCCATTAATAAGTGTACCACTTGATTCAAGAAAGGGTTAAAAATAATCATGTTTGCAGTTTCTATGCATAGTAAAGCTATTTTTAGTAACCACCTACTAACCTACAGGGAGGTCAGTAGGTGCTCTACTAAGCCATAACTATAAAGTCATGATAAACAAGAAAAAAGTTAATCTTCAAAATGTTAAAGTAGCAGAGGGTTCCTGGATTGGTAACTATCATGCTATTAATGAAATACTTGTTGTATCAGTGGAGAAGAATGCCTAGAATGTGGGAGGTGGACCATGATAAAGGTCTAATTCTGTACACATACTTGTAATATTGTGGCCAAATTAGCTTCCTAACCTGGAGAGCCAAGGCACCAAGAGTCACTTGCATTGTGTCAATCCAACAGAGGCAGTGGGAAGAAAAAGAAGAAAAAAAAATCTCACAATCTTGATTTATTTAAATAGTTTCACCGTGCAAACGATCTCAGGCAGTGTGTTTGCTTTGTGCGGAGACGCGCTAGAACAGCGACGCTCTTCCAAGACGACTCTCCCTCTGACAGCCATCAACCTTCGCAGTGCTTTCATCCAAGGCCAGAAACTGTGCTTTGAGCAACGAAACACAAAGTCTTAGAAATGGTGACACTTCCCAGTGTAAATCCAAAAAAAGAAATTCCAACAGCTGTCTTTTGTGTGTGTGTGTATTTTTATAATATCAAAAGGAACTACCTTTGGGCCAAATGTGCTGCAGTGACACAATTACAAAGCAAAGCACATGGATACACAAATGCAAATGAAACTTCTTGAGGGGTGTTAATGGCATATGTTTCAGTGTGAGACATAACTACAGTTTCATATAAGGCATTATTATGTAAAGACCAAACCATTTTATTCTGTCTGGAAGTATGGAGCCGATGTCCTGAGCTGCGCTGTAGGTGATCCATTCTTTAATGAAGTTTTAAAGAAAACTGGATTTGATTTGATTGAGTAGAGTTTTGCTTTAACCATTACTCTTGGAGCTCAGCCAAATGCCAGCCTTCTCTGGCTTTTATCATCCAAGACAGGAGCTAAATGCTTTAAATCACATTCTTAAAAAATCTAACTGAAAGAAAGCAATAATTTGAGTGGACAATGGAGGGTTGCTCACTGAATTCATGTAAAAATTAACAACTGACAAAGAGTGGAATTTCAGTGGAAGAACATTATGTTCCTCTTATGGCAGATATGCAGATTGATTTCTCAGCAGTGGCTGTCTTTTATCAGTCCATAATTTAACACCTCTGACATAAAGTGCAAGACTATTCTATTTCCAGTGAACAATACATACACAGCCATGTGTGTCACAGCTGACTGTGACCCCGCTGAAGTGAAACCTACTGAGATCTCACTGGGAGCAAATACATGCCTCTGTCATGAAAAGTCCGACTCTTCATTAGACACATCAATGTGACATGAGAACACATATACAGTATACTGCAGCAGGCCCACAGTGCATATAGGTTTCACAGGTGAAGAGAGTGCTGGCCCAATGTGACATCTAATCAATGCTGAGTAGGAGTAGACCGAGGAGGTGTTATTATCACAAGCAGGAACACAGGGAATACAACACCTCTGCTCTGGGTAGACTGTTAGCTTCATAAACTAAGTTCAGATGTGTGAAAAATCACAGTATGCATGCATCAAACTGACTCTGTCTCATCACAACCTCCTGTTCCAACATTTGCATACGAAAGAAGTGAATCCAGTGATGATACAAACATTTCCAGGCTTAAGCGGATAATCGTGAATAAACAGCAAAATCTTATATCAAACAAAACATGTTAAATGTCATGTGATATAACATAAAAGCAGTAACTGTGTGAAGTACAGGCCACTAGCAAACAATCATCACTCACCTGCTGTAGTGAGCTCATTGGAAAACCTTCAACCAATCACTGTCCTTCGTCTCCAATGTCCTCCAATCACTTCCCTTTAGTAAATCAGCACCATGCCGGCCTTCTCCCTCCTCCTGCTGCTGCTCCTTCCCCTGTAAAGCGTCCAGAAACATCCCCACTGTTGGTGTCTGCCGCCGGCTACACTGCAGCTCCTCTGCAGATCTCTGCTCCAGAGAGTGTCCATTCCCCATAATCTCTCACACCAAGCCCGGATGTCAGCTACCAGTTTGGCTCTCACCCTTTTCCTTCTGCCACACACACACACACACACACACACACACACACACACACACACACACACACACACACACACACACACACACACACACCTCACCTCCTCACCCCCTAGCCCTTGGCGGCACACATGAAGGCTCTCCTATGACTTTTTTGGGGGGGGGCTTTCTCTCTCCTCTTTCTCTGTCTGTTCTTCACAGACTGTTTATTCGAGCAGCTCCTTGGCAACACATTCGCAGCTTTATAGCTCCTTCTTCCACCGTTCTCAGCTGGACGAGCAGCCCAGCCCTGCTGCCCACTTCTGCATGAGACAAGTTGCTGATGCACAAAGACCCACCACCTTACAAAACACCTAACCTGCCACCTCCTCCTTTTGCAATTTTCAGCACCATTTCTGTGTGCAGTTAACCTGCATCACTCACTTTAGTCTAATCTAGTTACTACTGAACTTGCAAACATTATCTGGATCTATTATTCTACCCATATTATCCTGATTATACCTAATTTAACAGTAATACACTGAGGTATCACAAATAGCAGTGTTAGTGTGGTGCGAATAATATTTTACACACTGGGCTCATAATACCTTATGACACAGTTTCTTGTGTATTAATTAACTCAGTGTTTGATAGCTGTGGTGATAAATAGGACAACCTGAACTTAAAGCCAGACTTATCATGTACCCCCCTCTCCTCTGAGGAGCATTTTCAGATCTGTGTCTCTCTCCTATGGACCGGTTCTCCTGTTCCTCCTCTCTGCTGCTACTACTGCTGCTGGCATCGCTGTCACAAACTAACTGCAACCAGATTACATGATGAGGTTAATTTATGAAAAAAACATTGACACTGAACATATTAATATTATTCACAGACAACATAATTATTTTCATCTCAACCAGCAAAATAGGGGTTTTAGCCAATTATTGACCGATATTGAATCTGCCCTTTATCGCTAAAATCCTTGAAAATGTAATTTCGAAGCAGCTCTGTGACCACCTGCGTGTGAACAATGTACGTCTGTATGTAGTTTTTCAGTTAGGATTTAGGAGTTAATCATAGTACAGAAACGCACTTAATAAAGTTAACAATGATCTTCTCTTAGCTTCCGACAGTGGACTTCTCTCTAGACTCATCTTGTTAGATCTTAGTGCGGCTTTCGACACTATAGATCATAACATTTAGATTTCTCTAAACATTGAAAACGTGTTAAAAGTGCTGCAAAATAAATTTGTGTTTCTGCTATTTAAATGTTAATCTTTTCACTTACAGTAATCTGGTGCTTGACTAATAAAACTATTCAGTCTGTTACCAGTAAAGATGGATTTCTACAATTAACAACAAAATAAATAATAATATGTTACATTTAAGTCATAGAATGCAACAGACATTATCTGTCATATTATATACAAATCATTATTGTGACTCATAAATCAAATCAATGGGAAATGTTTTCTTTATGCAGCAGCACTATATGACTAAACAGGCAGAGCGTCAAACCACAATAGACAATGTTGGACTGAACAAGGAAGAATACCCACTACTGGTTCAACCAACAATCTATCTTATATAAGCAGTTGTTAGTAACCAAGAAGAAATATGATGAAATGTGAAATAATATATATATAATATTATAATAACAGAAATCTTCAATTATTGTAATATAAAATATAGTATAGTTAGTTATGTTGATATGTTAAAACAGTGTATGAGTTATGTCACTATCTTGTACCATTTATCTATTAAAGACTGAGGTGTCACTTTGGATTAAGAGCAAATGCATATGTCAAAAAAAAACATGATGTACCAGAATATATTTTTATATGCATATACATGCAGAAAAAAAGGATAAAAAACATTCATACATTTCTGTTTTTTTCTACAGTGTGCTACAGTCTGCATTCAACACAGAATGCCATTTTTTGTCTCACGTTTACGTTTGGCCTTCGAGAAGTTAATTTAAAAAAATGAAAAGCGCAAAGTGCTTTAGTCAGTGAGTGCTCAGCTTCTCTGCAGTGTCACTCCTAATTGCATTCAAATTCTTTTGAGTGTCCTTGAGATGGCTGACTCACACTCAAATGACTAGACATGAATTAGAAGGAAACATATACAGTTAGAGATAGAATTGTGGGTAGACACACATTCACACACATCTGGGCGATGCTGTAAATCAGAGCACTGACCCTGAGCCAAATTAAACCTGGAAAGGCTTCAGACAATCGTGTGGAAGTCTTTGAAAGGCTCTGGTCATAACCCAGACTTCCTGCTGAGAATTTGTGGAATGACTTGAAGATAACTGCTCACAAATGCCCCTCAGTCCAACTCAATGGAGCTTGAAAGAATGTGTGAGGGAAGACTGGGAGGAAATCCCAGATCAGGATGTGCCATGCTGTTACATATGTTTCCAAGAAGCCCTGAAGCTGTACTAGCTGTCAAAATGCTTCTATAAAGTAATGAGTCAAGGGAATGAATTTGTGTAACGTAAAATGAGACAGTTCCAGATTTCAATTGCAATACATGCATTTAAAAGTATTTCTATATAGATTTATGACAATAAATATATAAATGCATATGTGAAATGAATTAATTTTGCATTAGGATATAATGAAGTGAGTCACAGGGTTAGAAACTTTCTGCAGGCTGTGGATTCCCACAACATAGATCTACCCTGATGCACAAAGTGCAGAGGCATAAATCAATGATCAGAACACTGTGGCATTGTAGCATTGTTAGAAGACAGACGCCGCAGGAGATACTGCCTGTTTGAAGCATGTTTTAATTTATTATACAGGAGAAGTCTGAATTTACATTAAGTCTGACACTGTCTGTAACCACCATAGATGATTAATGCTGTCTGGTTGAATGGGGACATAAATGCATCATGTGTTAGGTAATGTTATTTAAATGTAAAAAACTTCCATATCAGAACTGTGCAGTAGAGTTAGCTGGGTTAGTCCCATTTTCTTTGGCAATACCTCACACCGAATCACTACAAGACATCTCCTCCTGGAATTTCCACCTGTGTTTTATCCCGTTTATGAAACTGCACCTTGTGGTCAGATCACAGCAGAGACACAAGCTCCCCACTCACAGCCCAGGAAGATGGAGGTGATCCCTCCATCCCCGCAGGTATCACAGAGATAGTCCGCTCAAAACCCAGAGAAATTAATGTGGAGGCAAGCCGCTGGCAGTGACTGATGTTGTTGTTCCACCTGAAGACGAGAGCACAGTCAAGGGCGCGTATCGAGTGTGTTTATATGGCATGTCTGAAAGTTTGGCACCTGGAAGGTCAGAGCATGCAGTGACCAAGCGTGGCTTCTGTTCTCCATCATATGGAGAGAGTTTCATGATTTTTCTTTATTTTTCTGAATTTGTCATGCCACTAATTATTGCAGTTAATGCAAATATTGTGGAATTCATCCATAGCTCTGTTGGCAGTGAAGAGAGAAAATACATCATACAGACAGTTTAATGCAGGTGGTGATGCAGGTCAAATTCAAATCTGGCACAAATGAATTGAATTTGATCCAGTTGCAAAGTCATGTTAGCAGAAACTCCCAGTCGGCTAATGTAATGGATAATATTTGTTAGCATTATACTGTATCACTTTCTTTGTAATGAGATTTTAAAAACATTGGGAGGCCATGAGAGATTAGTATATTATGAGATTGACAAGTAATGTTTTAATGACTTCATGGCAATACAGGAAGAAGAAAAATATCTTTTCTGCAGTATATTATACAAAAAAGGATGAGGCAGGTTTTAGTGGGTCAGATCCTCATATCAGCAAGAGTGATGAAACCAGAACAGCAACAGACTAAAACATGTTTTAGATTCAACCTTTCTGCCCTCAGCAGGGTGAAGGACTCCTGCATGGAACAGTCTGTTGCTTATTCTAAGTGACTTCACCTACCATCTCGCTCATATGAGATTGAACGTGTACCACAACATATAATACTGCAACTACATGCACACTTTCCCTAATATGGAGAATTAATATTATGGATTTAATCTACGGGCCAACATTGGCCACACAGCTGACTGGGGACCGCAGGCCCTTTGATGTGTTCCCTCCCCTGCAACCATGGTCTTGACCTGTCATTGCAGTTAGCAAACTGCGCCCACTCACACACGCAAAACAATGCCCATAGTGCTTCATCACACAGCCAGCAAACACATGATTACATTTTTTTTATGTTTCCTTAATAAATTAACTCCTGGATTCAGCATCTTCAGCACACACACATGCATTCACCTTATCTGACAGTGGGCCTGTAAAGCCAATTAATACATATTACAAAAATGCATTAATTAGGTTTGATAGGCTGACTGTGCAGGGTTGTATTGTGTCTAAGAATAGTTAAATATAGATGTCTTTCTATGGTGGCCTAATGGTGGAGCAATGAAAATGGCTCAATGTGTGTGATTGTAGATGGAAAATATTTTGGTTATGAAATACAAAAGAAGATACAAGGTTAAACATGATGGTGAGGCAGAAAAAAAAAATAGAAAGTACATGGACAAAAAGAAGGCAGCCAGGCTGCCAAATATTTCCACTATTTACAAGCAGAGATGTGGAGCAGAACTCAAACCCTCAGATGACTAAAAGATGCATCAGTTTTTTCAGCACTGGCAAAGAGTCAGGAGTCATCAGAGAGTTTGATTTAATCATGTGGTTGGAGAGTTTACACAAGGAAGCACCAGAAAGAAGGCAGCGCCATACAGAAGCCTTCTTTTCATGTCCCTGCATTAAAGGCTGTAGCTGAGGTCTTTATTTTGACATGTTTCTTTTTTTTCTGCATTCTGTTTTTGAGGATACTCAGGTTATTTTACACCAAGTGTTTATTCAGCGCCGTGTGTGAGATCTATCACATTAGCGGTTCTCTGGTATTCTATTTATGGTTTATGATCAGGATACAATTCGTAAATCATTGATTTGACATGTAATGTTAGACTTGCTGTGAGCATATGGATGAAATAGCAAATTAAAAAAGGTCATAAGCAAGTTTAATTATTACTGCATGCTGCTAGAAGATACACAGGATATCATCAGCGCCTCACGAGGGCCTTTTCACAAAGCTTAGATTGAATATAAAGGTCGCTTATTACATTGGACTGGCCATAGGCTACATCTATAAAAGCAAAACCCATTTTGTTCCTTCTTCTGTGTTCTGACTTGGGAGCAAAAGACAGACATATATATATATCTATATATATCTATATATAGATATATATCTCTATATATATCTGTATATATATACAGTACAGGCCAAAAGTTTGGACATTCAATTCATTCAATGTGTTTTCTTTCTTTTCATGACCATTTACATTGGTAGATTCTCACTGAAGGCATCAAAA
>JAUYWH010000006.1:1217793-1240445 GCA_034779795.1 Ctenopoma multispine
TCCACTAACCCCAACCGGTCGAGGCAGATGGCCGCCCACCATGAGCCTGGTTCTGCTGGAGGTTTCTTCTGTTAAAGAGAGGAGGGAATCAAGCTCGCTCACCCTTGGGTTTGAAGACAACTGCTCTACCTACTGAGCTACCATGCCGCCCGTGTATAGTATAATGCTCTTAAAACTGTCTTGTCACAGTTTGACATAGGAATAATGAGTGCCAGGAACTAAATATTTTCGTTTGTGTGTCAAGCTATTATGACAATAGTTGTTTGTGTATACTTTCTTAACTTCACTGAGTAAATCTATATAATATTAATGTGTGTATTTCTCTGAGACTTAAACCACACATTTTTTAAAATTACAATGGTGGCAAGGGGAAACAAAAAGTGGGTGAGGTGGTGAATGTGCTATGGTAACTTGGGAAAACATGTATGTTAATTTTTGCATTTCTCTGTCCTGTATATTTTGAACGGCACACCAAATCGCAAACTGCTTTCTGAACCAATCATGTGGTACGTCCCACTAGCGAGGCTTCATATGTCATCACACACGTCTAATGCATGACCTTCAGTCTCTCTGAAAGATGTACATGTTGGATGCCCACAATTTTATAAAAACAAAACATGTCTGTCTTGAAACCACGTTCCACTGAAACTTGTTTGCATGCTTCTGACTGGCCTGCATACAATATCCAGTAAATATAATAATAATATTGGCATTTGCTTTGTGTGCATGTTTTACCCTAAGAAAGAAAGAAAACTAGTGTTATAAGGACTAGTGTGAGGTGTTCAGGGATAGCAGAGTGTAGGTCAGATTTATGGAAAGGTTGCAGTGTTTGAACAAAACTGTGAAGTGGTGCAGAACTCATGGTGGATTAGTTGGATTTGTGTTAATTGCTACAACTGCTAAATTCCACAAGGAACAAAAGAATACTGACAAGTGCAGGCTTAAAAAAATATAAAAACTAAAGAGTGACAGTAACGTTTGTCAGAATAAATGATTGGCAACTTGAGTTCACATTTAAGCAGTTTATGGACAATTTGGCAATCTCAATGATACGATGACTATACCACAATAGTGAGTACTGTATTTTAAATCTCCAGTAAGGTCAGAAAACATAAAACAAATAAACAGTGCAGAATTTAGTCATACAGTGCAAACAAAACAAAATAAAGAAAGATGAATTGTAAATACTGCAAACTTTAAAATTACCAGAGTTGTGCATTAAGGAGGTTGATAGATTATATTGAATACATTACTTTAAAATCCTTAAACCATAAAAAAAAACTAATTACAACTTGTCACTATGACAGTGACAATATTGTCATATGCAAAAATACACTGTACATACAGAAAATTCTAGTATCAATTCAGTTTTAATGGGAATTTTAAAACAAACTTGATTCACACTTATTGACATCAATATTGATCATGTTCATCTATATGGGGTGAAAGAGGTTACAATAACCCTTTTAATTTTGCAGGAATCTGAAGCTTACCTGTTTGTTTCTTGCAAACCCTCAGATAGTGAAATCACATCCTGTGACATACTCTGCACCTCACTGGGTTACCATTATCACAAGCACACAACATGTGAGTATACAACAAAAGCATTCCCACGTACAATAATCTCATCCCTTGTCGTTTTGTCTTTGACACGTCTTACTCATAGCTATGCACAGGAGTGAACTGGACAATAGCAGGACATCACATTAGCAATCACCTGTGCTGTAATACTCTTCTCACAGAAAATCTGTTTGAGGCAGGCTGAAAAATGTCCCTTAAAAATGCATCCACCAACCACAAAACACAGCAGTCACTCCTGCAGTCTGGAGAACAGTGTCTGCTGTTTATCTCAGGGTAAACCAGTTTAAAAGCACACATTCATAACACCTGAAAAAAAGCTTCATAGCAGCTACAAGGAACATTTGTTTAGGTTGACTTTACTATCATGTCATTGACATAATGTTCTTGCTTGTGTCACTTGTGGTTTGGATGTTAGGCTTGAGATACAACTAAGTAATCCATCTCAAACAACATAATGTGTTTTTATTCTGCTCAAAGTTAGGTTAATGTAGTGTGGTAGTGGCAGCATGGTGCATATTTACCATTTGCATTACTGCACAACAATTACTCAACCATAGCGACAATAAAGTAAAGATTAACAAAATAATATTAAAGTGAATATATATGGACATTATTAAAACAAGGTAATTAGTTATTATAAAAAAAACACCAACATGGTTTGTGATAAGCTGCAAAGATTTTGGCTCTGCAAACAAAAAAGCCTCAATTGCATAAAAGTCCACTGCTCAACCAAGATTACTTGAGGATCACTGTGGCTGCCTGAGAAATGTAAGATAAAGGCTAGTTAATAAATATGAATGCATTATTGTTCCAACTTGATCATTTACCAGTAAATTACACTGGTTGCAACACAAACTTAAAAGGCCAAAACATAATCAGGCAATTGTGGAAAGTTACATTAAGTTTCTCAAGTGAACAGCACCACTCATTAAGAAGTCACTTCCATTGTTAACTGGACTAGCCACTAACGTGAGCAACCTATGGTTCCAACATGCTTCCTGCAGGGGGCAGCACTCAAATCACGCTGCAATCAATGTGTACTTGAGCAAGCCGCACTGACTTGCATTGTTAGTCTCCAGAACTGTGGTGGGTGCTTGAACCAGTCTACAGCAGCACACAGGAGGCTGCTGCTGAAGAAAAAAACAGGCAAAGCTCATATGTTTTGAGTTCAAACTTTACACTTTCAATATACAAATATTGTACAGCATGTGTGCTGATTTCTACTTTTCTACTATTTATGCTATTATATGGTTTGTAGTCTTTGTAAATATATTGTTCAGCTTATCATTGTGGAAGGAGGTGGATAAGTAAGTGATTTGGTTGAGGTTCCCACCAATCAATTTCCCAATCATCAACAAGGGCAAATCAAGAGTTATGTGCCAGCTTCAGTGACATAACTGCAGAGGTTTTGGAGGCATGTATTGGGGTTTTTAAACACTTTTTGCAAGGAGAATAGAGCTGGCCTTAGTGATGCCATCAACACTACCTGTAGGTTAACAGATCTGTGAAAATAGCTTCATGTCTAAGAATTTAATTCCATTTGTCACTATAGAAAACAAAGTGGCACACTGATTGACCAACACTTATGTCCTTAATGATACTTTAATGAAAGTTTAGAGTTGAACATTTTCTGCACTGAGTATGAAAATGCCATGAAGCTGCTATGACACTGTGATTAGGTGTTTCGAAAATGCCATTTGATAAGTATGTGCATCTTGAAAAACAACAGTGCAGGAATTCTCTGTACACATTTGTACATTTTCTACACACTACGATGGGAATAAAATTTTGGATGCACTATGCTGTAGGACTTTGCCTGAGAAACCATGGTGTACTATTTATTATTCTGAACTGTATCATGAATGATGAGTTTTTCTGTTTTGCATACAACTGTAAAAATACAGTAAAATTCAACAATCACATTGCATTTCCCCCGTTTTTTGTCATTTACTTAAAAAAAGCTTAATGGTATTATACAGATATTGAACAGGACATGACACAATAATAATAATCTGAATGTACACTTCAATATTGGGCAATAAACAGTCAACTATCAACAGTTACATGTATTTTTTTTCTTTTTCCTTTTTCACATACAAAAAAAGGTTTGGGAGACACAAACTCAGTAGTCATCTATCTTCATCAAATTAGAGCATCAATCAAATTTTTCTTATCCATGGATTGGTGCCTCACTCTTGGGGAGCCAATAGAGAACAGACTCCGATTCAAAGCCAAAAAGAACAAAAAAAAGAGAACTAAGGGTGAACCACTGGCACTCTTGGATTTCCATTCTTCTAATAGGACTAATAGTCTGTTCTTGCTGTTCAGTGTCGAGTGGAACTTGAAGGTTGTCACATTTCACATCAGAACTTCAGCAGGTAGAGTGAGCTTACAGTCAGCAGGAGACATGTGGAGACACAGGGCAATACAGCTGCTCCGTTCACATCGTGCATCGCACCAGGACCTGCGGGAAAACAACGTAACAATTACTCTAAAATCACTGCTAATATATTTTACAGTTCAAATCACTGCTGGAACCATAGCTTTGTTTCACAATTAACTGTGATTAACTAAAATTGAAATGTTTATGTTATTCAGTTAAATATGAAATCTGCGCTGGAGGTGCAAATTGCCGGGGAAACAAATGAAACATAGAAATGAAATGTAAACTAGCGTATAGCACACCCTGGATGACCTTTGTTGTGCAATTAATAGCAAAATAAATATGATAACATAATTAACTTTTGTACTTCAGCATTTATTTTCTTACCATAGAGGATTATGCTGGCATTAGTGATTCCCATTTTGTTCATGGCCACACACGTGTAGTTTCCATAGTCTTCCTCTGAGACGTTGAAAAAGATGAGCATTGACTGCTTACCTTGATTCTCTATTTTAACCCCATTTAGTCCATTGAAGAGCCTGTAAGAAAGAGGAGAAAAGCTTTCAGGGGTTCTACCGGTGGGCAGTCAAGGAAAGAAACTTGTGTTCTTGATTTTTCTGAGAGCCCGTGTTTCTGTTTGCTTTGGTATTTTGGCAAATCTCATGTACTTCAGATTTATATCAGCATGAAATTAGAAATACATTTACATCTGTGGGCTGTGAAAAGCCAATTTTTTTTCATATTGCCTCACAACAGCTCACTGGCTTTTTGTAGTTTATGTATTTATGCTCCTCTTGCTGTGAAACACAACCGTTCTGTTTCACTCACTGCTTTCCTCCTTCCTTTGCTACTGTTTGTTTGCCTCGTTTCATGTTTGTGGATACTTTGTGGATTTTATCAGTATCCTCCACTTTTGTGTTCTTCAGGACTGATTTTGTCTTTTGGGACTAACGAGCAACGCTGCAGTCACCGTCAGGGACCATTGAACAGTGCAACATGGCCTGTGTTCATATCAGCTTACCAGCTCTGGGGCTGCTCATAAACATCTTTCCACTCTCCAGCCTTCAGCTGAAAAAATTGCAATATACTTTGATATAATCTAAACCCCTGAGCCCCACACTCCCATCATAAAGCAGTTACAGTTTAAAAATATTGATGCTTTTGGTGACCATGTGTATTTTCTTAATTATCTGACTAAAAATATTATTGTTGAATTTATCAAAACTTTTATATCTATTATATTTTCATGAAATGATTAAAACAACACTCACAGAGAAAGAACAGGGCATAAAGCATTATTTCATTACATCAAAAGCAGAGCCTAATTTGAAACAAGGACATGTGTAAAAGCCATTAGACATTCATTTCAAATGCACTAAGTGCAATGACTTCAAACAATCCCAAGCCTGTAGAAATCACACAGCTCAGACTGGGAGACTTGCCTGCGATCTTCTTTGTACCACTCAAAATCTGCCCTTGGGACAGCAGATGCTTCGCATTGCAGGACTCCTTTTTGTCCAACTGAAGTACCCGTACCCCTCGCTTTAGAAATGAATGGAGGATCTATAAAACAAAGTGAAGTAAGTTTCACAGTTTGTTCATATAGAGGACAGTAACGGTAACAGTAGTATTGCTTTGTGTTTTTTGGCTGTGTAACACTATTCCTTTAAACATGAATGAATAGATGTAGAATGCAAAGTAGTTTGCTACATTATTTGGAATGGCATCTTGGTTAATCTTCCCTCAACCATGACTATATATCATTCCAAAGTGTAAAGCCTCCTGGGTCTATCTCAGATCCCAGAATAATTGTGTCAACTGTTGCTTAAATGTAACACAAGCGTATGAGCTACAAAAACAGTACATTTAAACTTGTGTTGTCTTAAGGGGCAGAATTTAACCACTGCTGTGCTGAATGGCACAGAAAACATCTTAGATGGCCTTGGTTACTGAAACATCATCATGTACAGGTACAATGGTTCAAAAATGGAATGTGTAAAGTAGCTAATATATTACCATGCTGCCAAAAAGATTGTTGTTGTTTCCCTTCAATACAATGAATTCAACACAACTTTTTTCACATTCTGCTCTTTGGTTATACAACTGTTATCTCTTCTACAATACATTTAGCAGAAATAATGATGATACATTTAAACGGTAAAATAAAAATCTGTGGTATCCATTGATTAAGTCAATTTTAGTGCACAGTCAAGAGGGAAAATCCAAATATTTACAAAGTGTGTGATGAATGGCACCCTGTCTTCATGCAAAATAGATATGGGGTTTAAAATTCAATTGAACTGCTTTATTTCACGGGTTTAGTCAAGGTGAGTTATTTTTTTAGCTTTATAGTGTGTTCCTTATTGTGGACAAAAACAACTTTAGCTCATGTCTTGCTATTGTTGTGTATGTGGTGTGCTGTGTGGACATACACCACAAGTTCAAATTTGTAGAATGCTGCGTTGACCTTTTTGGTCTCATCAACTCACTATTGGCAAAAATTAATGTGCCTGTGTCTCTTTTTGTATGAATGATCCTTATATCAAAACCAGACAGTTATATAGACAATCTGTACAAACTCTACCAAACTGTGTGTAAAGAACACAAAAACATAGTGATCTACTGCTACCAACTTTAGCATTGCAACTAAGGTGGTGCCACAGTGGGAGTTATGGAGGGGTAAATAATGTGGAATACATAGTGTGAGACTCCTTTTTCCACAATAATGTGAACACACATTATGTATTTATTTTTTGTACCATGTGTGGTTCTCCATGTGTTGCAATCCCATTCATAAAATCAAACAAAACCTTGAAACCTATGAAAACGACCATAACCAATAGTGAAACAAGACTAAACTAATACTAAAATCACAGGGACAAAATTATTATCACCCTGATATTGAGTAGACAATAGTGCAACCTTTCTGACTCAAAACTGATAACAACCTGTTATGGTGGTTTCTAACGAGGTTGGCACACGTCTGTGAAAACATCTTGGATCCCCTCCAGATTTCTTTTCTTTTTGTATCTACACTACCAGTCAAACGTTTGAATACACATGAATGACCAAGTTTGTGAAAGAAAGCAGATTTCATAATGTCAAATTGATCAGAATGAATGTGTAGACATTGTTCATATTGTAAATGACTACTGTAGCTGAAAACAACAGTTTTTTAAAGGAATAATTACATAAACATACAGTTAATAATATATAAACAATTACACAAACATACATACCTACATTCTGCAAACATTAGTACCGTCTTCCAATAACATGTTATGTTTCCTAATGCAAATGGATTAATTTAAAAGGAGAACTGATGATTAGAAAACCATGTGTAATGACACAACACAGCTGAAGACATGTATCTTTTAATAAAACACATGCTCTTTCCTGTGTGTCCAAACTTTTGACTGGTAGTGTACGTCAAGTTGAACTGTTTCAGATATGCAAGCAAAATATAAAGTTAAAAAAGAGCAAACACAAAATAATAATTATTAATAATAATTGAAGTTTTTAAAGTTTGTTTAGTACCCCTAAACATAGCTTGTTCAGGTCCAGACTTCGACTAAGTCACTCCAACACTTTTTAAAAAAATATTATTATTCCTTTGGGGTAAAATCTGAGGGTGACTTATGCTGGAACCCAGCAAGACAAGGATCCCAATGATGATTAGGTTTGTCAGAGCTTCAACTGACACAAGTCATCCTGAAGCAGAAAGGCATCACTACAAAATTGCACCGCCACTTCTGTGGTGGACCATATATATTATGTTCTTTTGTGGAGTGTCTGTTTTGTTTACCCCAGAACAGGACAGAACATTCTCCCAAAAGGTCTGAGGTTCATCTAGGTGTGTTGTAGCAGAATCCAGATAAGCCTTAATGTTCCTCTGGGTTAGCAGTAGTTTTCTTCTCACCACTTTGTCATGGATGCCATTGCTACCCACAGTATCAGATAACTGAGTCATGATAACGACTTCTATTGAAGTGAGAGAGGCCTGCAGGTCTTTGAATGTTTTCCTTGGATCTTTTGTGACTTTCTGGATGAGTCGTCCCCATGCTCTTGGACTAACTTTTGTAACTCTCCTGGTAAGGTTTACTATTGTTCCAAGTGTGTTAATAAATAATTAATAGAGAAATATTTTTTTCCACAGGGCTAGTATCACAAACAATTGAAATCTATTAGTGTGTGTGACGACGCTCTCTGGGCAGGCTTCTCAACCTGCAGGAGCCCGGTGGGCGGACTCAAGTCGTCAGTGAGATTCTGCTCACCTAGTCTGGGTGCTGTATAAAAGCAGGTGGTCTCCTCCTGACTTCCATACTGTTTGTTTTTGTTGATTGGTTTGTCTTTTTGAGTTATGTAACTAGAATGATAGTTGTGCTTATAATTCCTTTGAGTTGGGTTGTGGTAATGAGATATGTGCTAAAAGAGAAGAAGTCAGAGGAGGGAGAAACAATTCTCACAGTCCTGTATTTAGTTTATAATTCCTTCATATTGAGTAGTAAATGGACAATCTGGTTCGGTTTCAGCTGGAATCAAAATAACTGTGATGCAGTTCTTGCCTTGCAAAAGCTGAACAGATCATATCTGCAGAAAGTTTAGCATTTCTTAACTTTCACCTGTAGGATAGTAGTGTTCCTGTTGAATCTGCAGCGGGTACACAGGAAAACTGTCCATTGCTTTAGCTGGCAATGAATGGTAGCTGACATTTGAATTTGTGTTAACACCTTGCAATTGTTCATGTAAAGTAATTTCCTGTAGGGTTAGCCTTCTAAGACTGTCACTGTTGAGTTTATCCTGTCTCCCCTCATGTGCACTGAAGAACAATTTATCAATGCCCACTTGCTGTGTGGACCCCACCTACACCTGCATGTTGTTATAAAAAAACATGAGAACAAACAAACTGCTTCCACTTTATTCATCAACTTATGTGTGTTCACCAGATCAGGCTGGTTCACTTTTAAACATTTAAGGGATGCATTTTCTCACATTTGCTTCAACAGGCATCTGCCACTTGGAGTGCCCTTATGGGGTCACTCATGGGGTTTATCTCTCTCAGCAGTGTTCTCGGAACCAGCTTGCAAGCACACTCTCATGCTCTTAATTTGCTAGTGAGTCTATGGTCTAGAAGGACCTCTTTACAACGGTGTGGTAGCCTGATCAACATTATGCCATAAGGGCAGGTTTTGAACATAAGCAGCTGGCAATGTCCTGCTTCGCTATATGTCCCACCAGCCTTAGAGGGCAAAGTCTATATAAAATAAAACTTTTGTTAACTATTGTAGCCCTTTCTTTATTGGCTAAAAAAAGGCTGGTTCACAGTTGGGAGCAGCTTGTTGGTTCTTGAAGTTATTTATAACACACTGTCCTACGTTGGGTCATGAGTATGAAAGTTCAGAGTCTTACAGTTGACGGTCACTTGCACTGTCCTGACATCAGAGTTTAAGATGTCATTAGAAGCAGTGCATTCATATGATCCCGACTGCTCTTTGGTGATGCCTTTCAGCTCCAGGTGTTCCCCTTCCGTCAATAATTTATGTGTGCCTGTGGACATGGAAAGAAACAGAGAAAAATCTGATTAGTAATTAGGTCTAACCTTCACTGACCTAAATAGGGTTAATTATTTCCTAAAGCAGTTTGTACAAGTATGTATATGATGTAACTGACATGTGGAATAAAACCAAATGTATACACAATACATTAACCACATCCCTCATTAATCTGAACTGGTTTATTCTCAAGTGATAACACCTGAGTAGTTTTCTCTTACATGACAAAACTTTGTTGCAGAACATTATACATCTGTTTAAAACAGGCTGAGTACAGGACATTACAGATACCTTATTTGTTAATACAATGATTTGCAGAAATCACTGGATACAGAGTTACACAGCTAGTGTTGCATTACCTTTCCTCATACTGTTAACTACCATGAAAAAACGCCGTGCCAGTTTGCTCCTGAGTTTACGTAGTGTTTGCTCTGTTTCCAAATGTCTGCAGAAGGCAGACAGCTCAGGGCACACACTCATTACACAAAGAAAATAAACTAATTGCATTGAAACAAGCCCACTTGAGTAACACCACAATTTACCCTTGACACAGGCAATGTTAAAAGCATGTTCTGGTGACAGAGAGACCTTAAGCTATTGCTGTGTGGGTGGGAAAATGGATAGGAGCACTAATCCCAATCAGGAGAAATGTCAATCCAGCAGTATCTCTACATTAGCATAATATCATTATGTTCTCCAAATCCTCAACTGCAGACGCGAGTTGCAGCTGGCTGGGGGATTCACTGAAAAGGTTGTGGGCTTGGGATAATCAGCTTGTTGCATATAACCAGGGGAACTGCTAGCACAGGTAATTGAACATTTTCATCATGGATAACTATATTAGGCAGAGTGTGGGTGACAACATTATGTTGAGTTACAAGCTGGTACTGTGTGACTGCTTTAATGATGGCCACGGGTGGAAGGAAGTCAAATTATAATCACATTACGTCATTGGGTTTGTAGTACACTGGATTATTACTTTCTAGATTGCATATATATTGCATTATTGTTTATTTTAGTATAACATGCCCCCAATACTTACAATTAAAATCTACTTGTTATGTAAATCGAAGATAATAGTATAAATGTACTTAATGTATTTCTGGAAGAAGTTAGGAAATGATGATTTGAAACCAATCCAGCCCAACAAACCCAGTAGATGCTTAACAAAATAAAATGACTTTTAAAACAGTTGAAATTTTTCCCAATGAATTTCCCATTCAAAACCCTAAAATGTAGTTTTTTTGATCACAACATATGAAGGCAGCTACTGGTTTGTATCAACTATCTGCTGATTCCCACTCGGCCCACTACTGAGAATAGACGTGTGTAATCATTACTGCACAGTTAAAAGTGGCGTGTCACAATTCAAACAACAACTCAAGAACTAACAAAGCAGAAGTTAATAGAATAAATCAATACGCTGCTGAGTCTTGTTGAGAAACTCGAATACACAGAATTACACAAAGTTGTCAAAATGTAGAAGTTTACATAAAGATAATGACCAGACAGGGTTGCAATATTCTAATTTAACTGCCAATCTAAATTACCCAGACAAATGAATATAAAGAGGTCATAATCATTGCCTATTACTCTGGATGAACAATTATAAAAACAATCACCATTAACATTAACATCAGTGGTCTGCAGAGATGACCATATTGTAATTCCAGCACAACATCAGTGTCGGTATAGCATGACTGGATGACTAATAACAAAACCATTAAAGTACCGGGTGGCAGCCGGCACAAATGAGCGTCTAAAAGCACTCAGCGGAGCAGCTCAGCAATAACAGGCATTTGTTTAAGGAGCTCTGCTGCCTGGACCCCACTCTGTGCAGATATGGTAGAAAGATTACTGGCGACCGATTACAAGCATTAAAATAGAAACAAGATTGTAGGAAAGGCCAATCAACAAGTCTTCTTCTGAACAGCTTGTAAAAAGTTAATTTAAACTCCAAAAAAGGGCAATTTTTAAAAGTTAAAATGTTAATCGCACAGTAATAGATGCTGACAGGTACTAAATTTAATTTCACAGTAAAGGCTTTTAAATGTAGTTATTGATATACTTTAAATTTCACCCTTCAATAGTAAGCAAGAGAAAGTCCAGATTTGGCATCTAAGGTAGCACAGTTATTGCTTTATGCTATTGCTATTTAAATATTATTTTATTCAGATGAATCATACCTGTACCAGAGCAACATTTTGCAACCAGGGACCTATTTCACCAAGTGCACAACAAGCCAGCTGCAAGACTGGCAAGGTCTTTGGATCAAATCCATGCACTTCTCTGTGGAGTTACAGTGTGTTTGTGTACAGTATGTTTTCAGGGTATTTGTGTGGGCTTCCTCGCACTGTTGTAAGATATTACTGGTGATCTACTCAACATGTGACACACTGGGTCACCAAAAAGGTACAGGTAGTGTGGTAGCTGGTAGCTCTTAGATTAGATTAGATTAGATTATCACGCCTGTTATGTATTCTGTATGTATATTCTGGATACCCTCTCAACCATTTTCTTTTTTTATGGATGAATTAAATACATCAACCTCTGTTAATGTGTACTATTCACCTACTGCAAGGTAGAATGCTTCACATCCAAAAAGCAGCTGCAAAAGTCGTAGATGTGTTTTGAGCATGCTGTATGGTAGTGCTGTTCTGCAGCTTTTGCTCTGGCATTAGTAGAAAAACATTGGCACAGAGATACTGGCTGTGATTTACAATTGGCATTATATACAGTATCATTTTATCTGCCTGTATGCTAAGTGATTGGAAGCAAGTACATTAGGAGACAAAGACAGGAAACTGAACTAAAAAAGAAAACAACCTGTAATTACTGCTAACCTCTGTGTGACAGTACATTTGCCCCTGTTTTCACACTTTTTTCACACTTATTTGAGTCTGTTATTTTAGTGGAACACACACAAAAGGGACTGCAATTGCCAGTGTTCATACAAAAAGTAAAAGTTAATTACAGGGCTTTCAACAAGTAAACCAAATAATGGCAACAAAAATATCTTATGACAAGCTTTTATTGAAAGGGTTCTTTGAACCAAACTAATTACTTTGATTAGCTACTTCAAAATAAGATTCAGGTCATCCAGTATCAATCATAAACATGGATTCAGTCAGGAATATCTAACCAGCCAACAAGCCACAACCTAAAATATACACTGATTCAGACGGTACTAGCATCAAGCGACAGGTTTTCCAAAATATTGCAGTGCATGTCTGATATTTTTCAGTGGTTGCATCTTTTCCATTATTCATATGTTGAGAATAAACCTCACTGTACTAACTGGCTGAACTTGTGTTTGTAACATTGCAACTTAGTAAGAATGTGAATGACTCAATATGATTTCTGTATCATTACTATTAAAGCTTTTACCCATGTCAGCATCACTAACAGGCAGCATCCTCAAACACAGGAACAGGTAGAAAAAAGTACAAGAAATAAATGACAAAATCTGTGTGTGTGTGTGTGAGTAGCTTTTTTTATTCATGGAGAAAAAAAATTCAGGTGCTAAAAACTGAACCATTCTACAGAAACGATTAAAGTCTGGACCTCACTAACACAAGACAGGATGGAGAAATGACATTCGGCCTTTGCTAAGAAGAAGTCTGTCTGTCCTGAGAGCGGAGCTTTGTTTTGTTTTTACTGCCTCCTCTGTCAGCTGTCAGGAAAGGAACGAGTCTGGATTCAGACAGGTAATACAGATTTAATATAATTTCCTGAAAAAGTGAGAAAGTAAAGAAGCTACATGAAAAATGCTAACTGCTATGTGGCTTACAATGATTAGCAATGTGAATATCGCTACGCAGTTTAATGAAAGCTAAATGATAGATGATGATAAGAAACGATAAACTGCATTAAAGTCTGTGGTGCGTTTGAGCTCGCGTTGTGTGGTCATGATGAAAGTGAACGCTTAGAAAATCCTGGCAATTTCAGAGGGCTGGTGGACTTTTTTGGATCCCTGGCTGCAGCAGCAGTACCTGCAGACTGTTACTGTGTATAGGGGACATCTAAGACAGTGCAGAATGAGCTACTTGACTGCATGTTCTCAGTTGAATGAGAGACGGGTGAAAATTTCTTATAAATAGTAAATGACTGAAAAGACAGACTTCATTTAATTGTTAATTTCATGTTAATTTCTCTTTTAAAGCAGTGTAATGCATGATAACGGTTCTATACTAGTGGTGATATGTGGTTATAATGCATCTGAAAACTGACTTGCATAAGTGTGCCCCCCCAAACAGGGAAGTCACTTGCGTGGAAAAAAGACATTTGATGATGCACTTACAACTACCAGCCAGTGGTCTAAAGTTTCTAACCACTGCAGGACCTTGTGGCCATTCCCTAAGCTGAATTCTATACCCAGCAGACAGTACTTGAAACGGTCTATGGTCCATTTGATGGCTAGACGCTCCAGCTGCCCCAGCGAGCACGGTGTCTCCCTCAGGACTGGTATTCTTGCTGACACCAGCCACTGGCCTTTTCTCTTCTCCCTCACCTTACTGTCACATTCCACTAATACCTTTGCCTGAGGCATCAGTCTGCTTGTTGAAGGACACACTAAAGTTTAGTTGCATCTGCCATCGTTGTTATCTCTTCTTGATGACCTTCTTGCACCACCTTCACTCTCCTTTCACTGCTTCCCCTGGGAGTGAAAACACTGCTACAATATGAAGGCCAGTGCAGCCATATTCTCTGGAACTGTTTGGTCTCAAAGGAGGCAGCTTGGGGACAGTCAATCCTCTTAACGTTCGTTTCCTTCCTGCACCTGTACTGTAAGCACATTCCCCAGAATAGTTCCATATTTTTTTCCTTAGAATGGCAGTGGTTAGAGCATTTCTCACACCATGTAGAGATAAGTACAAGAATAGTAATCTCAGTTGCAGAAGTGACAGTATCAGGGGAAAAATGCTTTTGAGTACAAATAAAGACGTTTCAGGTGCTGAAGACCCTTGGTCACCAGCAAACTGTTCAAAAATAGACTTTATAAACAACTCAAAAATAACTTAAATCAAAATCTTTATCTCCTAGAAGATAAATGCACCTTTTCCTGTCCACTGACAAAGTCGTATAACTGGTAACACTGATGTAGAACATAAGCCTTTGAAGTTCTGGGTGGCATCTTATTAACAAGGCAAAGTGGCTTAACTTAACTCTTTGAATGTTGAACATTAGGTAAAAGTCTTGTTTGCTGATGTTACTGGGTGATTGTGCTCTGCAATGGCTAGTATGGACTATAGATCTGGGCGCTATACCCCCGCCCCTGTCCCATGAGTCTCTAACAATTACCATACTCCCACAGAGCTGCTGCGATAGCACCAGTCCCGTGGGGTTGAGTGCATTGCTGCTGTTTTTTGTGTGCTTAATTGTTTTATGCAGTTGTCACAGGTAAATGGTTCTGCAAAGGTTGAATTGTTGTTTACATGAAACTCACAAACGTAAAACTACTGTTACTTTTAGTTGCCCGTTATGCTTTACTGGAGCTTGAACACTTGCACACGTTGTAAAGTATGAAAAGAGCATTGAGAGCTAGGTCATTTAAAATAAAAATATTTTTTCATTTAAAATTGTCTAACTTCAATCCACGACTGGCCTAGGTGCCCTGCTGAGACTGAGTATGGGCATGATAATGACGATACCTCACCACACCATGAAAAGAACTGCTTATTATGTTGTATTCCACTAGTTAGGCAAGTTTAGCCTGAGTACAAGTGCTTAAATTCTGAGTATTGCTAATACAATCTCTTATCTCTATGTCATGAATTCACATCTATTTTCTAATTCTGCAGTCTGTTACTCATCCAAAAATTTCCATAAAACTTTCTGCATAAACAAACAACTGCCATCATCTAATTCAGGACTACACAACATACTGTACCAGGGAAATCTTTTTTGAGAATGTGATCCCTAGCAAATTAATTTTCTTCAAAACATGTGTATACCTCTTACATTAAAGTGCCTGCAGCATCACCCTCTCCTGCTGCTGCTGCTGCTGATGCTGAGAACAGATTCTGGAGGACAGTTTCAGATTCAAAGTTAACAACAATCTAACAGATTTTTATATAGTTTACATAGCTCTATAGACTCAGTCTTTACATAAATTGATTTCTTCCTTATCGTTCACAACAGTTCACTGCAGTTAACATATCAAGCACTGTTTGGGTTTAACAGGTGGAAAAGGGACGAGTTGAGATGAGTTT
This sequence comes from Ctenopoma multispine, assembly GCA_034779795.1. Lineage (NCBI taxonomy): Eukaryota > Metazoa > Chordata > Actinopteri > Anabantiformes > Anabantidae > Ctenopoma > Ctenopoma multispine. The sequence continues at coordinate 1,233,522 of JAUYWH010000006.1, forward strand.
GTGTTCTGCTTTTTCAGCAGCTGTTACTCACTAGCTCATCCTTGGTCAGTTAGTGAGCGGATTATGCAGCACATTGTACTGCACTCAAACATCACACATACAAGACATTTAAATAGAAAAAGCACATTTATTAAAAAGTTTTAATAGTTTGAATATATTGCTACTGTTACTTTCTGCATTGGACTTTGTTCTTGAGTTGATGCATATAAGTAATACCACTGCAAACGGTTTAATTATACATAACATACATAGTTCTTCAGCCGATTACATTTTAGCAGCTTTAAAATATGAAACATGTCATATTGTGAAGGAAAAAAAATGAAGAGCATCTCTGTGTACTTATAAAATGTGAAAATATGTTTTCACTAAAGATGTGCTGTCAGAGGGAGTTTTTTCCTCTCTTGTGTGCTGCTCTAATTTCTGCCAATCTGTTCTTATTACACCCCAGAGCCTGCCATTTGGAAACAAAACCACATATATTTTTTTTTTCAGCAAAATGCCTCAACAGGAAGTGTAATTAAAATAAATAATGGTTACGAAAGCTTGCTAGTTGTCTTAGAAACTGGTGGCAACCAACGGCAACCAAAACTCACACCTTGCACAGGAGGAAACGGATATAATAACGGCTGTCAAACCATCACTGTTAAATGCTCACTCATATTATATCTACAGGGAATAAAAGACAGATGGAAGTGTTATTTAAATGGAAAACACTGCTGCATGCATTAAAAGAAGCAGATGACAACACTGTCTTTAATCTGAGATCTATAAAAAGAGAAACATACTAAACTTAATAACAAACAAATGTGTGCCTTGTTTCATTATTCAGATGAATTGTTTTCCTAATTTAGAGAACTCTTAGATCTTTCTCTATGTGAGCATTTGTTTTGTCACATTTGCAAAATGTGGACACAGGCCTCTATCTACAGTCTTATCTGTCCCGTACACATGGTCTTGCAGAACATCTTTAAGAGCATTGTCATTTAACAGAACAGTCTCAGTTGGTACTCACTAGTACCACAGTGTGTCATATATTGCAAAACAATATAGAATAAAGATACAAAAACATGTAGAGATTCCTGTCAAATAACGTAACTTGTAACTGGCCTATACATTCAGTTTCAAATTTCACCCAGAACAGAAGTAAGCTAAGCTAAATTGGCTCAGTATTTTCAAACCTACAGTGGGTTTAAAGCTTTGTTTCCCTTGACCTCTAGCAGACAGGTGTACAACTGTCTTTCTTCTGACATCACAGAGTGAATTAGAAACAGTCTTTGGTACAAACTCATAGTTTTGTCAAAATACAGTGTCAGGAAACCAAAATGATTTTGCTGTGAAACTCACACAAACACTAGATTGGTCTGTTTGTGGCACACAGTATTTACATCTATGATGCAATAACCTGTGATTAGTAATTACAGGGCTCACTGATTTGGTAGGTGTGAACCTACAGCAAGTCACAGCAAGGTGTGCATCTAATGTAACTTAAAATATACAGATAGTCTACACAGAAATATTAATCTGTATATGATTTATTTTTCTGATGTCCCTAAAATAGATAAAAAAATATATAAAAAATGAATTAAGGGTATAATTTTCATTTTGTGCATTTTTAGTATTGTATATTGTTCCCTATGCATAACAATACATAATAACAGGTATTATTTCACTGCAGTATGTATACAGTATTAATGCAAGATCATGTTCCTTCACAACTAAATTGCAATCACAAATATGTTTTTTGGGGAGGAACATAACCTACTTGCATTTTCTATTTTACCATATGTACAAAATTTATGTAAATGACAATTTGCAAATATATTGACACAGCTCTAAAACATACCATTTTCTAAAAAAAAAAGAAATCTTGCTGTACAACACCCAAATTTGCGAAGTTTTTTATGGCTGGGTTCGGGCGCTCACAGGACTGGTTTCAGGTCAGTGGTTAATGCATTTTTAAATGCAACAACAACAATTTGCTGATTTGGAAGCATCAGTAAATGTATCTCCCACAGAATCAGATTTTATGTGCAGCTGAGCAAAAGTGGAAGAAATTGAAATGTTCTACATGTTCTGTAGTTTTTAAAATGAAGGCGAGATAAACCTGTAGTCTTACAAATCTATACATTCAGTTAGTATAAATACACTTGATGACTTTTAGGGTGGTCTGAGGGTGAACTCCAGACTCCAGTTAGAATGACAATTATGAGAATACAAGGAGGCTTAAAACATCTAGATTTGTTATTTTTTTCTTTAATAACCTTTACAAACATGGTCAACAAACGTAATAATGCAAAGGTTTCAGCGATAGCAGCCTGAGGTTTGTTTTGTTTTGCCACAGATTGAATCTTCGGCTCGCTCTGCTCTCTAATCTTTCGCTCTGTCATATCCTGAACTCTTTATTATATTATATTACATTACAGGGTTATCTTATTTTCACACTGAGCAGCAGCTGGCATCAGAATATTTATATCAAGGTGCATATGTCACATTTAGTGGCATAATGCGCGCAGCTCTTATATATAATCAAAACATGAGCGTGCTGTTTTAAGACGGTGTAATCCCCTTTGACATCTGTCATAATTACTGGATTGAAATGTATGTAACTGCAGGCTTTAACTACACTTTGTACCAGCTTGAGAAGCTCCCACTGGGCCAACTTAACAGTTAGCAAAGTTGTCACCTTCCCACCAGTACAATGTGCATTGCAATATATTATGCAAAGTCTGTTTTGTCAGCTTAAAAGGTGAAGAAGATATTGGCCTTCTGTTCCTGCTAGCCATTTAATTCCTGTATGACTTGTGCCATATGCCCTTTAAAGCTCGAGTGGTCGTTTAGCATGCACCCTAAATATTAACCACCATGGCTTCACTCAATTACCATCTGTCTGTGTGGAAAGGGACTGTCTCAGTTTCACCTGACTTTGGACACCAAAGGTTATGTGATAGATAGTTGTGGCTGTTATTCAAACACCTTTCAAAGTCAACAAAGGCATTCAGAAATGTAAACAACATACAATATTAGCATTTGTTCTCCAGCAGGACATGAATATATATTAGAGTAGGGTGTGTAATGAATAACATTTGACATTATTTTTGTCTTTTAATTAAGCTAATGACTTGTATATGGATAAATAATACAGAGAATGAAATAGGTAGAGAAACACAAATAAACAATGAACAAATTAACTATTGATATTGAATTAAATTAACAAATCAAATTATGGATACATATAATTTATCATAACTGTTGCAAAAAAATCCAGAGAATATAAATCAGTTCTATAAATCTTCAGAGGGTAAATTGGATAAATTATGGGTGTCAAAACAAATACTAATTTTCTAATCAATGTCAAGTGGTGACCAGTGATTCATCAACTCAGAAGCCAAATGGCAGCTTCACCAACATGCTGTTAGCTTTAAAACAGATACAGCCCACAGAAAATGCTAAAACCTGTGTGTGTGTGTGTGTGTGTGTGTGTGTGTGTGTGTGTGTGTGTGTGTGTGTGTGTGTTGCTACAACATCTGAGCTCTCGGAGTTTACTTGGTTTATACACTGCTGTGCCTAAATGCTACATGCCTAAATCATGCTTTGTTTTATTTTCAGACGGTGCCACTGTGATATCACATGGTCCTGACAGCTCTCACTGGGATTACTGGTGGACAATGTAGCACTTGACCATGAGGTGCACTTTTACACTCACCTCTACAGTCAGCGTGTTTCACTTTCTCCCCTACTGTTGTGTCTATCCACTTCCCTTTCTGTAGTATAAGATTTACAAAATAAAAAGACCACTGCTGTTCCCCATAGGCTGTTCTTTTTCACCTCTTTCACTTCTTCCTGTTCTGTAAGACTTAATCCATTGTGATGAAACTGCACACTAAAAATATGATTTGACCTCACACACCAGAGTAGGTACGTGTTAGTAGTAAAAAGTATTCAATGTATGTAACTGTCACCTCTGTTGTGCTTATCACAAGAGGTTTGAAGTGAAGTATTTGGTGTATGAAGCCTACTGGATTTGAGGTGATTGCACAAGAGAAGGTGAGAAGTTGGTAACAGTTCACAATCTTGTGAATGCAATAGTGGGTTAGTCTCAGTCATACTTTCTGCATCAGCAGAAACATCTTAAGTCCCTAGAGAGTCCTAGCCATCCCTGAATGTCAGATTCTGCCTTCATCACTGTCCTCTGCTTTGGTTTCAGTCAGGATTCTGTCTGTATCCTCCACCTCACACTGCACCACACATTAGTGTAATTAATGCTGAAATGCTATGCTGTAACATTTCAATTCTTGTTACATTCCCTGGTGCAAGCAAATTCATAATAAAACACTGGCCATCACAACACCTCTAATTGCGATATAAAATCAACTCTGGATGAGATGCCCAGAATAGGTTTTCCTCAGATAATTGTGACTTTTATGTTGGCAGACCAATTAAGACACTGCTGACATTTGTTAAGCAACAAGCTAGTGGAAATAATAGGGAGGGTGCTACTGCCCTCATGATCAGTAGAACTAAATATCGTTTTTGCTGGATCAATGATAAAAAATATTTTTAATAATTGGAAATCAAATTTTCGACATAGCAATCAAGGACCTAGAACGACTCCAGTTGCCACTGAAAAACCTTTTTTTGGGATACCATGACCTGGATGACTGAGAATCTTCACAGATAACAAACAAGACATGTTTTGTTTGATGTTGGATATTAATAATGAAAAATCAAGGTTTATGAATGCAATCAAAACAACTATCACATCTATCTCTGATCATTTTTATGTGGTTTTAAAGTGCTATTTGTAGCACTTTATGGCTATAGTAAACACAATTTAAATATTTAATAGGGCTGGGAAAGTAAACACATCATCATCGAGTTGCATTCCATTCATTAACGCCGTTAACGCAGTTTTATTATTATTAATATCACGATGAAAGTCTGTCGCTCACTGGGTCTGAATACACACACAGACAAACAATGGGTCATAGGAGGGGTGGGATGTTATCAGTTAATCGTATTTAAACTGTACAACTGATATTAAGCAAATGAAACCATCTATTTCTATGACTTTAGCGCATTTTCCTTGTTTTGTTTATAGCATAGTATGTAGAGTTGTTTGCGCATTTAGAGACGTTGTAAAAGGATCCGCATGCATAATTTCTTATGGAGTGCCACCTGAGAGTTACACACATTCAACAGTTGTTTCCACCCTTTGTGTGCACTGAGATTTCCCTGATTTCCCCAGGAGCCCCTGCATCTTTGCATATTCTATTGATGAATATTCTTTCTGACATTATTGGCAAATCACTCATGATCACAGATCACAGACATACCTCATGATGTTTGACACAAAGTTATTGCATAGATTGAGCCTTTGTTGAATGTTCCCTCATGATACCATCACTTGTTGCCAATTAACCTGTTAATTTTGGAACCATCCAGAATTAGGCAGCCTGGTAGCTCAATGGTATAAGCATCAGTCAAAGGGGATGCAAAAGGCCCATCCCCCATACCAGGTGTGTCCTTGAGCCATACACTCAGCGCTAGCTCCCCGGGCGCCCTGTGTGGCTGCTCCCTGCTCCCCCCAAGGGGGGATGGGTTAAATGCAGAACTGAAATTTTATTGTAACATGTAAATGTAATCACTGACAATAAAAGCTGATTCTTCTTCTTCTTATGTTGCTTGACTATTGTGTTATTTTGCGTCCCTCTCAACTTTTGGAGTGTGTTGCAGGCATCAAACTCAAACAATCAAAATTTGCTTAAATCTACTAAATGCAAGGAAGTTGGTTGAAAAACACTGTACTGTACCTGTATTTGTACTTTTGTCAGATATATAAAGGTTTAAACAAACAAATCAAAAAAATATCAACTTTTCTGGAAATGGGGTTTCTACATAGTCGGCAGTAATAAACTTAAATGTAATACCACAGAGTGAATCAATCACTGGAAAGTGATTATACTGAATAATTGCAGACAGGATTGTGAGTAATAATGGCCTCGCAGACCAGAAAGGACTTCCCGCTTTACCCTACAAAAAGAGCAGTTTGCAAGTTGTTTGAAAGCATTAGCGCCTTTGCAACCCAGCACCAGGAGCACTACACATCAACTGCACCATAAAAGAGCAGTTTTGCAATTGATTTTTTTAACAACCAGGGGCAAGATTCATTACAAGCACCATCAGTAACACCTCTAAAGAGTAGTGACTTTATTTGGCTCATTCAAGCCCACACCACATCGCCAACAGTCTGCAGATTTTAAGATGGGGATTTGCTTGTGTGGAGAGGAAATGGTAGTAGAAAATAATTCCTTGGCAAATTTACAGCACATATCCTTTATCAGTTTATATACTCCATGTGTGTCTATGTGAGCTCAGTGTGAGTGCTGTGAATCACCATGAGCTCTGTACAGGAAGCAGCGCCATTATCAACTCAACTTCAGCCATAAGCACTGCTTACAGCAAATTATATATTCATAGAGGTTCCACTAACAGCATTTATTACACAGTGCCACAGTAAGTCAATTCCAACTCCACTTCCACTTCAATTTAGAACGATCTCCACAATACACAATAGTAGGACTTTAGGTATTTGCCCTTTGGGTGTGTAGTAACTTTTTTTTTTTTGTTGTAATTTAAGTAATAAATAAGATTTTACTGCACCCTATTTTTTACTTTTACTTGAGTAGGTTAGTGAAGAAGAAATGCTACTCTTACTACATTGGGCAACATTAGACTTGTTCCTTTGTTCATAGCCATCCAGTCATATAACCACACACAAACTGTGGAGGCATAGCGGCACAAAGTCTTCACACATATTAGTAAAGATTCATCATCCAGGTATCCTGGCAACTAGTGGTGGGCGGATCGATCCAAAATATCGATAGTATCGATACCACGTTGGTATCGTTATCGGATCGATACTAG
>JAUYWH010000006.1:1240545-1251476 GCA_034779795.1 Ctenopoma multispine
CTTACACTGTAAAGTGCCCTGAGATGACTTATGTTGTGAATTGGCGCTATATAAATAAAGCTGAATTGAATTGAATCATACCAAAATCTGTTTTTATTTGCCATTCAGAGGTGGACTTGCTGGCGTGTGTCAGATCATTGTCCTGCTGCATAACCCAAGTGTGCTTGAGCTTGGCCGGACAATATCCCTCAGGACTTTCTGGTAGAAAGCAGAATTCATGATTCTATCGATTATCAAGATGTCCATTTCCTAGACCTGCAAAGCAGCTCCAGACCATCACACTACTTCACCATCACCATGTTTGACTGTTGGTATGATGTTTTTTATGAATTGTTGTGTTAGTTTTATGACTGATAATGGAACGCAAGCCTCAAAAAGAACTTTTGTCTCATTAGTCCACAGAGTGTTTGGCACGAAAGGGATAATCAAGATTTTTTGGGGCAAATGTGGGATGAACCTTTATTCTTTTGCTTCTCTGTCTGAAGTGGTTTTCACCTTCACCATTCACCACACCGTCATTTTTGTGCTTATGGAGTAATTAGTACTACCTTAGTAGGTAGGCCAGCCACTCCTGGGAAGGTTCACCACGGTTCACAAAGTGACACCTGCCATTCAAGTGAGTACTGTATTGAACAGGTTTGGTAGTCATCAGGCCTGGGTGTGGCAAATGAAACTGAACTCAGCATTCCATGAAATGTGGTTAATCACATACTTTTTCACATAGGCCCAGACAGATTTGGAAAGCCTTTTTCACTTAATAATGATGTCATCATTTAAAAACTGCATTTTGTATTGGGTTATCTTTGTGTAATATTGAAATTATTTTGATGACCTCAATCATTTAAGTTTGACAGATATGCAATAAACAACCTTGTAGGTAAACAGCAGAAATGAAACATTCATGCTGCAAAGAAATCTGCCAAAAATTTCTGCTTTCATGTGTGCAACTGGCCGACGCAGCACCTTGCTGGATAAGGTCATGCTGCATTGTAGAAATAAAGCAAAGATAACCCTGATTCAACTTTTTTCTCTTCTTTTTTTGCAACATGACACTGTCATTTTGGATCTCTGCTGTATCAGTGCATTTACCCATTTCAAATCAATAAGAAGGGCTGCATTCTTTATTTGTTTTTTTCACAAGGCAAAAACCTGTCTGAACACAGTCTCGACAGCACACACTCATCTATCAATACATCTACTCATGTTTACTGATACTAATCTTTCCAATATTTATCATACTGGGAGCACATAAGCATTTGGATTTCTCAGTTTGCTAATTATTAAATAAATACCACAGCAGATTCTGTGTGGGTTGAACACACTTTGAAGTGGGTGATGTGTGTCGTCAAGGATAGTCTGAAATTCATCCACATCCACGTCCTTTTCTAAATAACATGTAGTGATTCCAGACTAGTTAGATCCAGTTTCCTTTACCAGCATCACTGCTCTGTTGTCTTTGTGTTTCCAATGCTTTAATTTCCAGCACATATGGGAGAACACTGCACGTTTTAAGATGCAAAAAAACAATGTGATAACAAATCAAAAGCATCATTTCATAGGCATTAACATACTTTACAGATGTGGGTAAAAAGTACAGTATTAAAATACCATCTGCAGTACAAACATTAATTTGCTATTTACTGATTTGGAAAATTCCATCAAATAACTTTTTTCATATATTTTCTTTTTAATTTGTATTAAAGGAGCTTTTTTAATTCAACCCTGCCTCCTATGAGTTATGTGCACATATAATAACTGCTTTGGGTACTGGTTTTGGAGGAAATGTAATACCAGGTACATCACTTTTTAGTAGCATAATATTGATTTTTTTTCTTCAAAATACTTTATGTGGAAAGTATTTATTTTTTGTTCAAGTCATGTTTTCTGACTTAGATTAGCGAAACAAATATGAATATTAATTAACAATTCAGGAATACACAATCACACTCTGATGACAGTGATGCTAACTTACTCTGAGCCATTTGGCTTCAGTGTACATTTATTTTTATATAAGATCACTTGTGGACAGAATGGATTAAACTGTCAAATGATTTGAAGAATAACCCATGCATCACAATGGCATGGTAAATCATCATATAGTAGTTATGTGGAATAATGACTGATTTCCACAGATTACCTTGTTACTTTAAAGAAAACAACAGATCTCCAATGTTCCCTGACTTTACTGTCATGTTGCTGTCACATTTTCCATTGTTTAACTTAAGTAAACTAAAATTTTAAAAGAAGTCAACTCTAAGGTCCCTTCCACTCACTATTTTAACATATGTACAAAAGCTATTTAGTTGTCAACAGCAATAATTTGTCATCATATGAATCAGCAAGGACTGCAAGGACTGTTTTCTTATTTTTCAGTGCAATCAAAAAACATTTAAGGAAACACAGTTCTCAAAGTAGCACTTAAGAGTCTGTGTACTCAGGTCATGCATTACAAATATCACAGATGGTAACAATATTCAAGAACATAAAGAAATGTTTGAACTCATAATACGGGTCAAATACAGCAGTGATGCTAAAGTGTGAATTTGCTTGTAATTTATTGTGAATACCATGCCGGTCATCACTTCTTCAATAGACCTGCTGTGTGTAAGTGTGGGGCAAACAGTTTGCATGTACACCATAAATAAAAAGAAAAACAAGATTAACCTGGAAATATACCAACACTTATTATAGCCGGAAGATAGTAGGGGGATGAAGACAGCAGATAGCAAATGTATTTGCGTATGAAATTTTTTATTCTAATTTAACTGTAATCACTAATTTTACACCAGATGTCGCTAAACCAAGAACAAAACTTTTAAGATGTTCTAAACCTAATTTGAGAGAACATAAGGGACTACTACTAGACTCTTATATACAAAATGTAGTTAGTGACATGAGTTAGTTAATGTTCAACAATTTCTTATTGCATAAGTAACTAAATTTATAATGCTTTAACCTTCTAAAAAGTTTCCTAAGATGCATTTCATAATCAAAAATTAAGATGCTTTTGAAAAACAAAACCCTGTTACTATGATATTTATGTTCACATGTTTTTTATTTTGTAAAATGTGACTTAAGGATTATTTAACACATCTTCTTTAAATGTTTTTTTAATCTATCAGATCTGTTAAAAACAAATCTTAAAAAAAAGAGAAAAAAACAATCAAAGAAGACACTGGACACATCCTACTCAAGCATTCGACCTGTGTTCTATCCACTGAATGACAGAATCAGGAGAAACTCTAGAAAGAGGACCTGTCATAAAAATCAGAAAAAAAATTTTTTTGTGGGGGAGACATTTTTGATATGACCTACTATATTTAAGGTGACAGTGTGCAGTCTTGGCACGTTATGTCGTCAAAAATCAGCCTTCCTTTTATCAACTGCTACAGCACAGTTCCAAAATCTAAGAAATTCTGTGTGTGACAGTGTGAAATTCCCAAGTCTGTGTTGCATCAGCCTGATAATTCTTCCTGATGATAATTAATAACAATCCACCGGCGAGGCGTTCATGCACACCATCTCAGTTGCACCCCTTGTGGCATTTGACAAAGCCGGAGTGGAGACGATGGTTACACATGTGAGATGAAAGGAAACATGACATGAACTGGGAATACACATTGCATTCAAGCTTCATCAGGTGTGCGACTGGCTTTATAATACGCAAAAAAAAGAGTCACTGTGTGTAAAAGTAGCAATGGGTAGCTCAGTAATTATCTGATATAGCTGCTTTAGTTGAGAAGGTTTTAGGTAGCTCTCAGGAGGGATCACAAGCCATTAGCCATTGCTTTAGGGACCAAAGAGCCTGAGTCTGTTGAACAGTTCATTAATGTTTTTGCTCCTTTGAAACCTACGAGAAGAGTGGAGGAAACATGCCCAAGGGCATTACTGTGCAGGTGGGCTGGACATTTAGGCAAAAATCCAGTAAGAGGAGTGAGAAGGCTGCAGGAGGTAAAGCAACCATCCACTCCTTTAGATAGCTATGTATTTATGCACACTGCTGCAGACTGGATGATGAATTGCTCTCAGGAAACGGCCATTATGTTCACTCTGAACCAAAGATTAACCTCTTCATCATGTCACTGATGTCACACAGCTTTAGTGATGAGAGGCAACTCCAGGCTTCATTTGCTACAATTGAAATTACACTAACCAGACATTGTTTGCTACGTGATGGTTAAACATGGACTAATTATTGGAATAAAACGTTCTCCTGATTCCAAAAGGCAACGGGATTCCACTCCAAACGCCTGTGGAGGAAGAGTCCCCTTAATCTCAATTTAGCCTCTGAGCTGAGCCTCCTGACAGCCATGTACACCTACATGGATAAGTGACTGTCATCTGTTCTCTCGCAGCCCAGTGTGTGACAGCCATTTAGCATGTAGCATTTCTCACCCCACTACAGATGCCCTGTCATCCCTGTAGGGTTAGAACAGCAATACCTGTCAGAAGGTCTGTCATAAAAGCTTCAGCTTAGCAGTGACAGAAATCCAGGGTTGAAACATGGCATTAGGCATTTTATCAAGAAATGGGGAACCCGCTGACAGATTGCTGGCATATAATTGAGTGAAAAAAAGCAAAGAGCTCTCTCTGTGGAAAATTACTAATGGTTCTTAAAACACATTTTATGCTTCAAATCATTTGAAATTCTGTAAGGACAATACATTTTAAGATAAAAAAAAACCATGGATTCACATTTACTCAGTGATTCACAGTTGACCTCTGAGCCATGGCAATGTCAGTAAACTCTGCGAAATAATTTAGCTCAGTAACATATATTGTTGTTTATGATTGTCAAATTTCACTGCACAAAAATATTAAAACTAATAAGGGAAAACAAACTCATTACACTGTAACATTAAGTCAGTGATACTCTCTCACGATATCAGTCAGATATTAAGGAAGCAAGCAATTGTGAATCAGTTTCACCTGCTTTGGTGCAAAAGAAAGTCACAACAGGTGGTATGGAGAGGAAATATCAAGACAACCCGCAAAAAGGAATAGTTTTACATGTGGTGGACACAGACACACACTCTCTCATCGTCTTCCTGGCTCTTCCTGGTTTATTCGTCTCAGATTTAGTGTTTTGCTGGTGTCCTTGTTACTTCTACTAGCAAGACGCGGTACCTGCGACCCAACAAGGTTACACAAGTAGTCAAGCTACTCCGCGGTGGCACATCTATACCTGCAATTGCAAGAATGTTTGCTGTGTTTCCCGACAAAGTCTCAAGAGTACAGAGGAGACACCAGGAGACCAGCTGTTACACCAAAACTGAATAGGTTTGTAGAAGAACAACAACCCAGCAAAACACTCTCTCCTTTCTTCAATGTAAAGCTTGACTTACTGTTTGTATGTTCTGTTGCTTTTTAGGTCACTTTATTGATTTAGACCCCTTCACGTTTTGCATACTGCATTGCATATATTTTAAAAGAGGAAAAAAAACATTGTAATAAGCCATAATGACAACCAAAATACATTTTTAGGAATGCATATTTTCCATTTCAAAATAAATGTACAATTATTTTATAATTATAGAAATAAATTATAGAAATCAAAATCAAACATGAGGAATTATTCATAAGAACTTAATAATTTCTTCTTTTCTTTTACAGAACAAAATAAAAACAAAACAATTAAATGTGGACTAAATTTGTGAATGAAATTTCAGACTTCTCTCATCTAAATCCCTGTAAGTAAATGACTTGATAGTGACAATCAAATAGGTTTATTTAGTCTCACTCAAACCTGGCTGCAGCAGGATGAATATTCTCCACCTCCCCAAGTCATATTAATCATCACGTTCCTAGAAACACAGGTCAGGGTAGAGGAGCAGCAGCAATCATCCAATCAAGCTTATTAATGAACCACTGAGTCTCACACTTAGTTTCTCTAATCCATGATTGGAAAAGTAAAAAAAAACTGTTACTGTATACCATCCCCCTGTCCCTTACTCAGACGTCTCTCTTAGTAACTCATGTTATAGAGTCTTGTTAGAGCTTAGTTCTCCATTGCTATGCAGACAACACCCAGTTATATTTATCAAACCAGACGAAACTAATTAGTCAAACATCGAACATGTTTAAAAGACAGAAAGGCCTGGATGTCCTGTAATCTTTCACTACTCTACTTAGACAAGACAAAGGTTAATCTGTTGGGCCTAAAAACCTCAGACACATTCTATCCAATCATAGTTCTACCCTACATGACATATCACTGGCCTCAACTACTATTGTGAGGAATCTCTGAGTTATGTTTGACCAGGATATCTCCTTTACCTCGTACATATAATAAATATCTAGAACTTCTGTCCTCCACCTCAGAAATATCTCTAAAATTTGTAGCATCTTGTCTCGAAGTGGTGCTAAAAAACTAGTCCATACATTTGTTACTTTTAGACTTGATTACTGTGATTCGCTGTTAATGAGATGTCCCAATAACTCATGAAAAGCCTCCAGTTAATCCAAAATGCTGCAGGCAGACTTCTGACTGGAATTAGAAAAAGATCATATTTCTGCTACATTAGCTTCTCTTCACTGACTCCCTGTAAAATCTAGAATAGAGTTTAAAATTATAAAGCACTTAAAGATCAAGCTCCATCCTATCTTTAATATGCTCATAGAACCATATTAACCCAGCAGAACTCTTCAAAGTAATGGTAGAAAACGTCACTTTCAGACTGCTTGTCTACTTGTGGTTTCTAGAGTTTCTAAATATCGGATGGGAGGCAGAGCCTTTAGCTCTTAAGCTGTTCCCCTGTAGAACCAGCTCCCAGTATGGCTTTCTTCCATTTAAGTGTTTTTTTGTCTCCACTGTTACCTAGTTCTGTCTCAAGTGGGACTGTTGGGTTTTTACATAATTCTGTAGTTATATTCTGTAAGGTCTTAAACCTTAACTGTAACGTGCCTTGAGATGACTTTTGTTGTGACTTGGCGCTATATAAATAACGTTTAATTGAAATTCTTTGTTACAGTTGTGGAAACATAATGGTTTGGTTGACCTCAGGCACAAACAATTCAAGGATAGTCTAAAGGGAAAAGATCAAATTAATACAGAGAAAGGATATAATAAGTATGTCCTACAATGGTACTTTTACAACACACAATGTCTCACACTGGACTCGAACTTCTGTCTCCTATGGGAGTCCTACATGATGTATGCCCAGCCAACCACTTCCTCCTATTCACTATGTGGACTGTTGGTTTAATATAGCGCATCATTGCTCTAGGTGCCAAATATTGACATGCCTGGGTTATTATTGTACTAAACTGACATCTCTGCGCATCTCATACCACCACAGTGAGGTGCCTTTAGTGTTGGTATGAGACGCGACAGACTTGGAAAAGCATCTTACTATTATGTGACGCCCTGGGGATGAAAACAGGCTGATTCTTTGCAGACACCGTGAACAAATGTCAATATTATCATTTCATTAAAAACAATTCATAATTATACCAATATCAATCCTTGTGGCATTTTGTTACTCTGCTGTTCCTAATCAATATGAATATCAATCCCAGAAGAAAGGGTTGTATTTGTTTCGAAAATCATCACAGTAGTATTACTTCAGCTTAGTTTTGATCCTACTGTGGATTTAAATTTACTCCACATCCACTGATCCGTTCAATTAGTATGTGATCTAGGTAAAATGTAAGTTTATATCTGCTTAATCCACAACTACATATATATAGACATAAGATTTACTTGTAATTTATCCACTGGTAATTAAAGCAAAGAATTAAAGTAACTGGAATTTAATCCTTTTGAGAACAACATTAAACAGAAAAGCATGTCTGCAACATGTCTTCAGACATCAGTCTTGTTCTACTTTGATTGTCAGCACTGGAAATAAATCCAGCAGACACTGCTTTGTCTTCATCCTCCCAGTCTTCATCATGTAGCAAGAGATTAATCAACGTCATCACTTTGGCATTGATCTCTGTCACAAGATTGACATGCTTTTGACATGCACACTTCCCTTTATCCTCAGGCAGGCAGTGGCTGTGTTAAGTGTATATTCACCTCTGAGAGACAGCAACAGATCAACATGCATTAATTTACTTTACAGCAGATAAGCCTGACGAAGTCGTGAACTCATTACAATCCACATATGTTTCATCAAGCGCTTCCCACATTCAGCGGCCTGAATAAAATAATCAATGGTAGGAATTTCTGGGACGAGCTGGAGAAAAAGATGAGATTACACTTCTGTAGGTGCCCTTGCAGTAAGACAGGGCAGCCATTTTGTCTAGGAATTCAAATTTGTACACATTTAGGTATCAGTCACCACAGACCCAAAATACCAACCAGCTGGACTCAGTTGAAATGTATCAAAAAGCCCATCTGTGGAACAATGAGAAAGATTAATCATATCAATTCATTCCAGTGCTTCTAATTTAAAGTAACGTGGTCGGGCTCTCACTTGCTTGTGACCCACATTCTCCTCAAGCAAAAAGAAAGAAGAAGAAGAAAAAAATCCATTCACAGCCAAGAAAGTACTTCCACTTTCTTGGCTCTGTTTCTCACATCTTGACAGAATGGGGACAGTCTAATTTGATATATGGTGATAAAATTTTTTGCTTTCTCAGCAGAGCATAACAAATTATATATTGAAAAATGGTTACACTTTATTTCACAATGCTCTAATTATGGCAAGATAACGGCTTAATTATAGGAAAAAAATTGCCAGTATGTAGGTTGCTTAAACGTTTGACAAATAACAAATGGAGAAAAAAATGAAAGTTGGGGGAGTCGAGACACCCAGAGAGCTCCATAAATACACTGTGAATAGCAACAGCAATGTGAATACGCTTAGCTTTTTTTTTTTATCTAGCAGTGCTGAGTGTGACATGCTACCATATTATTCAACATATGGGGAAAAAAAAAATGTATCGGAAATGACTCAGCAACCCACTGAAATCTACACTTTTGTACATTAAAACACATATGCAGTGGAAGGAACAGCTAGATAAAACTACCGCAGTTTCACTCTTGGTCTTATTGAAATTATGTGCATGTATGTCATAAATGCATGATGGTGGAATATTAAAAATCCTTGTGCACTGACGAATAACAAAGCCGGGAATAATACAGCTGGGGAGATTTACCTGTAAATCAATATCTGACTGACATGAGGCAGACTAATGAGTGCTATCATTATCATATTTCGGCGTGTCAGTGGTACATCTTCACATAATGAAGAACTGCATATTTCAAAAGAACAAAATTGCAATAAGTGCCAGTATCTCACAGCCTCTTCCGTTTCTCAGTTCAACAAAAGGTTGCTATCACTACCACTGCTCTGCAACAACATAATATCCTTTCATAGCCATGTTTGACTTTCCCGATGCATCCAATATGTTGCCTAAAAAAAATAAGAAGACTTCCTTGTGTTGTGAGGAACACCGAATTGTGGAAATTGTGAAAATCAATCAGGCCCCAGCGCACCCTGTTGTGTACCTTTGCGGTGCAGGCTGCTGTTTGTTCTATGTGCTCAGTGTGTGTGTGTTTGTTTGTCTGTTTCTCTATCTATGCTATTAAGCGAGGTACAACAGCAGCCTGGAGTCACGATGCCCTCCTTTCCTCCCTCCTCTCTGTGCTGGCTCCTCTGACAGCAGAATCATTTTTTTCCTTTTCTTCCGTGCGCCTTTGATGATGGGTCATGTTAACTCCCCTGAATGTGCTGTTTATTCCTCCTGAAGCCTCCCCAGCCCCACCTCCTGCTGCATCATAATTTAATTGCTGAGCATTCTCCCTGGCCCCCATTTGTCTTGTTCATTTCAAATGCATGACCTTTCCTGAGAACAATGATCAATCAATAGGTGTTTTCCCTCATCAGGCCCTTTCAAATTAAAACTGCTGAGTGAATTAAAAAGCCTTTCAGAGCTGAAGTTATGAAGTGCTAGTGCTGTAACTCAGGCTGGGAAAAGGCCAATCATCATCATTATCATAATTTTTTTAAATGAAATGAAGATTCAAACAAGCTGCAAATAATTCATTTGCACTGACTGCACTTTCTAGGTCATACAGTAGGTGAGCTGCTGCTGCTGCACTTACTGCAGGCCTCAGTGTGCTGTGCAAGTGCAATGTCATGTTCAGGTAACACACAACTTTTTTTTATTCCCAAAACATCTTCCAGCTGGGCTTGGAGAAGATCCAACAAGAAATTGCTGAATAATTGATTAGAACTTTTAAAGGCACCTGTTTCTGCATCTGGAACCAGTTAAAGTCCCTTAAAGGTCTGTATGAAGTCCACTAACTGTTCAACCTTTCCAATCCGTAACCAGGTGGCATCTGTACTCCATCGTCAGAACAATATGTGCAAGAATGTGTGCCGCCAAATTTCCCAGTTTTACTTTACCTACTTTACTTTTTTACTTACCTTGCTGAGTGTAAACCGTGAACAGCAAGAGCTTGCATGAGACTTGAAATCACCCCACTTTGTTCCATCAAACCCTTCCTCTACCTGCTCTGCTTTTCTCTTCTACCATCTACGTATCTACCTCCAACACATTTAGAAGTGAAAAACTGTTAGCAGGCTGTTCTATCAGTCTGACTTCATTGGATATAAGATACAACAATGAGAAACATTTTGGAACATATTTGCTGTAAGACATATTTTTAAAAAGTCATATACTGCAGCTGTAAGTAATAAAATGATTCATGCTATAACGTTTTATCCAGTAAAAATAACAATATGAAACACAAGCTAGTTTCAACTTAAAATGAAAGTAACCATGGATGCTAGTTATCTTAGCTACTTCTCTATCTAAGTGTAGATAGTATGACAAAACTAGAAAAGTTCCTGGGGAAACTTTGAAGGTGCCTGTCACCTTGCGCCCGTGAACCTTAAACCAATCACGCCAATGAGAAAGCAGGATTTATTGAGCAGAGTCTTTTTGATGTAATTTCTGTCTGATAGGAATCCCCAGTC
>JAUYWH010000006.1:1251576-1294267 GCA_034779795.1 Ctenopoma multispine
ATCCTGCTTTCTCATTGGCGTGATGCGTTTAAGGTTCACGGGCGCAAGGTGGCAGGCACCTTCAAAGTTTCCCCAGGGACTTTTCTAGTTTCTATTATTCCCCACTTGGCAGAAGAAATATTCTCATGCCCCACCTCAACAAAACAATGACAAAGCCTATACCTTTATATATATCTATATAGTATATTTTCCGGTTAAGTGCACGCTGATGCGTTTGGCTGCTGCTGCTCACCAGTTGCTACTTTGAGATTTTTAAATCTTTTTTAAATCCCTGGATGACAAAACGGTCTCAATACCTGAGAATAACCTGGACAACCACCACAAATCTTTCGATTTGTCTGTGCTTTTGCTGTCAGGACATACTTTAACCTACCTCCAATCCACAGCTGGCCCTTCCATCTGATCTTCTTCACCGGCCTGGATTAAAAATGAGGATCAACAAGGGTTTTTGTGTGCTCTGTGCTTGCCTGGGCTGCCATATCCATTATCTGTCACCCCACAACAGCACTGCTTAGCCCGCCTAGCTAGGTCAGCTAACCCCACAGTCAAACATGGGAACACCAGAGTTAACTTCGGTCTATTAAACATCCGCTCACTTACTGGCAAGGGGCATTTTATCCAGGATCTCCTCTGACCGTAAGTTAGACTTTCTCTGTTTGGATGAAACGTGGCAACAGCCCAATGACTTTGTTTCCTTCAATGAATCCACTCCATCTGAGTTTGTTTACATCTGTCAACCTCTCAGCTCGGGGAGGGGCGGGAGGCTCGCGATGATTCACCTCAAACAGTTGAAAGTGCTTCCAGTATCTACACCAGTCTTCCACTCATTTGAGTACACTGCATCACAGCTTGCTGGAACCACCTCCACAATCATATGTACCGACCACCCAAGCCTAATAAGGAATTTTAGGCTTTCTGCACTCCTTACTTATTTTGTAGTACTTTCTCCTAATATGATAATCCTTGCGGATTCAACATTCACATGGACAAAGACAGTAATCCCCTCTCTAGAGACTTCACATCCTTCCTTGATAGTTTTGGACTTCATTAACACATTAATTTCCTCACTCACTGCCAAGGCCATATACTGGAACTGGTTTGCTGTTCTGGTGTCACTCCCTGTGACTGCAAACCTAATTTGTTCACACTCTCAGATCATATGCTTATCTCCCTCAATAGAAATCTAACACTTTCCAAAACCTGTACACCTCGTAATATCACATTTAGAAAAATCAAAGATATTAATCCTGATATCCTCTCATCTGTCATAAAAGACCTCCCTTCCACCCACAGCTCTTTGACCCCTGATGATTTGGTCACCCACTACAATACCAACCCCCACAACCTTCTTAACTCATTTGCTCCACTCAAATGCCGGTCAGTCTCCTTTTCCCACTCAGCACCATGGTTTACACCCACCCTGTGCCATCTCAAAGCCCAAGGACGGCAACTGGAATGTCTGTACAAGAAAACCGGACTCACCATTCATAAAGAAATGTACAATAACCACATACTCGTCTTATAAGGAATGCATTACCTCGGCCAAATCTACATACTATTCTGGCTTAATCTGCTCTAGTCAAAGCAACTCCAAATCTATCTTCACCCTGCTTAATAGCATTACTAGGCTAATTGACTAATTTCATTCTCTAATGTACTCCTCTGAACTCCCTCGTGTCCTTTTTTACAGTCAAAATCCCTGATATCCACCAGCAACCAATCTCTGAAGCAGAGTCCCTGCTTCCCTCTCTGCTCACAAATCAGTCATTTTCATGTTTCACTCTCCCCACCATAACTGACTTATTTAACATCATTCAAAAATCGAAACCATCCACTTGCCAGCTTGACCCTATACCCAGTGTTCTAGTCAAAGCTCTTCCTTCACTGGCGCCCATCATTACTGCCATTATTCACTCTTCCCTCAGTACTGGAATTGTTCCATCATTATTTAAGACTGCTACCATTACTCAAATTCTCAAAAAACCTGGTGCAGATCCCTCCAACTTCAACAACCTTCATCCTATATCAAACCTCCCTTTCGTTTCCAAAATCCTCAAGAAATCTGTTGCCTCACAACTTCATACACACCTCAGCAATCATAACCTCTATGAACAATTCCAGTCCAGTTTCTGCCCTCTCCACAGTAGAGAAACAGCTCTGCTAAAAATCACCAATGACTCCTAATGGCAGTTGACTCTGGCCTTCTCTCCATTCTCATCCTCCTCGATCTGGTCGCACTCAATTCATTAAACTAAAACCTCACACTTCAAGTACATTTCCCGTCACTGCTGGTGTGCCCCAGGGCTCAGTACTGGGGGCCCTCCTGTTCATTATTTACATGCTACCTATCGGCCACATGTTCCGCAAATATAATATCAATTTCCACTGTTATGCGGATAAGACCCAGCTCTATATCTCCACCAAACCCTATTCCACCCTTCCACCTACTTCCCTTTCTGACTGTCACTTGGAAATTAAATCATGGTTCTCCTCCAACTTTCTCAAACAGAATTTCTATTAGTTGGCACTCCTTCCACTCTTACCAAATGCAACAATTTCCTCATCAACCCATTGACAACTCCTCCATCCTTCCTTCCCCTCAGGTCAAGAGTCTTGGTGTCATCCTTGATAATATGTTTTTTTTTCAGTCTTACATCAATAATATCACCCGGTCCGCATACTTCCATCTACGCAATATCAGTCGACTTCACCGCTCGGCCCATAGTCTTGTCACTTCCCGGATCGATTACTGTAATTCTCTTCCTTTTGTTCTCCCTAACAAATCCCTCCACAAACTCCAGCTCCTTCTGCAGCCCAGATCATAACTCGCACCCGATCCAAAGAACACATCACCCCAGTCCTTCAACAACTCCACTGGCTCCCCATAGAATCCAGAATTAACTTCAAAATACTCCTGCTCACTTTCAAATGTATACATAACCTGGCTCCTCCTTACCTGTCCGACCTGCTCCATATTGCTACTCCCTCCCGTTCTCTCAGGTCTTTGTCCACCACTCACCTTATTGTTCCCTCTGCCCGCCTCTCCACCATGGGCTGCAGAGCTTTTAGTCGCTCTGCTCCCTGGCTCTAGAACATCCTACACCTGACATCAAAAATACAGCCTCTCTTCCCCTATTCAAGTCAAAACTAAAAACTCATCTGTTTAAGCTGGCATACTCTCTCTAGATATTGATTCTATTAGTTTTTTTGTTTTGTTTTTTATTGTAACTTCTGTTTGTTTTTAACTGTTTTGATGCTTATAATTATTGGTGTTGTAATTTTTTACAATTGTTTATAACGTTTTATGCTCTGTAAGGTGTCCTTGGGTTCTAGAAAGGCGCCTACAAATAAAATGTATTGCAGTAATGTATTATTATTATTATTATTATACCATCACACTCATGAACATGTAAAGCTGTACAACAGATGTCATCAGAATTTATAACTGAGA
Organism: Ctenopoma multispine; assembly: GCA_034779795.1. Taxonomy (NCBI): domain Eukaryota; kingdom Metazoa; phylum Chordata; class Actinopteri; order Anabantiformes; family Anabantidae; genus Ctenopoma; species Ctenopoma multispine. The sequence goes on from JAUYWH010000006.1 coordinate 1,255,028, forward strand.
GTTTTTTTCTATTTTTCAAATTGTTGTAGATAAAGTTTTGACGTGTTTTCACATTTGGATGTGAGCTCTTTGTAACAAACTCTTCAAAGTATGTTTTTTTTCTGCTGGAAATCCGAACCACCTCAAACTATTGAACCGCTGGTTTTCATTTTACCAACCAGATGATATTTCTCATTAGTGTTGACTGGAGTCTGTGGTTCTACGCTGCTGACTTCAGTATAGTATACAGACTGGTTGTGGCCACATACGCAGTGGGAGAAGGGGGGGTGGGTGTAGGTGTGTGTGTGAGAGACAGAGAGAGCCTGATGAGAGACTCTGATCTCGGTTGTAAAGATCTAAACGCAAGCACGATGTAAATAAACAGTACAGTATTATAAAATTCTTTACCGTGTAAAATTATATATATTATTATAATCAGGTATAGTTATAAAGTCCATCTCTAGTTTGTAGCTTCCAGCTGTATGTATTTCCTGTAAGTTTTAGACATTGGTGCATCCAACACCAATGTCTAAATGTCACCACCATCCAAAATGGATGCATGTATTTGAAGATGGGCTTAGTGTAAATGTCTGGAGTCCAAATGTATGGGGACGTAGACACACAGTACACCCGTTTCAGATGTAATGTCATGCAACAGATTTCAATTTCAATTGTTGCATTTTACGAACAACTTGACCATGTCGGAGACAGAAAAGAAAACCAAACTCTGGAAACTCAGACCATAACTTGATTAATTTATATACTAATATACCATGTTGATAGTATATGGACCAAATCTATTGTAAGGTGATGTTGTGATGAAGCTTGTCTCCACAGTGCCAAAAGGTCAGTACTACAAGGTCTTTGCAACAACGAGAGTTTGCTGCAGATACTGTGATAAAGGATATATCAAGACGATTGGGCATCAAGAGTAAAATGAATACTGTATTGACTAATTGTTAATCTCAGTTTTAAACACAATTAAATTCTGTTTTCTAAATTATCATTATACAAAAATAATAATTAATAAAATTGTTTAGTTATTATTAGGGATGCACCGATACCGGTATCTGGTATCGGCCTCGATATCACATTTTCTAAAGTACTCATACTCATTAAAAGTCCCCCGATACCGGGGACCGATACCACGGTCTGAGAAATGTCTATGTTTGAGTGGAGCCCCCAGTCCCCGACTGCAGCTCAGAGCGGGGAGAAGGCGAGACGAGACATGTCAGCCGTGTGGAACTATTTCAAAGTGAATGAAGACGACAAAACGAAGGTGGACAAAAAATTGTCCAGAGGAGGCTCAAAAGGTAGCACATTATATGACTAAAGCGGTTACCTGTAAATTTAAATCATGTTTTTATAAAGTACTCTGTATTGGTATCGGCGAGTACTGAAATGCAAGTACTCGTACTCGTACTCGTTTTCCAAAAAAGTGGTATCGGTGTACCCCTAGTTATTATTCATAACATGGGGAAACAAGCAGTTACACATGCAATTAGACCCTTGGGTGTTTATATTTGTTTAGAGAGTATGAGTGCAAAATGTAGAATTTCTGCTCCCACCTAAGCCCAACATTGCAATATTACATTTTCCTAAAAACTAAAACAAAAAAATATTTAAAACAATTTTATTTCTGCATCAGATGCCTCCTACAGCAACAACTGAAATATGAAAAACATTTTCCTCACTTTTGTTTATATTTGGCTTTTACACGGTTAAAAACATATCAGGCCTCCTTGTATGTCATGGAAAGGATTTACTGAAGAGCCAGTGAACACACATTCTCCTTGTGACTAGTGAGTTTAGTATTGTTGTCCATAAATCCTGCATAAAACTGTAGTATGTAGTTTCTTCTCTGGTGTGTAGTGTTTGGGTCCAGTTCTTGGAGTGTGGTGTGGAGAGTTTGCTTTAGCTTTCTTGACTTTGATTTGAACTTTGTATTTAAATTTAATGTATATACAGGCTTCCATTACACTTCCATACATCCAATAATTCTCAATTTCACCTATAGATAATGTAGCCTGCATAGTATATGTTGGAGTTAAATGTTTCAGAAACACAATCAACATAGAAATTAACGTTTGATGAAGTTATTCAGTTATTTTACACAGTGCAAATTTAATCCAAAGATCCTCCCTTTTTTTCATCTGAGGGTACCTTTTGTATGATATGCGGTCTGAAACATTTTAGTTCTGTTATTTTATTGTTATGCTTTTCGGTATATTAATGGATGATGTTTTGGCGAAACTTAAAGAACCAGGTAATAATGGTCTTCACAAAGAGTTGTCTTTGTTACAATGTTACATTTTTATTTCCAGTTCTACGTTAAAACTTGTATATTATAATATATATATTTAAATGTTTAAACAGTGTCCCTGTGGTTTTAAACACTTCCCATTCTGAAGACAATAAATTGTCTGCCTTTGAATATTTTAAAATACTTAAAAAAGTCAGAGGGTTTCACGCTTAAGTTCAAAACCTGAATGTGGAAAAATAATCTCATTACAAATAGAGGGGGAACATATTCTTCTGATTAGAGATCAACCTTTTTTGTGATTAGCTGGAGTATGACACATTAACAGTACAACTGTACAGTGATTTTTAAATTGTTGATGCATGCTGTGGCGAAAATATCCACTTATGCTTCTCTAGAGAATGACAAAGACTTAGTGAAGTGAAACAAGCTGCAGGCAGTGGAGAATCCTGAACGTGTGCAGGGCGACAACTGATTAACAATGTACTTCAGGCACTCCACCTGGTTTAGGTTTCATAAAGAATCTTGTGTCCTTCCTGGCTAGATTACTTGATATCTCTACCTGTTCAATGAGAAGGAGAAAACCTCCAGAAGTTCCACTTGTGTAAGAGGTTTCCCAGTGGAGGATTAAAATATAGGCAGGTTACTATTAAGAAGATGACAAAAAAATGTACATGTGCAGGACAGAAAAGAAACATAAGAAATGGTAAATGTTGCATAGCAAACGCCAGAAATGTTGACTGCATGCATACCTCAAGGTAAAATCTGAGCCACTTACATTGGCTCAACAAACTCTTGCAGGAAAAGGGCTTAGGTGAATTAAATTCTTCAATTTCAATTTCATAGATTTTTAGAAGGTATAAAGTACAAAGGACAATTTATGCAGTATATTGTACACTATACTAACAAGCACAGCCTACAAAAAAAGATTTAAAAAATATATTAAAAAAATAAAATTCTTTTCTGTTCCTCACAGCAGCACCTCTAATTGGTTCAATAATTTTACTCTTTTCAGTTTTCTGGCATCCTGACGAACAGAATGACCAGTGTCAATTCTAGCACATTGAAACTAAAAATACATATTTATTAAGTGTTAATATTACATTTAATATTAATTTTATATTTATTAAGGTTTAAGTTTATTACGTTTTTTTTTCCTTTATTATATTTCAAGTAAAACAGAAGGTCTCTTGTTTATAAGTCAAGTTCTCTAGTTTTAATGTGTAACATCCTGCACATGTCTTGCGAATCAACTAAAAATAATGTGTGTGTGTGTGTGTATAGACATGGATCAAGTAAATCAATATGCCTTAATTAGCATTTATTTAGCCTTTGAGTTTATTTAGAGTTTATACATAAAGTCAAATTCTATACACATCAGCCTTCTTGTAGCTGCAGTAATAATCCATACTTTAAAGTGACTACTGTACTTTTACATCAAATGCATAGCTGCTACTTAAAATGCGCACAGGCTGACAGGTCTGCCTTCATGTTGAAAACAATTGCCTCTTTAAATGTATTTTATTCTTGTTTCAGAGACCAAATGCAAAAACAAGTATATTTGTAGCAGGTCTTCTATGTGTGGGTACAAATATGTGCCCTGAATTTCATTGATAACACATCTGTTTTAACAAGCTGCTACTGCTAAGCTTCTCACTGAAACCTGTCTTCAAAAAAACAACCAACTCGAATGAATTAAAGCAGACCCTCTCCTCCCCCTCTCACTGAAGCTGTCTGCAGCTCAGGTATTTCAACAACTCATTATGTTGATATATAGCAATTAATTAGGAAACATTATTCCTCCTAACCCCCAGTCAAAAGATAAGACGGTGTGAACCAACCCCGCCCCTCTACCACTCTGAAAAGGGAAACAGGTGTGAGTGCAAATGTCCACCTACTATGTGTTATTAATGAATTAGTTTCCAGGGGGAATTACTTGCATTGGCTTTGTGATTAATGGTGGAGGACAGGAGAGCAGGAGCCATTCCAGCCAATAGTCTGCACCTGTTCCATTCTTTCTGATGGCTTTTACCTGCAAAATGTTTCAGATAAGACACCACTAACAGCAAATTGGGAGATCCATGGTGCGCTAATCTATCCTTTAGCCCTCCTGTGTGTCCTGTGTGTTCCTTAGCATTTCTTTTGTTCTCCATCTCTGGCTCACTGCTGGACTTGCTGCACTCAGAACCTCTCCCTTATTCCTAACCCTGGCCCATACTTTATTTCTGAAGGTTTGACATGTCTTTCTCTCAGCCTTTTGAGTCTTGTGTGGGTGGTGGGGTGAAACTGAAAGTTTGAGTGAGCCCTCCAGGTCCCCTGCAAAGCATGCACGGACGCGCGCACACACACACCTACATCCGTATGCTGTACTCTCACATCACAACCACATACTTCTTTTGCCACCTTTAACAGCCAAACAACACACTCCCACACTGTGATTTTTAAAAGTGCATTTGGCCAATAAATTTAAAAAAAAACTTTGTTTGGAGACTTCCCAAAAGTACACAGGCCAGAGAACAGGTTATTGGGAAATTCTTCTTTTAATGCTATGTGCATTATTTTCACTACAAATCATCAACTGCATACTCTGTTTCATTGAAATCATTTTAAGTTCCAGAAGAATCTCTCTACAGAAAATTGTATGATCACTAATGTAGGTTTAATCATAAAGGCTGCAGTTTTTAATGTTACCACCAGTCTTTCTAAAATAAAATTGTCACATCCATGAGGCAGGAACTTGTGTTTTACTGGTCTGACATGCTGTATACATATTAATGCTTGGGTTGGTGTCTGCGTCAGAGCCACTGGTGTCTCACTAAAGGCTGAAAAAAATATTCCCGAAACCCCAACGTTTCTCTTGGGATTAAAGTGTTCACCACATTTTATAGATTATGTATGTGTTCCTATGTGTGTAAATGTAGGGTGGTGTCGAGTAGAAGGACATTTCTTCAAATGGAGAATACTACCTCCAGGGAAACTGATGACCCTAAAATGTGACTTGAGGCAAGCACATGAGAACTGAAATATCTGTAATTGGTAATATCTGCAGTATAATTGAGTGGCATTAAAAACATTTAAATCAGACTACAGATATTCCCACAAGGTTCAGGCTATCAATCATACCTGTCATGGACATTGCTGGAGATTTTGTGTCTGAAGTGAACATACACTGTATATAACTGTTCATCTTTAAACACAACACTGTCAAATTTTGATCTTTTAAGTAAATATGACATATGAACCTTTGTGACTGCATATTTAAACCATTTATTAGACACTGTAATTCAGCTGGAGCCATGTGTGTATCAATGTGATGAAAGTACAACAGTATTCCTTCTTGTTTAAGATCTGCTTTTGGCTCCAAACAAAATACAAGCACCATATTTATGACAACTGGCTGTTTATACATACACATTATTGCAATTGCAACTCCACATTTGAATTTTTAGAATAGTTTTATTCTATAGTAATTGTGCGCTTTACGCATACAGTATACACTAGCAAGACAAAGTTTGCAAACACAAAGACATTTTTGGATTTTTAGACTGAAATTTTAAAAAAGCAAATAAATATTGAAAACGTATTAAAATTTTAAAGATGACCTTTTACAAAACAATTACCATTTGCTACTGAGATAATTACATTAAAGTGTGGATGGCCTTAAATTGATCATGGACATCTTAAAATAATATCTTCTTATAATATCAGAACATAATTGTTATGTTATACTGAAACAACTACCATTATTAATGCGAAGCAATTTGCCATTAATGACGAAGATGCAGGGACCCGACGTCCACACCAAAGGTTGGGTGGGTTCAGGTTGGGTTTATAGGCAAGAAAAGTACTAAGCTTAGGTTTAGAGTAAAGATTGTGTTTTCATTTTTAATGCAGGTGTGTGTGTGTGTGTGAAGTGACATTTTTATGCATTAACCCAGCCCACAGTTAGCCCACTTTCCCTGAGCCTAACCAACTGCTGTGATGCATCATCCCAACCATAAAACATTTTCGCTACAGTCACATATCTGGAAGTTGAACTGTAATGCTGAGTCACGTTGGCATGAAAGGATCTGTATTTATACCAGTAAGTTTACTTTCTGATGGAACGATCGCACTGATACCATTACCAACTGGTATCAATACTATTGATATTTTGGATCGATCCACCCACTATGAAGAGGCATGCCATTCCTTTTGGGCAACAACTGATTGGGGAAAATCTGCAACAAGACAAGGCAGCAAACATTCTTCGTAGTTGCTTAAGAATGAACTATCAGAAAGTAGCTGATTGCCAGTTCAATTACCAGATCTGCACCCCATCAAAGCTGGTCTGGGGAAAATCTGAATGGATCAGGAATACTGCCCAATCAGTACAGCAGACCTTTGGAAAGCACTGGAGAAGGCCTGGAGGAAATCACATCTGGATGTTGGCAAAAAACTATCAGTAAGAAGATTTGATATGCTTAAATTTGATAAAATATACTCCAACCATCCATTCATTTTCCTAACCGCTTGTCATCGTAAGGGTCGCGGGGGTGCTGGAGCCTATCCCAGCTGTCTTCGAGCGACAGGCGGGGTACTCCCTGAGCAGGTCGCCAGTCTATCACAGTGCCGATATATACAGACAAACAACCACGCACGCTCACATTCACACCTACGGACAATTCAGAGTCACCAATTAACCTGACTTGCATATCTTTGGATGGTGGGAGGAAGCCAGAGCACCTGGAGAGAACCCACGCAGACAAGGTAAGAACAAGCAAACTCCACAACCACTTACAACAATTTGATTAAATAAAACCAACAAAAGACAAGAATAATTCAAGTATGGGGGTTTTCTTGTCAGTGTATGCATGTCACCCAGATGTCCCCAGTTTCTGGTGAGAGACTCCTGATTTGATTTTTGGCACTCAACTTGCACTTTCTCTGGAAATATCCCTGGATCAGAGTTCTGCATGGGTGCAATTATTCCACTGCACCCACTAACCTCTGTACTGAACCAGACTCATTACCATCACTCTGTAGCAGAGCAAGCAAAGGGGCAGATGGTGCGGCTGCTCTGGGCACACTGTTCCAAAGGGGCTCACATTGGCCCAATCTGTGTGACTGAACCTGCATTTTTGTTGTTTAGTTGAATAGTTTCTTGTGTCTTGATTGCAACAGAGACGAGTCCCAAACGCTGCCAAGAGGTTCTGTCTTATGCAGCAAATAGCAGCAGCAGGGGAACTGTGACATGTTTGTTTTGTTGTTGATTCCACTCCCTTTAAACCCCCCTAACAGGACCCCTGACGCTTTGAGCTGCTCTGGCTGCCAGTGTCTTGACAGGCTGTCTAACGTTTGGCTGTTTACCTGTTTTTGGAAAAATTAAGTAAAAAGTGAAAAACTCCAGAGCAAAGTAATTCTAAAATTAGTAAAAAATCAAGAAGTGACCTGATATCAATCTGCGTGTCTCTTTTGTCTGAGCATCATTTGGTATAACATGAGCTCTAACTTTGAAGTGCAGGTTGCATTGTCCTTGACCTGTAGACTGTGTAAGCTAGCTGAAGCTAATTCCAACAATCTTTGAGCCAAGGCCAGATTCTCAAACCTTTACTTAGTAAAAAAAATAAAAAAAATTATATATATATATATATATATATATATATATATATATATATATATATATACAGTATATAATACTTAAATACTACTTCACTGTATTTCACTTTCAGTGTATCCGCAGGTACAGTTTCTGACATAATGCAGCACTCTTCCCTGGATCTAGACAGCATTAGTGCCAGGTGAGAAATGGTCAAAACCAATGTTACACAGTGCTTTAGAAAAAGAATTCTATAAAACCTTAATTGCTTACATATCATTCAATGATGGTTATAGCTTGCAAAGTATGTATAAGATGCCAATAAACACAATCTTTAATGCAGGGATGATGAAATATAAAAGAGATTATGTTCCATTTTGATATTGATAATTATCCATAATAACTTAATACCATTAAAAAGGAAGGCAGTGCATTCAACATGTCTGTATTAAGAATGCACACAGTGTGTTAAGGTTAAATACCGCTGAATGGGAGCACTGTTTACATGGTGTCTCTACAGGGTAGCCTTCAATTTGATTTAAATTTGAGGGGTGTATTCAGTTTTATACAATCATAAAATAAAATAACAATAATAGAGTGTAAAAATGTGTAAAACCACTATATAATCACAAATTGCACTCACAGTGTCGCTCCTCCTTTGTACTATCTATCAGATAATGACTGAACAGGCATACAGGAGTGACTGCTGCTGGGGTTTAAACGAATGTTATCACAAGAGGCTCGTTTGTGAGCTTGTGTGCCGGTGCTAGCAGTTAGGAGAGCAGATATTTGCTTTCATGAACTGGCATGGTAGCGCTACCTTTTCAAACTGTGGACAAGGTTTAATAATGTATGATAACTACTAACTAACTAACTTCATTTATTCAGTATACAAAGACCATGACTTTCAGAGACGTGAAAATTGTATTAATATATTTCAATCTAAATAAGCTCAAAAGAATGTTTTGTGTATAGAACAGCAGGACAGGACAACTACTGCAGCTGCTGAAAAAGGTTTGTCTTTAAAACATACTGGATTTACACCCATTAAAATCAACAGTGATAACACCCAGGTACCAAAACTTAATTTCCTCTCTCCAGCTGACAGTCTTGACTGGGCCTGGGACAAGACAATCTTATGCATAGAGTATGTCAACTGTATTTTTTTACTAATCATGTACCAAAAACAAAAAAAAAACCTAGCAGGCTTAAATACAGATCATTAGTGTATACTGTGCTGCCTGTGAGGTATTAACTTTAGAGTCAAACAATAATAACTAATACTATTCATACCTGTTAAAGAGCTTCCCAAGGTCAGAATATTTCTTGATAAAGATGAAGAACACGTCAGTATGTTTATTTACAATGTCTTCATTTGGTTGTCGAAATCCATTATTGACCTTGGCTTTTCTTTACCGCAGTTACATAACTGCGATAAAAACAAAACTTTTAAAGGTTTAGATAATATTAATGAGAGATGAGGAAAATGTTGAGCTGTGTGAATAAGGTTTTTTTGTCATTAACTAAACATGAACATGTTTTAGCTGTCTCAAACTGTGAATTGGTCTTTAACCACCTTTAGCTATTGTCCTGCCATGAACGTTTCAGATGACTTCACTTTATACACGGAACAAACTATTGGGTAAGCAACATACAAGCAGATTTTGAGCACACAGTAAATAAAGTTATTTGTTGCTATATAGTTTAGATATGCAAATGGCAATACAATATACAAACAACTAAATCAAAGACTGTGGGTGTGGGAAAAGAAACAAGAAGGTCTTACCTACTGTATCTGACATATTAAGAACAACACTCCTGCTCCTAGTTTCTCTGTACAGTCAGATTTTTCCACAGTAAGTGTGTGCATGTGGGTGTGTAACTGCTAAAAGTAGACTTGGCCCAGTCTCTTTAACGTGTGCCCCAAAAGTATGGTAAGACTAGTCTGTATGAAAGATACTAATTTATCAAAATAGACAGTTCAAGGAGAACACAAAGTCAAGCTGCTCACAGCCACCCTTACTACATAAACAGTATGGAGTAAGTTGTTATGAGGTTAACTTTCATTTGAATGGAAGGGCACCAGTCTGGCTCTCCAATCACAATGTTCATGCTGGCAGCCAGGAAGCAGGGCCAGTCACATACAGCTTTGCATACAAAAGTGCTGGAGAACGTTAGCCACATTGGTCAGGCACATACACCAGCTTTGCATGTAAACTCAAATGCACTTTATTATCTGTGCCAAAAAGTGGTCTAACCGAAATAACCATGCAGGTCACTGGTTCCCTAGGGAATGCTCCTAAAATAAGACCCCTTATGGCAGTTTGTGTACTTGACCTTCATTATCATAACCGCTGTGGTGTATATACATTGTACCCCATTGTAACTGCAAGCTGAGTCCAAACTAAACACAGCCACTTCCTCAAATACACATCAACTGTCACTAGCCACCTTTCAAGTGTACAGGCTGTGAGACTGTATATGTCACTTGAGGGTCTTCTCAAACTTTTCAAATCATGTCTGTGCCCCAGATGGCAGTTTATATGAGAAGGCCACTGAGTTCATATCATTCTCCGACATTTGTGTTCCATTCATTTTCCCCTAATATTTGGTACCGCATACGGTGCTCCCTGTGAGACTATGCACTTACGCAGGATTTACATGCTGTGTATATGGTTTTTCAACATCACCTTGTTATAAGCGGTAAAGCCTTTGACAGAAAGGAGGACTTGGAGAGACCTCTGTAGTATTTCAAAGTTAAGAAGAACATGGAATGAATATGCATGGAATAGTTTTTTTTAATCATTTCAAGTCTTCTATAGCTCTGTTGTGTGAAGTACAGCTAAGTCTCTATGCCAATGAATTCTTTATTGGGTGGCAATCAGGCACCAATTAGTTTGACCCAGTTTCATATGAGGCAGGCAGGAGAAGTTGCATTTTCACAGTTGTTTTATTTTACTTCAGTTTTTGCTAAAGCAGTGCAATCTGATGCACATGTTCATACTTTCAAAGAGAGGTACATCTGTGCATCTGAAAGTCATATTACCTTGACCTTTGGTGAAATTGAACTTCATGTCAAAATTGATCAGAAACTTACAGAATTAAAAGAATGTAACAACCACTTCAAACTAAAGCTAACCAAAACACTATAATCTTGTGAGTCAACCAAAGCACTGACCTGCAAAGCTGGTACACATACCAGGAAATGGTGACTGTGAAGTCCACCACTCCTCAGCTTCACTGGCCTTATCTTTTGTTATTGGCTTTGCTAAACTTACATCTTGTCACCTCGACATTTTTCATGCCGATGATTACAACATTAATTGTAGCAATCAAACAATGATGTTGGTGTCATTATGACATGTAAAGTGCTTGACCTTAAAGTTCTTGCTAACATTCATAACTGGCGTCTATGTACACTGACTGTGTGTTTGCTTGCATGACGTGGGCTGTACATGCTATAATTTCAGATCTGAGCATAAACCCCTTAACATAAAGCACAAAACCACAGTATTTCTACAGATAGTAGAGAAATATATTGACTAAACTCAGCTCAGACAAACAAGCTGTGTAATATTTCACTAATTTAATTAATTTATTAGCCTAATTAATAAAATAAGATTGACCGCCCAAAACATAAATTAATAAATATTTTTAGATAACACCCTAAGCAAGAGAATGTATTGGCATATTTTATGTTTTTGCAGAGATGTGTGATTTAACTTTTGCAGAAACTATAGCAGAACGATTACAGTGGCCTTAAAGTGTTTGTTGCTGGGTGAATAAAGGCATGTTTGTGTGTCTGCTCATCTCAGAGCACTTCACTAAAATTGTTATTGAATTTTGAACAAGCCACCTGTTCCTCTTGCTGCAGGGTCACTGTTGTCCTGCTAACGTGCTGCTCATGCTACACTGTCTGTGTAGATATGGCGTTGGATCTCTGGACTTGACAGCACATTCTGGGGTAAGTGAAATCTGATTTTCTGTAGATATGCATTTTCCCTTTACATTTTTCAAGGTCTTAGTTTGCCTCTTCCCTCACCATGTAGTGCTCCAGCACTAAATCAAAAAGTGTATACGTATTTTTGTTCTTTCCACTTGCACCTCTCAACACCCAGGAACCATTGGAAAGCAGCTGTAGACTTTCTGAACATGTCCACAGAGGCTTTTGTTATAAAATGACTCTGGTGAAGTCATCTTGAGATTCAAATTGTTTCCATGGGAAGCAAACACAAGGGTTTTTTAATACAGCACTCTGACTGTTATGCTTTTATTTTTGCCTTTCATCTTACTTTTTATTTCGTGATTGTCTTGAAAGTGTATGTCAAGCTTCCTCAGACATTTATGGATAATAGTGGGGAAACTCAAACTGCATTGTTTGAGGTACTGCTAAAGCTCAGAAACTGCTCCCTTAAAATCAAGGGTTTGTCCGTGGTGACATTTCATATGATAGCTGGCATTTGATCTTGGTAGCTGTTGATAGTCTGACTACTGCACAAATTGACAGCAAAATGCTTGTTTCAGTTTCATCTTAATCTGCTTTTATGATGCTATGTTGTTTAATAATTTGTCCATATTCAATTTAGATAAAGTTGAAAATTATGTGGACAAACATTAGACTAAAATGCTTTAGTTCTTAATGAAACTAGACTACCAACAAAGCACAGTCCACAACAAGGCACAGTATTAGTAGGAGGAGGACCTCAGGGCTTTATCTGGCATAGTCTCTGCCGGGCCCACTGACAGTCCTGGCTGGGCCCAGGACAACACGATCTTTCTACCTACACCCCCTGCAACAGCAGTCGGTCGCTTAGTTTTTTGCTTTTTTATGTCCGCGCTCCTCGATCCGATCACTGTCAATAAACGGCCGATCCCTGCTACACCCGCTTATCTCTATGCCCACTTCTGGGTCCCCTCTGGACAGTTCTGACACCCCGTGGGCCCGTGACAACTGACCCTTTGTCCCCCCTGTTGGCGGGCCTGGTCTCAGCTTATGAATGACAGCTGAAATGAGACCTAGGCAGTTTCCAAAACACACTGCAAGGATGACACCAAGACCAGATTTTGTCTTAACTTTCAACAGGTCTAAGCAAGTAAGCAAGCAAGCAAATATCTTGAAGTGACAGAGGAAAGTCAGTGGAAAATTCTCTGCAAGTCAAATCAGGTGGGTTGCAGGCATGGCAGGTCTCTGTGCTGGATACCCATTTTCCTCAAAAGTCCATCAATGTGGCCGTGGATCAAGAGTGGTTATCTGTGGTGTAGTACGCTGCTTAGACAAAAATGGGGACTGATCATCCTCAACCAGGGTGCCTGGATGAGATTATCAATCGATCTGATTATCAAGACCCAAGTGACCCTGAAGATGGGTTAATCAAGGTGTCTGACACTTGGTGTTTCAATAATCATAATTACATTTTCCCAAGTAGGGAAAGTTTAGTGCATCCCTTAATAAAATGTCTAGTGTATCATGCATTTGACTGTTACCAATAATTATAGACAGTGTCTGCCACGAGGTGGTTCAGAATGCATTGCTTTCCTGCACATGTATTTGATATATAATTTGATGTTCTATTTCATTCAGGATTTACCTTTATACAGATGTATAGTGCTGACCACTCACTGTAATTTGTATGCACATACTCAACCAATTAGGATGACACTGTTTGGTTTGTTGGTCCCTCACTCTGTGCCTGCCATGTTCTCACAAATTGCCAATTTTCCTATTGAGGTGGTTGCTGCTGAAGGGTATTCTTTAGAGGACGAGGATGAGTTAAGGGTTATTTGAAAATCACAACTCATCTTGGAATTAGGATTAATTACTAGTGCTTACAAACAGTACAGCAAAGAATGAAAGTTAGTCATATATCCAGTACCTGCATGTGAGAGTAAAGTTTCCATTAATTTGAAAAATGTAAAAATAACCTTCAACAATCAGGCACCAGAAGAATGGCGTTCAGCTCATTATGCAACAAAATAACTGAATCATGGATATTTCCCCTTGAATAGTGTTACTGTACAATTGATTTCCGTTCTCGTAATGCTGTCAGAGCCGGTCATCTCCTTTAAATTGATGAACAGCAAGATAGCAAGCCCAGCTGCTCTATAGGATTAGCTGATGACTGGATGCATCGCAAAGCTAACCAAGCAAAGGCAGTTGAAATTATTTACTTTACACCGAACAAGCCTCCAATGTTGATGTCAGCCTTTAACTGAGGTGTTGTTATGTTACTAATGTGGTCAGACAGGGCAGAGCGGAGGCCTCATCCACTGCTCGAATGTCCTTGAATGTTCTTCCCAGTGGACATCTCTGTGGTGCTGTATCAGTTGAAGTGATGGGTTTGGAGGAGGAGAAAAACTGGGGAAGTTAGAAGCAAGTTGCAATGGCATAACTGTTATAAAGTTCCCCAGTCAGAGAGCTATTGAAAAAGATTACAAAGAAGGGATTGAATGGCTGAAAGAAACTTGAATTGTTTGCAGGCAAGTGTACTACAACAAGAGCAAATGTTGGTATAACTGAAAAAAGTAACTGAGAAGCATCCGATTCCAAAATGACACCTGTGAAGTGAAGTCTGAGAAGTCTATAATCTGGGTTGTACAATCTTGATGAATTTTGATGTACAACACATGATGTCTCAATGCAAAATGTCTAATTCGGGATTTAATCTTTGTATTATTTTTGTGACCTATGGCTCCACATTGCCATCTTCTGATACTGAATCTGACGGTCTGACAGATAAAGCATTCATGTCGTTTAATCAACATTTAGGCAGTGAAATAAAAGCTTATTTTTTAAAAGCTCCATCTTCTAAATACTGGAGAGGAGATTTTTCAGATTAAATTAGTTTGATCTGACACAAATTAAAGTTTGAATGAAGAAGGTGACTCCTGATTTAGATGTGTCAGTATCAGAGAAGATACACTGTACAAAGTCAATGTTGAAACACACATTCAGTGCTTTTTGAAGTCTTTCATGAGCATTGTGGAGCGATGTTAAAAATATGACGTTTATAAGTTTAAGTCGTTATGATATAAATGAAACAATAACTATGAGGGTGCACCGAACATGAGTTCTGAAACCAACATGGATCCTGATTTTCTAACATTAACACTTGCTCCTCATGAGGTTATGCAGCAGTGTAGCATCTTTCCTAACAAACAACATTTTACATTTCACATTTTTGCATTTTCATTTTTGGTTACTATCTAAACGCAGTTACTCTCTGATGTGTGCCCAGATAATTTTTCATATTCACGCAATGGACATGCTGCACTTTAGTGCTGGTCTGTGAAGGAGAACAGCACTCCAACACAGGCAGTTTGAGATGGACAAAAAACCTTCAGAATTCAGTAAAGAGAGGATTGAGTTTTGATTGGCTTCCTTTTGTCCAATACCAGTCTTTTAAAATATGCCTGAGTGACCCTCCGGATATTTTACATCGCTGTAAAATATACATTTTAATCTAAGCAATAGTGGTTTCCAAATATTAAACTAAACTGAAATAGAATAAATCAATGCTTATTGTTCCATCTGGAAGCACCTTAACAAGTGCTACATTTCCACATAAAGACTTGGAAACTGCACATCGCCTTGCATGCATGCCCGGACAGGCCACACCTCTTATTGTACTGTTACAGTACTTATAACTCTATTTCTGTGAGTCTATGAATCTTGTCACTGTAATGAACTCTTTCGCAGGAAAACCATACAGTTTTCCTTCCAAGAACTGTTTCTGCCAGATCTAATACTATTAGATGCTTTTATTTCTACATTGATATTGGGATATTGAAGCTGTTTTTTTTAAAATAGACTAGAAAAACCCCTATTTTGCAAAATATTGGAAGTCAAATAGATGTGTGTTTTCTATTATCCATCTAAAAGATGGTTCCCTGTAAAGCTTTCTTTCCAGTGTGGCAGACACGTTAAGAGTCATGCAATTTAATTTTTCTAAAGATCTTTTCTCTTCTATTGGTTTTTGTGAGGAACACCTGCACACATGTTTTTTTCTCCTCCCAGTGGTAGCTGCTTCACCAGTGTCAGCAGGCAATGCTGGACTATTGTTCTTAGTGGATGGCAGCATCACTGCAAATAGCATGCCATTCATTTTAGCTGTATAACACTGTGAATGGCACTCATCAGGAGACTAATCACCAGTTGACAATATCTGTCTGTGCTGCTGGGGTTCTGTCAGTCATGCTCGACACTGCCAATTTTTCAAACGATTGGCCTTCAGACGTCATGTAAGCGATTTGCCTCACAATTTACTTTCCAGTGCTCAAATGGTAAAGAAACTCGATGAGCATAAAATAAAAGCATGTTCTGTATTAATCAAACTACATCTACTTGTTTTAAGAGTTGCATTCACTGGCAATGATTTCTTTATTTCATTCAGCATAGGTACACATTTTTGTACTCAAATAAAAACCTGGAAAACGTGTATATAACATCTAACTCATTAAACGGAATATGTTCAATGTCTTAGTTAACACAAGTATACCAACATTTTTGGTAGCGCTGGCTGGACTGCAGTGCACAGCATATTTGGCCTGTGGTTTTTAACTGTATATCCTGCTGTGTGGGAACCTTAAAAAACGGATAATACATAGTTATGGTTGTGGATAGAAGAAGAACCACTGCTGTAACTGATGAGCCAATACCACCGACGTAGCAGCTCAGTCACATCACTTCTAAAGGACAGAACACGTTACGGACATATTTCAGTCTCTAGTAATTTGAAAAAGAAACTGACGTGTGAGTGAATGTACATTCACAAATCTGCTTTAATGGGTCTTAATGGGTCAAAGGGATCTATAATGCATTGTTCCCTGAATAAACTGTTTTTCTTCAACCATATATCGTCTAATCCTTTTAGTTAGTAGCCAGCAGCCAGTGATTCAGTGGACACTGCTGTATAATTTACTTTATGTAGCCCCCATTGAGTTGAAATACAGAGTATTGCAGGGCAAAGAATAAAGGTGAGGCTTAAATTGACAGGGAACATATATTAAGTAAACCACCATAGAGGCTATGCATTTATTGACTGCTACTCTTACTTATGTCTTATTAGAGGATTTATTGACACACTGTGTAGGCTTCAGTCTTTCTTAATTCAATAATGCCGTGACAAGAGGATGTGTATTAAACGGTCACAGGAAATCTGACAATAACTCAGATTACATTTTGTTAAGGAACTAGACAGTGCAAATTCAATATCGTTCCCATCTTTCCATATTTCCTCCACGGTTGCCAGAGCAGATTTCCTCGTCTGACTTACCATTTTCCTAGTGTAAAGTGAGGCATCGTTCTGCATCATCTGCTGTTATGGCACAATTTCTGATGTTCCTGACACTGTGTGAACATTTGAAATGATATGCCATGGTAATAAAAAAACAAAAACAACAACTATCAAATGGCAAGGCGTGCTTCATCCAACATATGAGACTTTCTAGAAATGCAGTTTAACTCTGGGAGAAGGCTGCTCACTTTAGTGCTGAACTAACAGACACAAGCACTATCCTCTGAGGGAACAGTCCATTATCGCTGGTGACAAACATAACAACAACAAAAAAAAAGCAAACGGTGAGGAGCTAGTTGGGGAAATGCCACTCTGCAGGAAAACATTTAAGATTCAGACTCCCAGCAAGGACTTCTTTGGCTGGCCAAACATTTCCCCACATAGTCTCTCCTTTCATTAGTGCAACTTGGAAAAATGTCAAGTAAGATAACCCATTATCTTTCCTGCTGACAATAACACACACACACACACACACACACACACACACACACACACACACACATAAACACAGCATATTGGCCTGCCTGGCAATGGATGCCTGTATGTTACTTTGACTGAAGTGTGATTGTATCGCTTCATTTGCCGCTAGTCCTGCTACTGTTGTTAGTGAGTTTCTTCTACTTTTTTCTCCTGCCTCTAGTTGCTTTTCTGCTTTCCTTAACTTTTGGG
The DNA here is from genome assembly GCA_034779795.1 of Ctenopoma multispine. Taxonomy (NCBI): domain Eukaryota; kingdom Metazoa; phylum Chordata; class Actinopteri; order Anabantiformes; family Anabantidae; genus Ctenopoma; species Ctenopoma multispine. The sequence goes on from JAUYWH010000006.1 coordinate 1,272,807, forward strand.
ACATATTCTAGGTCAAGCTGAACTTGAACTGAACAAAAAGTTTGAAAGGGGCAACACATATTCTAAAGTCTATTAATTATTATTGGTATAAATTGGTAAAACAGTGATCACAAAAATCAACAGGTCTCTCTTACAGTTTGTGTTAGACTGAAATATATTATGCCTTTAAAAATTTTTAAATAAGTAATATTAGCTTAAATTGCCAAATATATGTATGTGTATGTAGAACATCCAATTCTTCTCAAACCCCAAAGGTATGTTACTAAAAATAGAGTTAATGTAAATAGCACCATCTGGCTGGTGGTCGTTAAAGTTGTCCTTTCAGAATGTAATTAAAATGCACTTCAAACAAATGGTCTGTGAGGAGATCATGATATTAGAAGTAAATATTGGGGAATTAAGCAGTGGAGGGACGCTGCCTGAGCTGTGAGATCCACATTCTGTTGGCGCTAGATTACGTGAAGGGAGAGAGGAACAGCTGGGCTGTAAGCATTCATGTCATGTTGGAGGCTGAACATCTGATCCTATAGAGAAGCAGCGCATGACTCACACTGCTGAATGCTCAGTGGGAAGCGCGCTGCAGACACAATTAGAACACAGAACACACATGCGTGCACACACACGCGCAGCTTCCTGGCTCTCCCTCAGACTGCGAGGTGCCAACACAACAGAACCGACCAAACCAGCTGTGGCCTCCAGCCAAGTTGTGGTTGATTGGTGTTGGGTCCTGTCAGGTCACAGGTTGTGAAGCTTTAACCCAACAAATCCACCAAGTTAAAAAGAAAACAAGACCTTAGTCAGTAGATTAAAAGCCTGGCATTATTCATTGTAAATCCTCTCGTGGTTATGTTAACTCAAAAGCTACACATTCGTATCCCACTGGAGGTAAACGGCTATGCTGCATGTAGGCGAACATTCAAGTGAAGCAAGTAAAGGAGGTGTGTGTTGTGTGGGAATGTCGACATGGGGCCACAAGTGTAGGAGGATGGTTCAGTCACCTTTACACTGAGATAATGCTGCCTTTTATTTCCCGACACATTGGTTTAGTTAAATTTCTGAATTACCTGTGGCAGTTAAAGAAAATGATGAAAAATATACAGGAAAGACTTGTACTATGCAAAAATATAAAAAGAAACTGTGAAAGATATAATATGACATCTGACTGTGAACATGATGACACAAAATGTCACAAACTTAAACTTTCACATTCTTGGCTTCGAGTTGTAATCAAATTAATCTTCTTATTCTCAGTTAACTATTCAAGCAAAACACAGCAGCATTTCTAGATGAGGCCCTCTATTACAGGTTCACAAACACAAAGACAGCTTTAAGGTGATGAAATAAAATCAAAAGCCCTGTGGCTTACCTCTTGGTGAGTGATGATTCCATATGATGTTGGCCTCAGGTCGACCGACTGCCAGGCACATAAGATTAACATTGCTGCCCTCATTCACTGTGATGTCCTTCGATATGTTAGTGATCCTGGCGGGCACTGAGGGGAGAAAGGAAAATCTTGATTGATGTTTTTAGCTTAATTAAGGACACGTGAGCACAGGGCTTGTTTCCCCCACGTGATCAGAACAGTGATGAGGTTCAAAATAACCCTGGGTTGGGGGACTCAATCAGCATGAAATTAGCTGACAAATTTGACAATTCTCTGACTCGCTGTGGTGTTATACATGATTGATTTTCTTCTTCATCATGCATCTTTGCCAAACTGCTCATTAGATGAGCATCGGACTGATTCGGAGTAAGACATGATTTCATCTCTCTGACTGGACCAGCTTGGTCTGTGTGTATGTGTCTCTGGGTTTTTAGTTAAGTGTAACCTATGTGATTAAAGCCTCGAATCAAAAGTCAGAATCTCATGCATGCAAACACCATATCACTAAAGCAGAATGCTACATGCTACATGCTATTTACACTGACATATTACTTTCAGTGTGATTAAAACGTCTTATTTGAAATGATTTTTACACAATGAAAGACACACACAGCAATATATATAATTAGACAGTTACACAAATATTGTATCTGTCACGATATGGGGTCTTCATTATACATGTGGAAGTTCTTCTTATTATATTCTTAATTGTATTTCTATTTCAGGTCCATTTAAATTTAAGAAATGACTCGTATCTACTGCTCCATTTCTCTTTAGACATTTACACAGCACTCACTCACAGAGCAGGATTACACAAATGGAACTGATGACAACAAGTAACTACATTATGAGAAGGACAATTACATACAGCTTTAATTTCATATAATGACAAAGATCATTGTTGGTTCATGCGTTTGATGCTGGCTGATGCTAACTTCACCCCAACAAATACACCTGCTCAATGAACATATCATTATTATCCAGTTGTACATATAGTCATCACACAACTAACTAATGTTCGCATTTCCTTATTTGGTTTTTGAAAAATAATTTTGTTCCTCACTGATAACTGATCACAGTAAAATAAAATTGTAATATTTAGCTTTTAAAGTTCTGAAAAAGTAAAATAATCTTGCCATCATTTTTGTTGCCATTGTTAGAGACAGCAGCTGCAATTTTTAAGCCAGAAAAAATGCAATTGTTGGAACCTCTATTTCTAACCCATGGATCAGCCAACAACTTCCTGCTGGAGCACAGCCGAGAGAGAAGGTGAGAACAGACAGAGAAGAAGAGATGGGAGAGAGGAGAACCAGTAGCTGGTAATGTTCCTGCGACAATGCAGGTGCATAATATCTGGGGTGTAGCTATTGAAGGGGCAGTGTAATGATATTTTCAACTCAACAGCAAATCAAGAATCATTTGTGGGATTCATGGTCTGTCTTTAAGGAGTAACTCTCACTTTTGAGCACAACCAGCACCGGGTAGTGCTGCACTTATAACCACACCCTAACAGTCAAGTCTACACCCCACACTCGCAAGGGATTTAAATGTCTATTAAAGGACTACATTCTTTTCTACCTTTCTACTTTCCTAAAAGAAGATTTTCCATTCCTTTTTTATTTTATTAGTACACCTTATTGCAGACTGTTTGGCCATGCACATCTACTACAGAAACTCATCACCAAACAAGCTTTAATTTCAAACCTCACACATTGTTGCCTCCTTTCTTGCAAACTCTAAGGACCATTTGTACATGAAAAGTCAACAAAGCGTCTAAGATGTGGATACAAAGTGTTCACTTTGGGAAACTGCAGTTACATGCTTTTTTTCAGCATAGGTGTTGTTGACAGAGTTGACAAAAGTTCAACAATTTTGCAAATTGCACATGATGTGGCATACAGTTTCCCCTTTTTTTGTCAGTTTCCTATAGTGAGAGATTGATGTTACACAGCCATCTGGCTGCCTCTTCTGCCCCCGTCATCTTGTCTTCCCTGACAAAATACATAAAAACCCCAGTGATCGATGCATTCATCAAGCACATGTGTCTTTATTTCTGTATGTAACCCAAAAGATCTTACGGTGCAAGAATTAGTCTTTGATTTGCATTTGTAAAACTGTAAAAATGTTGGTGCATTATAAACGCTGATAATGTAGATATTCAGGGGATAGAAAGAGATCTTCTGATCATTAAACAACTAGAAGGAAAGTTTAAAAAACACCATGATCATATTGCCTCCTTGCAATGATGCAAACTGCAAGATCAAAAACTTTTTCTAGAAAATATACAGTAATGGCTGACTGGCTTACGTCTAAGGCATTTTTTTCTTTACTGCACACCTGTGACAGCAGAGACTGGTTCACATCCCAAATACATCTGTGTTAAGCTTAACACAGCTAAATGATTTCGGTTGAAAGCTACAATATGTAACATTTATAAATTTTTTCTTTTCTTGTGTGTCCATACATTCATTCATACATTACAAAAAACAAGTCAGACAGAAGTTTCCATAGGTCCGAGAATACATTTAATGCAACTAAACTTAATAGGAAAGAAGCTGAAGTTGTTATATATTTAACACAAGTAATTGGTGCAAAGTTAGGTGCTAACAGTTGTTGTGTAGGCCTGAGAGTCCCACAACAATTTTATATCTCATACAGTATTTTGTCTGTTATGCTATTGTATGTCAGCCATTGTTTTCCAGCTAAGTTGGATTACATCACTAGGATAGAGGAATGGATTCTGAATTTGGAGGCGTTTTGGCCCTCACTTGTATTTCAGCTTATAAAATAAATGAGGAAACACAGGCTGTAATTTCTCTTTCAACAGCACAGAGAAGTGTTGTGATATTAGGACAGTTAGACAGGAAAGTTTTTCGTGTCCTCCACATTGTTGTTGGGACATGTAATGGGAATGGAACAGACAGAAGCTGAACAGACAAAAGGAACACAGTAGATAAGAGAAACTACATTTTAATACTATGGGAAGACAACAATAGTGTTACCGTATCTGTCTGTTTTTATCTGTTTGATCATAAAAGCACGGTTAAACATAGTTGGTTTCTTTTTGTTACCCTAGGTCTATGAGTACACACATCATATTGGAAGATATTGTTTGTTTGGGCTGTTTACTTGATATATTTCTCTCTTTCGTGTGTGTGCGTAAATACTTTGGTCTGGTGTGTTTTCTGATGTGCATTTTATGTTCACAGATCTGGAAATGAAACAGACTTAAAGTAATCATATACGATAGAAATAGAAGCGTATCACTTGTGTTGAAAAAGCTGCTGATATGCTTGTGGTATAGAGACACACTGCTGCACAGAGAAAAATGTAAGTATTTGTTACAAAAGTGACAAAAGACTGTGTATGGCCATCATTTTCTACAGCCTCTGAAATATGCAAGAGTCAGCTGCATGCGAGCGCAAGCTTTGCTATATTTACTCCACTAAAATATTGCAATGTTGTTACATGTAGTGCCCTAAAATCTATTTTTTTCTTGCATGAATACAGTGCAGACATATTCAGACAGAAAAAGTTAACCCTTTCCACCTCTAGTGATCGTGGCATAAATTACTGTTTACACGCACTTAAGTATAGATATAGCTATCTATAGTTAGATAGAGTTCTTTAATACCGTATATACATACAGAGCTGTGGAAAGAAAACGCACAGATAGCACAACTGTCTGAATAAGTGTGACTTTAACAGATCTACAGGACACTTTGTGTTGGTTTAATTTTTTGTCAAACTTGATTTAAAAAGGAGGCACAATTGCTCTATGTAATGATCTCCCATTTCATCCAGCTGCTCCTCTGTGCTGGAAGTAGTGGTGGTGAAAGTGTGCAGCAGTTGCTCTGCACATGGACTCTTATAAAAAGCTGTTATTTGGGAGATATCTACCTGGGGAAATCAGGTATCTCTAATCTCCTACTCTGATTATGGAAACCAGATTCCTTGAAGAAATCAGCTTACTTAAGGAAGCTGACTGTAACCTGGTTAGTGCATGCAACCACACTGCATGGCATCTGTTATGGCTGTGCGAATCATGTACACCATTTTGAGAAGGTCATCCAGTGTGTTTTGCCCTGTTTGTTAATCAATTATTGACTACTAATGATCAAATTTGGATATGTGTTTTCATGTGTAATTAAAAAAAACAAAAAGGGCTTATGGGGGGACACTGACAAAATTAGCCACGAATGAAGGTAATTCATTTTTAGTTTCAGTCTCTGGAAATTGTGAAAAATATAGAAAATGACCAGCTTTATCCTGTAACTGTTGAAATACTTCTAATGTGTCTCTAGTATGTTGCATGAACTAGACCCCTTAGAAAGATACAAAATGATCCAACAGATTTACTGCCAAACCTGCATGGTACAGTAAGGAGGCTTCCCCACAGTTGTCTTCTGTTTACAGCAATTACACTAATACCACAGAACTAATGTGGTAATGATTCATTGAGGATAAAATGTAACATGTGGTGCCTTTAAGAGGCTCTAAATATGGAGGGCTGAAGTACAGCGGTTTGAGGACACAGTCGACATCACTTTCTCAGCAACACTGACCTCCAGCAGAGATGAATGAACAAGCTGGTCATCCAGCTTGATAATGCCAATGGCCAGGTGATTAAAAACACCGCTCCTCTGCCACTGGGGCTGCTAGTGGATATGACTTGGTGCCTTGGGGACACGTCAGTCTTCATGTCTGCAGAGCCAAGGTTTTACAGCCAGTAATTAATTAGAAAATGGAACCTAGAGGCTGAGGAAAAGGATGCTTTATGTGGGTTTTTATTTAACATAAGGCCTCGACTGAGGCGATTGTATTTCTTTCTAATGATATTTTTTTTCCTAATGTCAACTATCATTTTGTTGGCATATGCGCTTTATTCACAGAGAGAGGACCAGATACAGGGCAGAACTACAATAATGTCTCCTTATCTGCTAAGCACAAAAACATGGTGGTATAGTATGCATTGTTACAATACCGTACATTGTGGACTGTCAGAATATGAATTATACATTTATGGCTATTCTCCAGTCAGACAATACAATAGTGAAATGTGTGGTAGATTTTTTTAGCTACATCACGACAATGAGAAAAGATTCCAAGAAAATGGGTTTGAAGGGTCAGAACTATTAAAATGAAACTTAAAAAAAAACAGTTTCAAAACTGCTTTCAAAATTAGTAAAGTATAGAGCTAAATGTACATAATCATAAAAGCCATTATATGTCCCCTTTCAATAAGGGTTGTATAACTGCATACTGCATGTCATAGTATTATTGTGTTAATATTACTTATACAGTAAAATGTATGTAGCAGTGTAATGTAATAAATGCCAGGCAAATCTTTACTCTTAATTTTATTTGATCCACAGTATAAGAGGTATGGTTGTGAAAAAAATGTCTATCTGAGGAGTACAGTATAAGAGAACTCTATTATGAACTGAAAATTAACAAGCAAAGAAGTTGGACCTAAGGCTAGACTTTGTGGTGCACAAGGCTCTACACCCACTTCAGTGTTTATGCAGGTTAAACATCTATGTGTTGACTGCCTTGGCGATGGTCCATCTTCCTGGAGAGTATTCAAAAAGTGATATTTGATTTATGCAGGCACACTACCATTCAAAAGTTTGGGGTCATGTAGAAATGTCCTTGTTTTTGAAAGAAAGGGAGATTTGATTTTCTAACATTGAATTCATCAGACCTACAGTGTAGACTCTGTTAATGTTGCAGAACAGGTGGAAACAGCTGTTTGTTATTAGTGGAATATCTACATAGACATACAGAGGCCTGTCATCAACAAATGTTCTGCATTCCAGTGGCACATTGTGTTTGCTAATGCAACCTTAGCAATTTATAAGGCAATTATATTAGCACAGCTGAAAACATATGCTTTTATGGAAAAAAAGGACATTCTACATGAACGTGACCCTAAACTTTTGAATGGTAGTATATGTATATTCATGTGGCACCTTCCTAATTTCTACATCATTTTTGTTTAAATTTTTTATTTCATGTTTAATTGTGTGTATTTTGTTACTCTGAGTGGTTCAATCTTTGTTGGATGGAATTTTCAGACAAGCATCAATAATAGTCATTCAGATATTTTTTATCAAGACCGAAGCAGTGGCCTGACTATCAGAGATAATTTCCCATCCCAAGAGGCATGTCAGTAACATAAGTAAAAAATATATAAATAGAGAAGTGGCAGGGATGAAGGTCAGCTCCCTCAAGTCAAGAGGCCATGGTGCTTTGCTGTAAAATGGTGCATTGTTCCCTTTGGGTTGAGAGTGAGCCACTTCTACAAGTGAAGTCAAATATCCTAAGGTCCTGTTCACACTAGTAAGATGCAGCATCAAATCACCAGGCACACTGGTCTGGACAATGGACAGGAATGTCAGGGTGAAGAGAAACTTGAGGATGAAGGTGAAGCTCTTTAGTTGAGTCTCCCTCTTAGCCGTGAGAACACACTTTGAGTTGGCAGCTGAAGTACATTTTGGCAGAAATGTCTGCTGGAATGGGCAAACTTCTGCTTTGTACTGATTTGTTTTGTCTTGTTTAGAAATTGTACAAGTTTTTTGTACAATTTTTACATGTAGTGCTATAAATAATCTTCATGCGAACAGCTGCACAAAGGTTTGCTTCAGTACAATTTAGCAATTTTAACAGCATTCAAGAGAACAGTACTAAGACTGTACTGTAAAAACAGGACTAATGTGACTTTGTTAGATGTAAATCAATGAGAACATGAAGAAAAGAAACTTAGGATTGTATTAGGCTGAACCTGAACCTCCCACACTTCCCTACATCAAAGTCTCTGCTCCTGTGCTAACATTCACCAAATCTATAATAGATGCTAACTCTTCCTTCATAACAAATTACCATGCAGCTGAAACATCAAAGGGATCGCTGTCAGTAAGTTTTCCAATCTGCCATCTCATCTCGGAACAATAGACATCCGTGACACATATCTCGGTTACATTCAGTGTTCCTGTCAGTGGTTATTGTTAATTCAGAGGCACACCCAACTCCGAGAGAAGGAACAGGAAAGAGCTCCAAACCTCCCAGCCTGGGAAGTGTGATAAAACACTTGGGATGACTGCTCATGCTTTGGTGAGGTAGAAATAAACTAGGTTAGTTGTTTTTTTTCTCACTGGCTGGTAGAAGGCACAAGCAGTGACAACTGCCTTCAAACTGCCTGAGCTTTCTCAGTTCAAAGGCAACTTTTCATATGGGACCCATCACCTCTTATGTTCCAGGATCGGGTCCAGAGTAATGACAGCCACACTGAAGTGAAACCAAATGGCAGAGGATGATGCACTGTGTAAATATATTACCTTGTGATCAGCATGAGAAAGCGCTGCACACATGCTGGCTCAGAAATCCGAGTCTTTAATTCCTTGCATTTACAAGTCCTGCATTTTAACCATGTGGTCATTTTATTGATGAGCTGATTGTTATTAATACTTGTGTTGACCTCTTGTATGTTTTTTTTTCAATCTTGGCTCATGCATTTCAACCAGCAACTCTGTATTTGGTAGCTTTATCTTAATTTTCTTCTCCTACACAGTACAACATTAGCTGATATTACACTGACCATAAAATGGCCACATATTTTACTTTCCAGACCCACAGAAAAAGAGCTGACAGGAGAGTCCTTCAGCAAAGTCTTTCTTTCACTAACTCCCTTCACATAGAGCATTCATGTTAACCCAGTTCACACTCAAGCATCTAAAAGCATTTGAACACGTTTCTGTAGCCGGTGTTTGTGTGTGCCAGCTGAATTAGTATGCTGAAGCCAGGCTAAAGAAGAGGAAATTGGACAGAAAATCTAGCATTAAATGGAGGGCAAAAATAATGATCACCAAAATCCCATTTCCAGTGACTGACTAAATATGCAACTAATAAATTATTAGTTTTACTAATTTAGCAGCTCCAATGTGTTCTGTCTAAGGCCTACACATACATTTAGCATTCATTGTGAGCATGTTAATGTCTACATATTTCCATGCTTGTGTGTGCAATCAACGTACAACCACCTCCATGATGCTTCACACACACACACACACACACACACACACACACACACACACACACACACACACACACACACACACCTGTGAACGATGGGAATATACATTTGACACATCTCTACAGTTCAGGTCAGCATTATTAGCCCCCCTGATGAAATCACACAAAAGCCTTGATATTACCATGGAAATGACCACTAAAAAATGTTCATACTTGCTTCAGAAAGAACAAAGTTCGATCAGTATATTTTATTGTTGTGCTGAATTGTAACAAGAAAAATGATTAGCCCTCCTGTGCTTTCTTTTACAGCTAAGACAAATGTGACCATTCATTTAGCCTAAATAACACATGTGAACATTGAATTAACTTTTTTACACCACACCTGAGTAATCAATCAGCATTGAACCTTACATAAGGAACTCTGGTTAACAGGACTAGTGGCACTTGGACTACTCTGACACTTTTGGTAAGAAGCAATTTCATCATGCCAAAAAAAAAAAAATTTGTCTGGACCTCAGAAACAGGATAGTAAATGCTCATCGTAAGGGTGAAGGCTACACTGCCATTTCCAAACATTTCATGGTGTCTAGAACAGCTGCACGGTGCATCATTGCAAAACACCAGGAGACAAATTCTGTTGCAAACCTGGGCGAGGCCGTAACCAGTAGATCTCAAAAACATTGGAGAGATAAATAATCAGAGATGTCGACAAGGATCCCAGAGTCTCTGCCAAGGTGACTGTTGCTCAGCTGGCAAGAGAGGCCATGCTATTGACCATTAAATGCCAGGAGGGCTAAGCATTTTGGCCTAGTCATTTTTTAGTTTTCTTGTTTCAATTCAGCACATCAATTAACTATACTGATCAAACGTTGTGGAGATTTTGTCTTTATTCTTTTGGAAGCAATACAAGTATGAACAGTTTCTGTTATGATCATGTCCATGGCAATATTAAGAGTTTTGTTTGATTTAATGAGATGGGGCTAATTATTCTGACCTTAACTGTAGATGTATTAAAGGTATTTAAATATATCATTTACTGCTGAGACCAAAAGTTATTTCGACTATAGTGACACTGTAAGCAGTGACGTTTCCTCCCAAGCTTCCTAACAAGGTTTACTTGACAGAATCTGTAGTGTTGGGGACAAGAGTTTGATTTGGTGGTAAACTTTGGGTACATCAGCTGTAGACTGTACACTATGTCACAAATATCACACTGGTCCAGAAGAGAATAACAGGAGATTCCATTAGTCTTACTTTCCCACACCTGATTCCTGATTGTGTTCATTATAATTCCTTACACGTTTTGTAGTCACCAACCTGCTAATTGTAAGATGACACGCTGTGTGCAAAACATGACACCAAAATGCTCAAGAGCTCAATTCTATAAAATAAAATAAAAAAGTTCTCAAAGCATGCTGTTAAACATTAAAGTAAAGAAATAAACAACAACAGCCTGAATATATACAAGTACAACTGCCGCTGACTTGTTTTATAGGAAAGTTAAAGTCGGGATAACAGGAAGACAGTGCTACATTCCCAAACATTCCCAAAACGTACTTTGCTGCAGACAAGATGGTGGATCAATAAGAAACTACAATGCAACATTGTGAGGGGAGTTAATTTTCTTTACAGGTTGTCATGTAAGAAGATTTTGTTATGTGTAAGAGGGGAGTTAAAAGTAACCACAGTAACAGTAGCTTTCAGTGATGCTGGATGAATGCACGTGTGTATGTGTATGTTAACTCAGCGTTGATCTGTAGTTTTAAAGGGAATCAAATAAACCACATCCCGTGAATGCAAGTTTGAACAGAAAGCAATGTCACGTAGGTTGTAGGGGTACACTCGTCTCTGAATGTTCAGGAGTCAGAAAATCAACATTGCAAAAACAAAAGTGTTTTGTTTACCGGCGCTGATTGCAGCCACTGTGGTTAGCACCGATGTTAGTAACAACCTCACTCTGAACTTGAGCTATAAAATAATGTCACTGTTATGTTAAAATACTGTCACTATAGAAAGCATGCAGAACTCACAGACAGAAATAACATGGGCTTTGTTTCATACCTTGACTTAGAAAAGTTTTTGAATAACACTTTCATGACTATTTCTGCAAGTTCTCCTAACAGCTGACGATGTAAAATATCTTATCCAGAGTCACTGCATGAGAGTCATAGCTCATTTCTTAGACGTGCAAACCAAGCCCACAGTGACTGGGCTATTCATATTGGCATAGTAGCCAAACTGTGTTACTACAGCTTCCACGTTTCTTGCTATATGAATACACACAGATCCCAAAAAAAGTATTTTACCATGGACAATCAAATTTTTTTTTTCAGAATTGGTCCCACACTGACTAATATTTATTTCTGAAAATGTAGAAAAGCTGCCTGACTGTTCTATTTTACACATAAGTGGCTCACATGAGAAAGAGGAGCCAACGGGAAGTTGGTTAGCTTGTCTCTAGTGTGCATGTTTTGCAGAACATCTAGGGAATTTGAAGTCCACAATCCAGAAGGCTGAAAAATACTTTCATTTGCCACTGATTCATAGGAATGAACTGGGTACCATCATGTAATCCAGTACCCAGATCTCCTTAATACAGTCATGATCTGAACATTGAAATGCATTTAGCAGCAATAGCAGAGCAGACAACAGACAGAAAGGAGAATAAGCAGAGTAGATTTAGGAACACAGAACAAAGTCCAGTGAAAACACGAGTCAACATTTTATAGCTGAAGTCAAAGAGAGGCAACAAGAGGAATAAGACACTGTTTAATTAGCAGCTTAATGATATTTACCTCAGTTTTCTGTACGGGTTTCATCAGAATTTTTGATATGCAATCATCTGGAAGATATATTTATGTGTATATGGGATTGGTAAAATCTATAAATTTGCCAAACCCCAATGGTATTTATCATTAGCATTTTTTGAACATTTAGTTGTTAAAATGACAATGTGACCGGTGGCACGTCATTTTATCTGCCATTAATTCCATGAGTTGAGTTGGCATATGTACTTCCTGTAACCGCTGTGTGTTAGCAGCCAAAGATTGTTTGTGAGTGAAGATTCACTCTTTAACACTATGCAACTATAATAAGACTGAATGATACAGCAGAGGGAAACGTTTTCACTCTAGAGGATCCTCTCATGTCAGTTTCAGAAGTTTAATATGAATTATTCAATCAGTCAGTGACAACTTTACTATAGGTTTCATTCATATAAAAATTTTGAAGCAGGAGTTGATATTTCCATCATGTCAATTAAGTATGTAATTAATATTTACATAGGTAAATATAAGTGCTGGATCACAAGCAGTGTCACCGAGTATTAAAGGACTTGGATCAGGATCGGCCCCCAAAAAACTTGATTCAGACATCACAAATTCACTGTGTCATTAACTCCGACATTACAGAAATTGATTCCATAATGAAGAGAAACACAATTGAAATTGTATTGGTGCTTCTGTACTGTTGAATTCTAATGTGTAGCTAGTTAACGTGTGAAATGTGAACACTGACTATGAATGTTTGTACACTCAATAAATCTGCTACATGAGACAATAAAGGTCAGATTAAGACAGTTTATATGTCAGTCATGGGATTACTTTTTTTTTGCATGTTGTCCTCTTTTGCATTTTCCCTCTCTTCCACTCCACACCCTTGTGTGCTGTCTTCTCATGCCTGTAGCCATGTTTTCACACAACAGATTTGAAGGTTTGTGCCAAATTAAAATGTACTGCATCCTGCAGTGCACCAACAAACTATCCTGCTGAATATTTTAAATATAGTCTCAAGCTGGTGGAGGCATTATGCATCAGTGACAATTTAAAAAACAAAGAGTTGTTTTCATTCTTTATCCGGTATCTTAACCCTTGACATTTGCTGTGGCAGTAATTAGGTTGATAGTAATGTACACAGTTTGCTACAGTATAAGCTAGTTCACTATTTTACAGTCACAAAATGAAGTATGTCCCGATAATTGTGTATTTTTTAGATCCAAACTCTGGTCTGAGTAAGTAGAAGAATGTTTTATAGATGTGACCTTGTGCACCTTTTATTTACAATGTGTGCTGCCAGCACAAGCACTGTATCTGTGATGACGCTTTATCAAAATTTAAAAACATTTCTTGTCTCCATAATTACCAAATGGAGCTTTCCCAACTTTATAGAACTGGAGTTTTCTTTGAATTGAAAAGAATGGAACATAAAAAACAAATCCAGGATCACAAATTTATCCAAAACAAGACTCTAACAGAACCACCCACACAGCACCATAGGTCACCATAGACATGGACTAATAGGTCCCTGCTGCTATCATGTAATATAACCTATATAGAAACTTTATGTTCCATATGACTGTGCCGACATGCCCTTTATGTAGCAGAAAGGGTGCGTAAATCCTCTTAAATAGAATGCAGGCATCTCAATCAACTGACAAGCAATGAAAATTAATTAAAGAAAACTTGGGAGAGTTGTCCTTGTTACATGTCTTTGCATTTGAGGGAAGACATTAATACACAGATGAGCAAGATGGGTCAAAAATGATGCATGTTTGAGCTATCTAGAAGAGAAATTGAAATAAAAAAAGTCTCAAATGAATACATTTTAAATACTTATTTATATTTTGAATATTCAAAGCAGAAATGTTTTTCGCAAAAAATAATTTGAAGGTATCTTGAAGAACTCAGACTGTAGACTTCCATACTGAATATTATTTAAGGTCCTTAGTATTAACATGCATTTGATTTAAAAGCATTACGATAAAACATTAAGCTGTGTCTAATATTGTTTTGAAAATCAACATGTATCATTATTTCGTGCATAAGCCCTGTCCAAACATTTTTTAAAAGAGTTGCTGCTATTTCAAAATTACCTTTTGTCTCTCTTAGTCTTTTCTTAGTTTAAACTTTTGATATATTTTCTGTTCTATTGTGAATAATATGGATTTATGAGATTTGTAAATAATTGCATTCTGTTTTTATATAGATTTTACACTGCGTCTCAACTTTTTTGAAGTTGGTGTTGTAGATACGACTCATCATGACTATTCAATAGAGTGAGATCACCAGAATCGACTGAAAAAGCATAAGCGTATTCTGAAGATGTATCCAAAGTATCTGGTGTAATGTTCAAGGCAAGAGTTTGGATTCACTGATGAGTTGTTTGCTCTTGTTATGTCTCATAAAGGTCACACACAATCCTCCGTGTAATCCAAGCCTCCATTATTAAAAATGTACACTTTCCAGGCTGTAATGGAACCTTTACTGTTCCATGCTAAGTACAACTGAGGGCCAGGAAATGTGATTAATCAATGGGATAGGAATAAGATATGATAATACTTTTACATTCTGAGCTCTTATCAAAATAGGCTTATTTTCAATGAATACAACCACAGATTTACAGTCAGTGTAATCTTTAAAAAGATCAACATTTTAAGGAGCCAAAAATAAGTACTGCAAATGCCAGGGTGTTAATGGTAAGCCCTGAACAGATAAGAAGTGTCAGATTCTGGTCTCAACTCAAGTTCTTCTCAGTGGCTTCAGGCAAACTTGAGGCAAAAAGTAATGTGTCAAAACGGTCTAATGTGGCTTCAGATCACCACTGTACTTTGTACAGTCAATGTACAAATAAACAGTTTGATGCAGTCCTGTGCTGTGAGGAAGCTACAAGATTATGAATTATGAGCAAGAAATGCACAAAAAAAATATCAGGTAGAAACTCGATCCGAAAATGTTTGCCTTGTGCTGCAAACACTGCCACAATATCAGCAAAAACTGGAGCAGCAAGATACCATCCATTTGTCTATGTAAGTAGAAACGTACACTGTTTTAATCCCTGAACACTTTACTGAGCTTCTCACTGCTGCAGTTTACCACTGACTTCACAGCATGGTGATGTTTCATCATGTTTGATGTAATGTTTGATGTGTTGATCTGTATTGTGGCCACAGATACGACCGTACTAACCACTGAGAATTTTCTGACTGATCTGGACTGCTGATGTTTAATTAAGGAAACCACATGCACACCGCTGATGTTCGGAAAGATGGCAGTCCAGATGTATGCTCGTGCAGCAGCGTGCGTAAACGCAGCATATGCTGAACTGCCGGCCAATCAATGAGTTCTGTGTGCCAAACTCCCAGTCTCTTTATTAAGGAACGTGACACGTAACCATGGGGAGGGGGCAAAGTCATTATAGAATCTAAAATGAAAACAATGAACCGGATTTGTGTAATCAGAGAACAACTGGATTTCTCCCGGAGAACACGAATTTCTCTGCCGGCTTTATACAAGTAGGCTACATGTGCATGAGACCTCAGACAATGAAAGCAGCAGCTGGCTCAGGAGAAACCTTCACACAGAGTAATCTGTAATTTAAAATACCTCAATTACAAAAAGTAAAAAACAAACTGTAACTAACACAAATGACCACTGGCACTGCTCAAACACCCACACATACAAATCCAGAAGGTCCAATCACGCAGCGTCTTCCCCAGGCAAGGTCCAGACTGTTACTATGAGAATGTTAAAGAACGTTTTCCCCAGATAATAAGACACATTTTAAAATGAGAAGTTACAATAAAATAAATAAATCTTGCTCTCTTTCTCGCTCTCTCTCTCTTAAACACACGTATGCTTCACTGTAGTCCACTACAAGACAGATTCTTTATTTTTAGTGATTCTCAAAATAACTAAGTAAAAAATAAATAAGATTAAAAACTTTTCCTTATCTGATTCCAGGATCTTACAGAACAGATGATGTTGATACTGGACAGGTTGAAGCAAATTTGTGAAGTTTTGATACGTTAGATTCCAAAAACCTGAAGTAGATTTTCAGGAGAAGTGAGGTTTCTTTTTTTTTACAGATATGTGTTAGAAATCATCAAGCTAACTATCTTCACACATAGCTAGCACCAAGACATCAAGCCTGGGGAGGCTGGTTTGTTTGTGTATGTGTCTGTGTGACTTTCTGTGTGGGGTGGGACTTAAACACTCATCAAATGTTTATAAAGCTGGAAAGAAAATCAGGATGATTGCACTGCTTTGTGTGAACAGACCTCTCACCTGTCTGTTAGCGAAAGCCAAAGAGGTCATAACTCTGTGTTTAGTTTCAAAATACATAGACATGCAGTAAATTTCAAAGGTCAGCAAACTGGTGTAGCGCTGGTCATCTCTGAAAGCATCTCTCTCAATAAAATAATCTCTGGTGAAAGGTTTTAGCACAACATTTCCATGACTACTTTGGAGAGCCTGCCCCCAGCCTCTTAATAGCATCAGTGGTGTAACGACACTGCACTCTGGTGTGGTACATCATCAACACATCTGTCCTGCTGCCTCAAGAAGCTGCGGTGTTTTAATGAACTGATAGAGAGACTCATCCTACAGTGGCTGTGGATAACATGCCAGAGCTGTTTCAAACCCTAAACAGGAAGCGTGGCTGAGACAATAGATGGCTAGATGCATAATGGTCATGTGAATTTGGGTCAGTTGCGTCAATTTTGCTTTTTAAAAGACGTGGTTCTACAGTTTACAGCCTTAGTGCTGCAACACTGACATCTCGTTTTCTCATCTGTGCACTGAGGTCTATTTATATGTGTACATATATACACAAACAAAAAGGTCAGGAAACGGTGGGATCACCAAGCTGGTAGGCATAATTAATATTCAGAGTCTCAGTATCTCTGATCAGTCTCTGTTACAACCCTAGGGGCCCTGAGCTTCGCTGCTTTGTTGGAGTATTACTGCGCATTCTGCAAAATGTCTGACGCTTTAAACCTCCATTCTAGAGGCGAGAAAAATGTAATTCTGCTCTTGGGGCCACCAAAGCTCACCTCAGCAATGCCCCTTGCTGCTTTAAACTTCACTTGTCCATTTAAGTTGGAGGTGGGCGCAGGTGCAGTGCTTCCACAGGAAAAGGTAAAAAAATACCTGCAACATGTATTCTCTTGTGTGAACAAATTTTGTTTCAGTAGCTTGGTTGTGAGGACATATTGGTCTTGTGAGGACATTTTAGCCATCGGTCACAACTTTAGAGAGCATTCTGGAGGATACGACATAGGTTTATGGTTTTAGGATTTGGTTAGGATAAAGTTTATGGTTAAGGTATTTAGTTGTGATACATCAAGTTGGGGATGCAGAGTTAGAGAATGCATAATGTCAATGAGTATCCTCACAAGTATAGTGAGACACAACTGTGTGTGTGTGTGTGTTTTGGTGTGTGTATATTGGTGATGGGCAACAGGTGGCACCCTGTGATTGACCCATTTGAATTAATTGCTGCTACCTGATTGGACAAGCTGGGACCTCAGTCTATTTAAACCCACATGACAGCCTGAGTAGTGATGGCCAGATGAAGCTTCATGGAGTCTTAAAGCCTTGCAGCCAATTGGTTCGCAAAATGGTTAATTTCTCGAGACTTCATCTGTGGGTTCATGTGCTCACAAACCCCCTGCTGGTCAAAGACTGTAAAACAGGCAGATGTGTTCCTAGTGTAACTATATACAGTATAATGCTCTTAAAACTGTCTTGTCACAGTTTGACATGGGAATAATGAGTGTCAGGAACTAAATATTTTCATTTGTGTGTTAAGCTATTGTGACATTAGTTGTTTGTGTATATGTTCTAAATTTCACTGAATAAATCTACATAATATTAGCATATTAATATTAACACGTGTGTATTTTTCAGAGACTTAAACCACAAATTTTTTAAAATTACAATGGTGGCAAGTGCAAATAAAAAAAACGGGGTGAGGAGAGTGAATTGTGCTTTTCTATTTTGGGAACATGTTCAGTCATTTTATTGCATTTCAAAAATATTTTGAACAGCACGCAAAACGCGAACCACTTTCTAAACCACTCATGTGGTACGTTCCACTAGTGAGGCTTCATACGTCATAACATACGTCATTGAAGCAAGCGTCGATAAACACTTTGCATAAAATTCCCCAGATTACTCGACACACGGTCCGAAGCCTCAGCACGATAAGTCCCATCACTAAGCCTGAGGCCTCTTTAGCATTTTGTTTATTGAGAATCGCAGAGGCTGCAAGTACTCCCAAGAAAATATATGAAGCTGATAGCTGTGAGACTGAAAAGACACATTTTAATAAATACACCATTAGTATATACATGGTAGCCACATTTCATCGTACATTATTATTTTAATGGTAAATGGTCTGTACTTATATAGCGCTTTTCTACTTAGGCTGGTACTCAAAGTGCTTCACACTGCTTCTCATTCACCCATTCACACACACAAGCACACACACATTCACACACCGATGGCAGAGCTGCTATGCAGCTTGACCTGACACACCGGAGGCAATTTGGGGTTCAGTATCTTGCCCAAGGACACTTCGACATATAACAGGAGGAGCCGGAAATCGAACCACCGATCATACGATTGGCTCTACCTCCTGATCCACAGCCGCCCGAGTTAATGAGTTTAGGTTTAGGTTAGAAACCCTGTCTCTTATTTTTACATTTTGTTTTGGTTTGGCAAGTTTAGGCTTTGTAACAACTGTGTTTTTTGGGGCTTACCCCTACCTAAATAAATTCCCATCATCTGTGCTGGGGGTCTTTCTTGACACTGGGAAGAGTGGGAGGGTCACACATACACTACACATGTGCTATGTCACTGCATAACTACCATCTAAAAACAAGTGATTTCCTAAATCTTTTAGCAAAAGAGCAAACCACCAGATAGTGCTACAATATACAGGGTTCAAGAGAGAGGTGAGACAGATAATCCACAGTCCAGAAATCCAAATGACGTTACCAAATCCAAAAACTCATCCAGAGGTCAAAGTTCAAACAGAGTCAGAATTTCTAAAAGACAGACAAAGAATTGTAAACAAAGGGTCAGAGACAGGGAGCAGTGTCTGGAGCCAGAGAATCAAAATATAACCTAGTCCTTGGAGGGGTTAAGCTTATGCAGGTTGGGCAGACAGGTAGGCAGAGATCAGTATCAGCAGCTCAGGTCAAACAGGTATGCAGATAATATTTCAATTACAAGATGAGAACAGACAATCTGACTATGTGTTCCCCTTCCAGAGGACTTCCCAGTTTGCCAAAGGATATGTGAGAATAACGAAAGCTAAATGGCTGGAAGCCACTGAAAAATGTAGAAACAAGGAATGGAAGAGGATTTTCAAAACCAGAAAGTGGACTGATGGTCATGATAGTTAGCACTTTCTCAAGAATAAGCATCCTAACCGGGCCCTATGATGTCTTAAGCATATGAATTTTAAGTAGGGAACAGGGAAGCTTTAATTTCTGCAACAAGCAGATGAAATTTTGCAGTTACTCTGCAGACAATGCTAAATAAATGTTATACAAGTGATGTTGATTCTTAGATAGAAACAGCCAAAAATCACAAAATGCCAGCCTAGCTGAGACAGTTGCCCCAGGCAGGACACGCAGCCTCAACTCTCTCCTTTGATCTATGTCAGCATAAAATGAGTTGGCTTTGCTGGCAGAGAATGAACGATTACTGGATATCCCAGCTTGTAACTGAACAATCTCTCTGCCTTTCAAGGTAAAGCCTCACATGGCATGTACAGTACTGCACCCCAGGCAGGGCTGTTGAGCCAATCTGGACAGTCACTTTGCTTTAAATATTGCAGCTACAGCACAACTTCTCCAACGTAGATAACCACCTAACCCTGGGAGCATCTCCTGAAACTGTGCAGGCCTCCTGTTGGACTCCTGTTGTCTCGGTTCCAATATATAAACATGCATATACAATATAATTTAATAAACATGCAACTAGAAATATGGGTATAAGTATAAAAAACCTCCCTAAACCTGGTATTCATATTGCTTTAAAGAAAGAGAGATCCAATCTGTGGGATACCCGAAAACCACAGAAAATTAGATGTGATCCATCAATGCTTCAGGTCAGCCGGAGCTCGGTGATTTATTAGTTAATTAGAACAACTAACTAGCTACCAGAGTAGATAAAGATAAATAACTTGTTCATATGATTGAAAGACAAATGTCCAAGTCCTGTTCCCATCATATGCATCAATTTGAAACAGAGGCCTCCCATCTCAAAATCCTGTATTGTCCCACCCCGTTCTTCTCACAACACAACATTATAGGACTTGCTCCTATAATGCTGCTTCCACTTTTTCTTTGCAACTGGATTACATTTTCTATTAACAGACTGAGGATATGTTGACAATTAGTAAAAAAGTATAAACTGAACATATTTTTTTTGCACCAAAATATCTGCTCTCCAAGTCGTTAACTTTGCCTTAATGTTTAAGCACTAAATAAGCACTAAAGAAACAGCTCAGGAAAAAATTAAGAGACCTGCAAATCAAGACCTTGTCATGGCCAGCCCATTCTCCAGACCTGGTCAGCCATCAAACAAAGCTGGGCTGCTTTAATTCTTGCAGCAGGAATGGCATAAAATGTAACTGGTAGAGAGCATTGTGATTGCAAATCAGGGTTATTCCTACAAATATTGATTTCTGAACACTTCCTAAGTTAAAACATCAACAACCAATGTGTTGTGTAAAAATGAATATGAACTTTTTATTTTGACCATTTTTCTGCAAATAAATGCTCTAGATGTGGGAGTTATTTTGTCAGTAGTTTATAGAATAAAGAGTACCTTTAAAGAGTAAAATCAGAGAAACTGATCATTTTGCAGTGGCCTTTTATTTTTTCCAGAGCTGTATGTACACTGAGCTAATATCCTGTAGGACTTCCAGATACACACTGAGAAACTGATAATATAACTAAGCGGACATAGTTCTGGCAGACAAACAGAGGAAGGAGGCTGTTGTGATTGATTTAGCTATCCCAAGTTTGGGCAACATCAGTAAGAAGGAACGCAAGAAGCTCAGGAAAACAAAGGTTTGAGAGCTAGAAAAGACGTGTTGACAACAGTGGTCTCTGTGGTAATTGGAACGCTCAAGTCAGTGACCCCCAAACTGGGAAAGTGGCCCTAGCAGATTCCAGGACCAACATCTGAGGTGTGTTTGTGCGTGTGTATGATTTCCCACTCACCCTCTGTAATCAGTCTGCAAGGGGAAAGGA
>JAUYWH010000006.1:1294367-1321062 GCA_034779795.1 Ctenopoma multispine
TATATATAAATAAATAAATGGTTATAATTTCCATTTAAAAGATAGATGTGGTTTGAGTCTTTGCGATGGACTAGCTGTATGTCCAGAGGGATGTATTGCTAAGCTGCTTCACGCCTCAAAGACAGGAGATAATCTCCTTAGCAATGGGCCCCATCAGCTCAAACAGGGCTTACTTTTAAGACTATGCAGACTGACTACTCATCAGATGAGTGTATCATTGTTCAGTTTGGAAAACATCTCTGTAAAATCAGGTGCAGCAATCAGGATCCTAACACTTCCAGAAGACAGATGTGAAAATGTCACAGAGAAAATAATTGACAGAACACACAGTGCAGTTGAATATGCAATATGAGCCGAGGAAGATGCTTAACCATCACTGCATGTGTTCTTCATGTGAAAACAGCCATCGTACCAAAAAGGAAAATGGAAACAGTACAGCTTGAGCCAAATAGCCATTGAGCTCTGTAGGTGAGAAATTGAAAGTGAAATCCCACCAGCCTCAGGAAAGAACAAGCACTGTTAAAGCAAAGCTTATAGGGCTTCCTCTCCAATTTCAGTTATCCTAATGTTGTGGAATATTTCAAATGCCTCATTACTTGCATTTTGTGAGACAGGGAGAAGCCTCTATCTACTCTATAATGAGCCCTGAGGCTTATTAGACCAGTGTGCATTGAATTGAAAGGACCGATGCTTTCTCTTTTCTCCTTCTCTTTATGACTGAGAAAGGCTTGGACCCTAATCAGAAAAACACAGAACTACATCATTACACTTGACGAAACTAAAGAGGATAATCCTGTAGTCCGTTTAGGGTATTTTATAATTGAATTGAGTTACTCTTGCCTTCTAACATTACATTGTGTGCATTCTGTTCAGGAGACACCATATGTTTCTCTCAAACTGATGTCTTCAAATGGGCATATGAATCAAATGACTTCCCATGGGAGCAAATGTGTGAAGCATCAACCATGCAGAGGCTCCCCACAGTCCGGACCCACGTCTGCAATGTGTGGCAGTACTGCAGAGAAGACTAAACAGATTAACAAAGTCTCCATTCACTGCCTCTTTCATCATGGCTTGCGGTGGAAGCTGTATACAGACATAGTTTTAATAAGACTAAAAGTGCTCTTGGCACCTTTTGGGGGGAGGAAAAAATACAGTAACTGTCAAATGGCAAGGAGAATATAATTATTTTAGGGAAACAGTTTTCCTTTAATCCACTGCTATGCTCAGTTCCTAGCAAGCAGCCACTTTGAACACACTGCCTAGCTTTATAAACAGTTCATCCCCTGAATTCTGATCAGGATTCAGGACATTAGGACACTAAAAGGGCACTAAACTGTACAAGCACTGTACAGTATGTGCCATGAATAATATATTGCAAACCTTCTTTGCTTTGCACTTAAACTTTACATGAACAAGACACACTTGTTCCCACACCAGAGTGTGGGAACAAGTGCAAACGTGTAGACTGGCTTTGTCCAAAGGTAACAAAATCCATCTGACAGAATCTCTACATCTTACTGATTAACAAAAACAGCTGTAAAATCAAAAATGGATGGTTTTCCACTGTATAATCACTGAGATCGTAGGAAATGTGACTCCCGAAAGTCACTCTGTCCTGACAATAGAGGATGTGAAGTTGCATCAAGCTATGTGATATGTTGGAAGACCAGGGCACCCTATTGTGAACAGTTGGTTAAATTGTTCAAATTTGATGATGAAGAGATTAAATTAAATTGCAGCTGTATTTGGACTTGGCAGCCCAATACTGAATTACAGACCTTGATGCACTACATCCACCGCCAAGATATTATAAATACCTAATTTTTTTACTAATCCCATACACTTGGAGTGAGCATGCCACATGTAAATAGAAATGTAACTAGCCCAGTACAAGTTGAAAGTACTTCTCATTTCAGCTTACATCAATTCAAATGGTGATAATACCACCTGCCCATGCTGACACCTGTCCGCTAAAAACAACCAGGTGATTCTGTGGCTGATTAGTGTATATCCAAAACCAATTTTTGGCAGCAGAAGACATGTTTCAGTTTGAAACAGCAATTATTGTTCTTACTTGTTATAAACAAGCTGGATTTTCTACTGATACAAAAAGATATAGTTGGAATCCCCAAGGATCTATGGACCTATTTAAGCTTTGCAGAGATGGACACAACGTATGGTTCCCCTCATTGTGCTGCATGTAAAGCTTTCTTCACTGGGCCTCAGACTTATGCATTGTCATCATTTCTCAACATTCCACCCTGTAATGTCATTTCCTGTGAATGTAGCAGTTAAACTCTGCTAAGCCTGATGACAGACTTTTCCCCTGCAGCTAAAGCATCAAAAGACTCTGAGCCCAACAAAAAATTTGAGTCTACCTTTCACCAAAGTGAATTCTCCCCTGTAAGCTGCTGGAACACACCTCTGTCACTGGTGTGTGTGTGTGTGTGTGTGTGTGTGTGTACACCAGTATTCTCATACTTCACTAAGATTTCATGCAACTACACAGTGTTAAACTGGAGCTGAAGGACAATACTGGACATAGAGTTTGATGAGGACATATCTATTTATAGACCTGGCTACTATAACATCACAATCCTATGCAGCTAAACTATAAACATGATTGTCTGAAAGTTGAGTCATGGGAACTGGACTTCTTTCTTTAAGGTAGAGACGTTTCATTCTGCATCCACAAAACTTTTTGAATCTGAGGGAAGTTGGATTATGTTCTGATCTAACATATTTTGCAAATGAATTTCAAGTGGAAATGAAAGCTGAGTTGCCAGGAGAAGTTGGGGTGGATGAAGAGTGCAAAATACTTACACCACACAGAGTTTGCAGTATTTGAGTTTACAGTAGCGTTATATAGACACGCCATTCATTTTGTACTGACAAAAGAAAAGTAGTGGATGTCCAGTTTTGCACATTATGGGTGGCACAGTGGTGTGGCACAGTGGTGTGGCACAGTGGTGTCGTCTCACATTAAGATGGACACAGGTTACAATCCATCGGTCAGCAGGGTGCTTCTGTCTGGAGTTTGCATGTTCTCTCTGTGTGGATTTTGTTCAAGTACTCCAGCGTCCTCCCATAGCCCAAATACATGAGGTTAGGGTTAGAGGGGTATGTTAAAATTCCTTTCATTATAAAATCAGCACTTGTATGCTTATGAGTTTTTCCGTTACTCCACAGAATGGTAATTATGCTTAAAAATCATTGAAACTGAAAATTATTGTCATACAATATGTATAATAATATATAACAATATAATATAACAATATTATACAAACACATATAGCAATATGTATGCCATTTAGCAGCAGGGATGGTTAAAAAGTGCATTTATTATTTAGATAAAATAATATAGTGATTTTATGTTTTTCTTCCTTTATACATCATAAGCATTATCTGATCGAACAGCCATTTAAAGGGTTAAAATTCTGAATTTGAATGAAATTTTGGTTTTTATGACCAGGACTGATGAAAATGTATAAAATCAAGTTGGTCAAAGTGGAAAGATTTTTTAATATATATCAGTTGTCGAAGAAAATGTGGTTAAAACAATGGAATGGATGCATATTGTGTAAATATGGTCAGAGACATACACAGAAGCAGTGTCACTAAAATCCTGACTGTCAGAATAGGAGAAGAAGCAAGACAGGAGACGAGTGTGTCAGATCACATTCCAGGATTTTTTCATGAGCACATGCACATACAGCACTTAAATCAAGCAAATTGCCAGACTGGTTTCATGTTGCTTTGTCATTAGTTACTGCAACTAGAAAGAAGATACATGCCGTAGTAAGTACAAAGTAAGTACTGTGATTCTTTTCTGATGATGATATGTGTATGCACATATATATTTTAGTCCTTTCCTTGAGTGAGAAATTCTAAAGTAACCCTAGTCTTTTATTGAAGTTGTCAATGGTTCATGACATCTTGCAACACCATCTCCTCCAAATATTATATTTCCTTGTTTTCTGAATATATGGGTCATACATTGGTCAAATATGATGTGATTGTCACTAAAGTCACAAATATCAACAAACACAATATTTCTAAACACAAACAGTCATGATCTTTCTTGTCTTTTAAGTGAAACACAAAGCTTCTAATGTCACTAAATGCCAACTGGAGTCAGGTGTTAGCAAACATGGAGTCCAAAAAAAAAATTGTGCTGGATATCTATACTCATATCCAGCGTGGGAATGGGTAATGTGTTAGAATCAAAAGGATGCCGCATCATTTGATAAAAATCTAATTATTTATCAACCTATAGAGGGCTTAATTCAAAGTCAACAAGAAATTTAAACTGAAGAACTGATGTGGCAGACTAGTCCAATTTGCTGAATTATCATTGCAGCAACTCAAAATGGTACTCTGTAGTTTGTATGGCCCCCACGTGCTTCTATGCATGCCTGACAACGTCGGGGCATGCTCCTAATGAGATGACGGATAGTGTCCTGGGGTATCTCCTCCCAGATCCTGAGCAGGGCATTGCTGAGTTCCAGTCTGAGGTGCAACCTGGCAGTGTCGGATGTACCTTAACATGATATCCCAGAGATGTCGTGTTGGATTTAGGTCAAGCGAGCGTTGAGGTCAGTCAATGGTATTAATTCCTTCATCATCCAGGAATTGCCTGTATATTTCTTCCATATACGGACTGGCATTATCATTCACCAGTATGAACCCAGGACATACTGCACCAGTGGTCTGGTCTCTAATGGTTTGTTCAGAGACATTCATGCCGCTGGTGTCTTTTTGTCTGACGTTGTTCTGAGTTCATTTTGTCTGAAGTCTAACAGAGTTTTTCCTAAGACCTGATGCTTTTCCCATCAAGTCTGATTTATGCGGCTGGTGTGTCTGAAGTCTGACACATTTTTTCCTAAGACCTGAGGATGTCCTAAAATGGACACCGTATACCAGTCCTGCTGATGAGTTAAGGACCTTTGACGGCCATGTCCTGCTTTCCTAGAGTAACTGCCTGTCTTCTGGAATCTCCTCCATCATTTTAAGACAGTGCTGGGAAACCTTCTGGCAAAGGCACATATTGATGTGACATTTTGGTGGAGTTGGACTCCCTGTGCAAACTCTGTAGGGTCCAGGTATCACCTCATGCTACCAGTAGTGACACTGATCCTAGTCAAATGCAAAACTACTGAAAAGATGAGGAGTGAAAACCTGTCTGTGGCCTCCACCTGCAAAACCATTCATGTTTTTGGGGTTGTCTCATTGTTGACCCTTTAGTGCACCTGTTGTTAATTTATAACACCAAAACAGCTGAAACTGTTCAAAAAAAGTTTTGTTTTTTTTTGCCATTTAAGGTCTTGTTCTTACATGTTTAAAAGCAGGAACAGGTGTTGGCATAGATGGCATGAATGACATAAACATCTTCTGCCCGTCAAGTCATTTACCTTTTCATAAGATGTGTGCTGACCATATTAGAGTGAGACTAATTGAAAACGTAACAATTAAAAGCTGATGTACAGTATCACTCATAACTAGTAAACATATATAGAGCCACTGCCTCTGTTGCTTTTATCTGTGATGGCAACATACTAGATCAGGGGTTTTCAAGTATTATTTAAGGAGGACAAGTCATCATGTCCGGGTCCAAAACATCATCATGTTTAAATTGCATTATAGAGACTCCACTAGACTAATTCAAAAATACAAAATAAATGTATTTAAACACAATATTACCTAAATGTAAAGTAGAGCAATCTTGATTGTTCAGTACCCAGCTGCTGTAAACACCAACTTTCCTGTTGATTTAACAGAATAACAGACAAAGGTACAAAATTGCTGCAAACAGCACCAAGGTAATATCCCAGTCTGTGACCACGACCAAATTGCTTAAGAACTAATTGAATATGTCTCCACTGATTGATATTGACTGAAATACCAAAATCAAGATTGGCACCAGTGACAGTGTTTACCTGGGAGCAGCTAATGTTACAGGGTAATGTTTTATTTATAGTGTAACCATGGCCCAAAAAGGTTCAGTACTAAAGGCAATGGCGGTTTTAGGCATGGGTGAACGGGGCAGCTGCCCGGGGCGACATTTTTTCATGACACGTGGGGGGCGGCGGAGAGGAGAGGAGTAGCAGAGAGTACAGTTCACCTCTCCCAAATGAAGCGAACAAGGAGGTGGGCTAAACTATGTCAGTGACACCTGACTTTATTACAAATAACGCACATTTCATTCAAAATATTACTTTGAAAAAAAAAGAGAAAAAAAATTATAAACACAGACCAATAAGTTGCACTTTTTTATTTATTTAATTGTGTGAAATTGCTAATAAAAATAGGTAATAAAAAACAATTATGATGTGGAGGTGAATTGGTTTAGTCTTGACTTCTGGTAGAAAGGGAAATCTGTTGATTGTCGATTACAAAGTAAACACAGGCCAAAGCTGTCAGGTGCCCAATTAGGTAGATAAGGAAAGATAAGGAAAAACGGGCAACAGATAAAGGTATGCAACAATGTTCTCTCTGTATGATTAAAGTATTTTAATGTCATTATGTTAATTAGTGGTATAATGTTAACTCTTAGGTTTGTTAGCTTTCTTGCTTATAATGCTTGCTATGCTTACCTTGCTAAAAAAAACACAATAAAAGCCTTATATACAAACCATCACAGAACTTCTAATGGTTTCTATTAAATAGCATTATGAACCATTAACTTTTTGCAGTGAAACTTTTACAAAATTCCTTATTATAGTGTGTTTTGGACACTTTTCCAATAGGATTTACCATCCCACCCACCAACAGAATCCATCATATACCAGCAGACACTGTTATACTTACCATTAAATCCATTACATTTTCTATTATTTTTGGGCAGGGGTTCTATTGCTGGGAGGGAGTCTCGCCCGGGGAGCAATTCCACTGACTAAAGGATATACTGTTTAACTGTGAAATATTGTATATTTATTATTATTATTTAACATGACTTTATACATGATCATCATGATGTTCAATGAATTATTTAGTTGCTTATCAACTAACTAAAATAGGTTTTATTTTCAAAGTATTGGCAGCAGAATGACAAATGAGCATAGGACAAGAAAAGTTAAGTGATGTTCTTCTGTATTACAGTTCAGACACAAACTTAGCCACTTTGCTTTACAAATCACATTTGTGTCTACAGAGTCAATGATCCAATCTCCTAACAGCAGCTCAGTGTTCTAGCCAGACTTGCTTAGATCTATTTACATTAGTTACAAAAGATAATGACTTTTACCATGTGGTAAAAGGCACCAAATTAAATGCATCATTATAATGCACTGAGCTTTTGAATGTAAAGTGTTAAACCAAAAAATAGCCCCTCTTTACTCCTCTAATATTTTATAATAAAATAATGAGCTTTGGAAAACAACCCCATAGACCAACTCAACAAGTAACCGTCAAGTGTGTGATTTACCAGGAGAAGCCCTGTCCCCACTGCTGCTCTGCATTGCCCTGAACCCCGTCAGTCAGATAATCAACAACACTTGCTATGGATAGCGACACCGGAGTGGAGCAAATACTAGCCACCTTCTCTACATGGATGACATCAAGCTGTATGCCAGGAATGAACACGACATCGATCCACTGATCTACACCATCAGGATCTACAGCAACGACATTGGAATGTCATTCGGAAATGGCAACAACATAGGAGATGTAGAGGACAGTTAAAAGAACTTTGGAATCCCACAGACAAGAGATAACCATGAAGAGGCCACAAGGAAACAAGCATTAAATACCTGCAAAGAGTAAGGCAAGTCTTGAGAAATTAGCTGAACAGGAAGGACAAGTTCTGGGCAATCAACCAATGCCATGCCAGTTATCAGTCACTGGGATAAGCCATCTAGGGTTTCACCCTAAATCCAATATGCTGAGACTGTACACTAAGCCTATGGAAGGAGCCTGAGAACTAGTGAGTATCAGAGGCACTATCTAGGATGAAACATCAAAGATGACCTGTCCTGGGTCTGCCTTGGCAAGGCATTTGTGTAGTACCTCCCTTTAGTTGTTTTGGCAGTTTCTTCTTGCAGTCGTTTCTATGTTAGTCTAGATGTTGGGTTCTGAAGAATCCATAGGTTCCACATGCTCTTCATGTAACCTTGTTACTGTGTTTACTTTTAAATTTACTTTTGTGGCAGCAATCCAAAAGTTCTTTGTTCTCTTTGCCCTTGAATGTCTAGTTCTTGTTCCAGTTGCCCAACATCTGGCACATCTATCACATGGACTAACAAACACACACACCCAACACACAATGGCAGTTTATGTGCAATATTCATGAGTGGAATTTAGTCTGATGCAACGTGCAATATCTCTGTACATATATACATACATATACTCTCTGTACATACATATATATATATATATATATCTATATATATATATATATATATATATATATATTTTTTTTTTATCTAAGTTTACATATATAGACATTTATATTTTTCAACACACTCATACATATTTATATTTTTAGACTGTATAGTGTACTGTTTGTAGTTTTTTATTCTATTGTTTTTAAAATTTTACTTTTTATTTTGTACTGTCCACTTGCTACCGCGACAATGCAAATTTCCCACTTGTGGGACTAATAAAGGATTATCTTATCTTATCTTATCTTATCTTATCTTATCTTATCTAGTGCCATTTTATCATTTTTATTGTTGGCCGTCACAAGAAAAAAAATGGTAACAGTAACACAAATAACACCCGCTAATTCAACACTGCAAATCTGCAGCTGCCATTTTAATGCTTTGACAGAAGTAAGTGATGTTATGTAATGATTCATTTACATGCTTCAAAAACATAATGGCAAAAATAATAGCGGAAAACAGCCTTCATTTTCTTGAATGTGGCCATTTCCATGCAGCAGTGATGCCTTTGCTGTCAAAACTGGAAAAAAAGGTAAATGCATTTGCCATGTGGCAGACCCCCAAATACAAATATATCAATTTAATCAAGAAATAAAAGAAGTGGCCATTTGTACCCACATTACTTTGGTTCAGACAGACTATAACTAGTCTACAATGTTTAATTGTCTTTAGAATAATTCATCTGTAATAGTCATTGTCTTTATGTGAAAACGTTTACAGATTTTATGATGAACATCTCTAATCCATTCAATACATACTTTATACTGTAGGTCTTACAAACCCAAATCCATCCAATCTTACAAATCCATGCAAACCATTTGTTTTGGCTCAGCATATGCAAAACTATGACAGGTTGAATAAGAACAAATGTCCCTGTCAGGACATAAACACAATATCACAATGAAATTTGAAGCATGTATGACAATGGAGAAGAACAGGGCTTAGACAAATAAACCAAGAGGAGACCCTCCAGAGAGAAATGATAACGGGCCATGCTATAGACATGCCACCAACATAGCCTTAGGAATAAATACATTGGGACTTTAACATTTTGAAGCATGCATGCCTCGAGGAGTAGCCTCAATGCCCCAGCCATGTCTGGGGTAGTCTGAAAGAAAGATGTGCAATACATCTGATAATGAAGGAAAATAAAATCTGCAGATATTTTTTTCATTTAGTCAGTGTCTTTGCCAGCAAAATGTTTTCAGGGTCACAGTAAGCTGGAGCATATGCCAGTATGCATTCAGATGGCAACACCTTGTGCAGGTTTCATCTCCATCTCAAGGTTAACAGACATATATAATCCATGAGGACCTAAACATCTCCCTGCTAACTGACTTGCATATGAATAGACTGGCAAGCATCTGACATAGAAACAGCCCTTGTCTGGTCTAGGGAAACACTGTTAACCACTGAGCTACTATAGCATCGCTGCTGGAAGTTACAGCATCCAGTTTTCCTTTACATCAAAATATCTGATCTTTCAATAAAACATGCAGTTTTATGGCTATGCTGTTATTTACAGTTATGTTTAGGCACACACGTTATGCTCAAGCACTTAGTTAAGGTTAGAAAAACACTGGCTTAATAGAAAAAATGTAACACTTCACATGCAATGGGTTTATTAACCTTTAAACAAACCATTATATTTTTCTAACCTTAACTGAAGTGTTCTTGTTGCCTAATCCTTACAACACACAGATCTCTGGGGTTTAACTTGTCTGCAGTTTGCAAGTCATGTGCATTATACATCCACCATCCACTCCCACCACCCTTATGAGCAGCCCTTCACTGGTGCCATAGTAACGATAAGCTAGAATCAACTTTTAGCTAGGTAGATACTGTAGCGTATTATAATGCAGAAGGAAAATTAAAGTTGATTTAAGGGAACAGCATAAAGCAAAAGCAGAACTATGTCTTGTCCCAACATTAATAGTGTGGGTGATTTGGTTTTGATTCAATAATAAGTATTACCAAGCAAAAATAATAGATATTGATATCAATCATGTTACCTTTTAATGTTGAAAGTAACTCATTTAATATAATGTGAGGAATATTTAATGATTTAAGAAACTTCATCATTTAGTTTAATTTTGTGTGATCAGTGATATGCAAAATTGTCCACTGATTAATGGACGTGTGTACCATTCATAGAGGGTTGGGGAATGGCTGCAATCACAGCATTGTAAGATGGTGAAAGATGTACTTTTAGGCCACCTCCTCGGTTCAGAGATGGTTGATCCTTTTTCAGATAAATGGCCTCCTTGAGATATAATATATCTATATATTAATATAGCTCAGTCACAAGTTGGCATTCAGCAGAGCCTGGAGAGACCTGAAAAGGGCATCCAACTGGCCAAACACAGGCATAAGCAACACACTGAGGAGCACTACGACAACAACCACCCACGTAATATGTGGAAAGGCTTTAGAGCCATAACTGACTACAAGCGTAGGGGCCAGCTAGTCAGCCACGAACCCACTCTCCCTGACACCCTTAACAGACTCCTGGCGGCAGATAGACAGTACAGCTTCTCCTGTTTGGATGCCTGGAAAGCAAAAACAACCTCTCGTCTTGCAGCTGCATCAGGTTAGTTCCACCCTGAGGAGGATAAACAGGTGTCGGTTTGGACTCTAAGAGCATGTGCTAAACAGCTAGCTGTTTTTTTCCTAGACAAATTTAACCTGTCCCTGCAGCTTATACAGCAGGGCTGTATGCTCACCCCAGCCCTCTTCACTATCTTCACACAGGAGTGCTCTGGCATTCACTCATCAAATATGATCAGAAAGTTTGTGGATGATATCACGTATGGTGGGTCTTATTTCGGGCAATGACGAGACACACTACAGAGAAGAGGTCCAGCACCTGACTCAATGGTGTTCAGACAACAACGTTGTTTTCAACACCAGGAAAACCAGGGAGGTAATTGTGGACCATCGGAGGTCCAAGAAGAGAGAACACATTTCACTACTCATACATGGGGAGGTTGTTGGAGTATGTGGACAACATCAAGTTCCTGGGCATCCACATCACTTCCAACCTGACCTGTCTCTGAACAACTGTAAAATGAGCTGGACTCTCCTCTCGGTTGTTGGTAAACTTTAATGGACCATACCATCACATCATATTTTACTGTTGGTATGTTCCTTTTCTGAAATGCTGTGTTACTTCGGTCAAAAAGGTCAACTTTTGTCTCGTCAGTCCACAGAATACTTTCCCAAAAGTCTTGGGGATCATCAAGGTGTTTTCTGGTAAAACTGAGACAAGCCTTTATGTTCCTTTTGCTCAGTAGTGGTTTTCGTCCTGGAAGTCTGCTATGTAGGCCATTTTTGCCAAGTCTCTTTCTCATGGTGGAGTCATGAACACTGACCTTAACTGAGGCAAGTGAGGCCTGCAGTCCTTTGGATGTTGTTCTGGGGACTTTTGTGATCTCTTGGATGAGTCGCCACTGTGCTCTTATAGCAATTTTGGTCGGCCGGCCAGTTCCATGTTTTGCCTTTGGGGATAATGGCTCTCACTTTCAGTCCCAAAGCTTTAGAAATTATAGACTGAAATATCTCAATTACTTTGTTATTTTTTCTGAATTTCCTTGAATCGTGGCATGATGTCTGCCTTTTGAGGATCTTTTGGTCTACTCCACTTTGTCAGGCAGGTCCTATTTAAGTGATTTCTTAATTGACAACAGGTGATCAGGCCTGCGTGAACCCAAATCAATGTGATAAGAACTACTTAAAATGGCAGAATGCATCCCTTAAAAAAAATTACTTTTTAATTTTAGTTTGACCCATCCGCTAAGATGAAGGAGGCAGGGTTTGTGACCTATACTACAGCCAGACACCAGGGGACGATTGGAGATGTTTTGGCTTCATTTTTGGGGAGCTGTCAGGTCATCCATATTTTATACAGTCATTGGTGTATATACACCACTGTATATATATATATATATATATATATATATATATATATATATATATATAAACAATTTTTTCTTGTAGTGCAACTCAACTGTAGGCAGTCCACTCTGTGTGCACTGGCCATGGAAGTAGATGCCCTATATTCCTGAGGGTAACAGCTGACAAGGTCACTGAGCTGATTGATGTTAGCCTCCAGAGTGCTCCATGTACAGGTTCAGCACCAATCTCCATTTCTGAGGTGCTCTGGAGGAGAATGCCTGTCGGGGAGGAAGGTACCACTAACATCCCCCAGTGGATTTCCTGATGTGTCTTTGCCATGTAGGTAGCAGTATGTACTGTATCCATTCATTTGTAACTCCAGGGTGTGACAAATTCCTGCCTCTTTGTAAAAAACTAAATCACAACACAGAAATTTCACAAAGTTAAACAATAAAGTGACAATTGTTTTATCCCTCCCCTAACACTGTATTATCATGTGTGTAATAATCGCATTTAGGCCTAAAATTATGGCCAGAATGGGACAAATACCGTTCCATGCCATTACCCTGCATGTCTGTCCCTTTAACCAATTAAACAGCAGGATTGCATACATAAAATATCACAATGCCTCACTACTGCATTGGCAACGATCATTATGCTTCACATTCTCATACAGAAACTATATAGCACAAAAGGTCGTATGAAAGAATTATTACACTAGGCTCTTCTCCTATAACCCATCCTCCCCTCTCCTCCATGTAATGTCTGACAAACAACTGTGTATCAAGAATTCATAGGGAGATCAGTGACAAAGTGCTCACTTGCATTGTAAAACAGACACTATTATATCTCTTCAAATGGATGCATCAATGTTTTTCCAGCCCGGAGACAGTCAATCTCAGATTTTAATCCAAAACATGAGAGAGCTTAGAAATAGATTTTACAGCTGCCTCTCCTATTTGTATTACCTAAAAATATCTTCACAAACATGCATTCTATGTTAATCATTTTTATTTATTCATTTTGTTATTTTATTTTTTATCCAAGTGAAGCAGTTAAAAGTAGTAAACACCCAAGAAAGTCTCTGGTTGAGGAGTTTTCTGAAGGCGCAGGAACTATTGTGACAGTACCCGCAGAAACTGCTGTTGCTGATTGGTCAAATACCTCATTTTAAATAATTATAAACTAGCTGTATGCATAAAAATTGACCAATGGTCATGCTTCCGATAGGTCAGTGGGATACTATGCTTAATCTTAATAGGTATTTGTGCCTGCTATGGAATTGCAAATCACATTTCCCTTAGTGACCTTTACCTCAGGGAAGGTTCCTGGAAAGAATATATCAGGAACTTCTCTGGAAACCTGTAATGTACATATATCTACTGTATATGTTAGACAAACAAATCATGATTTAGTTCAATCCCAGTCAATTCTGTGTGACCTTACAATTACTTTTACAATTCCTGCTACTTTTATGCAAATTTGTGGCAGTCAAGAACCACAATTAATATGCAGGAGACTCTCAGAACGCCTGGGGAGGTGGGATGTCTGCAAATTTACTGATGAAGACTGTACAAGACAATTCCCTGATGCTCTGTATGTGTGCAACGTAACACAAATAAAGACAAGTCATAAAACACTTCAAATTGAAATACACCCAGAGAATGGCTGAAACAGGGGGACAACAGTCAAGACAAAGTACGATAACAGAGGCTGTTGCTTAAAAATCGATTGCAAGTGCTACAAAAAAAAATATGAGTTACATTAACAGCTACTTGGAGAAGGGTGAGTTTGGGAGGATCAACCCCTGTCCTATACCAATTTAACTAAACTGTCTGCAACTATTTGTACAATTTTCACTTGGTCCCATACTTTGATTGTAAAAAAAAGAAAACCTGCATGGGAATGTTTTTGGTGGTGGGGTGGGTTGCTGTGAAATGTCTCGGCATCTTAGGTTGTAACAAAAATGCTTGTGAAATCCTGGAGGGTAGGTTTTGTGCTTACACAATGCCTAAATACTTTGTATCTGACAAGATTTGAAATTAAAGAATGTTGATGATTAGTCAGTTGTAATCAGCAGAAGTCAGCAGTCAAATTAAGTTGTTGAACTTTCAAATATCTTGTCAGTTAGAGTAACTGTCATCTAATGTCCGTAAAGCTAATGAACATCCTGCAGTCCCTTCCCTCCATAGATGTGTGCCTTCGCAGTAGAGAGCTGGCTAACTCTGCCTGACTAATCAGCTGTCAATGATTCCTGCAGCACATAAAGGAACTGTGAACTTTTGTCCTTCAATATTACTTTATTGAACCCTTTGTGGAAATTGTTGTTATACAGCTGCCAGACAGTAGATGACAGTGCTACTGTGGGGTTTTGGTATCTTGGCCAAAGATAACTCAATATTTGGCGTAGACGGGATTCAAACCGCTGACCCTGGGGTTCATAGACAACTGCTTAACCAGCTGATCTATTGCCACCCAGACGTTTCCCTGTGTATTGTTAAATCTGTTGTATCATATAGTATTTTATGTAGACCTCGCAATAGTTATTTTATGGTTTGAACTTCCAAACGCATTTGCCAAAATGTGACTAAAGGGAACAAGATGACCATAACTTTAATTGAAGCAATTATTTTGCCGTTATAATCTGACTTATGTTTTTCTTACTTATGTCTCATGCTCAGTTGAATTTTATTTTAACAATAATGTGCAATTCTTGATTTTACATGGCTAAATGACAGGGCAGGAGCAGGCTTGAGGCTTCCTACCCTTCAACCAGTGACGCACTGTTGCTCTCACATGCACATGTATTGTTGGAGCAGGTGCATCCTTCCTTTGGTGTGAACTACACAGTGCACACCAGTGTTTTGTAGGTGTATCAAAGACCAGCTCTGCTCATTCTGCAGATCTCGTGGCTGCTTTTTAGCGTGAGCTTGAAGCATCCAGATGGTTGGGTTATTCAAGGACATGAAAAAGGACAGATACAATCCATGGGAAATATAATTGGAAACGTGCTTCCTTGTCTGTGCGAGAATATACTTGTCTATTGTTTGACTAAAACCATGGCCTGATGCTTCTCAGCATCAATTAAGAGTTAATGAGATATCATCATGAATTATACAGTGTGAAAAATACTCAATGGTAATTATGATTTCATGAAAGTGAATATCAAAAAGTTTAACTGGTTTTCATGAAGTTCATGTCAATTATTTTTCATAAGATGAGCAATAAGCTGGATGCAGTGTCTTTCAAAAGAAAAATAAATGACATTTCATTCTCAAAGACACAATCTTGCTTTATTTTCTCTCAACTGATGTTAAAACCACCAATGGTTGGGTCTGCATTTCCTCAGAGGTTGTGGTGTATTAGCTTCAAGACTCAGTGTGAAGGCACTGACACAATGACTTCCTCAAATAAAATTTTTAATTATATGTCAACTTAATGCAGCTAGATGATCAAGACCTCAAATGCAGACCCATGGCGGTGGTGTTAATTGTTTGTGGAAACTCACCCTGAAGGAAATTGATTTCATCGTGAAAGATAACAAAAGTCTCAGCACTGACCGTTGATGTAGGAGATCTTTGCAATGAAACTGAGCCGAGACATTTTTCAGTGTACTTTGCCCTAAATCAATATCCATCAGCAATCTGGAATGAAATCGAGATTGGTTTCATCACCAGGCCTAATGCTTGCTGAGTTCCATCTAATCGCACCATCCTAAAACAGAGGGAAGATTTCTTTTTTGATTCGACTGAAGACTAGTGATAATAGTCAGATCCACACAAGAACTTGAGTTTACAATGCTTCACGTAGGGGGGTACAAAAAGAAACCAGCACAGTGCTCCAGCACTGATTTTATTTCACACTTAAATTATTTGTTACAGCTGAATTCAGTCACCAACACAGCTGAGAAGTTAACAGCATCTTACCCTGAACAATGAGATGCACTTTTGTGGATTTTGGTTTCTTGTTTGTGAGGATGGAGCACACGTATGGGCCCTCGTCGTGGACGTCAACGTTTTGGATCTTGATGCTGTACTCTGTGACCGCTGTGTTTTCCATGAGGATGACACGGGGATCCAAAGACCATTTCTCCTTTCCCGCAAATAGAATGGTGGTGCGATTGAGCCAAGCCACTCGTGATACTTTGCTGTCCACGTTGCATCTGGTAGAGGGAAAGAAAGAAAAACTCGCATTAGTTATTTGGGAACATAATCATCTCTGAATGTAAGAACATATGAAACACAGAAGGATGACACAACTCAAATATTATTTGGCTGATTGTGATATGCAGCCATGTCTGAGGTGCAATAATAGTAAAAGTACTCCCTAACAGAACCAATTTTGACTGTGATTATAGGACTTGGTGAGGTGCACTCGAGTTTCCAGCTTCACAGATGTAGTAATATTTTTAGTGACATCTTCATGGTGTTTTGATGACAGTAGTAAAAAGTGCACTCTGACATGTTGGTCCAAAATCTCACTTTGGTGTTCAATTGCGTTAAGATACACAGGCCATCACGTTTCACATAATTTTCATACTCAACACCCTCTGTGCTCTTTAGCCAGAGGTGGGTATAGTAGCAACATATTTTCCTCAAGTAAGTGTAGTGTTACTTCAGAATAATATGAATTTAATAGTAGTCATCCAAAAAATTACTCAAGTAAGAGTAAAAAAGTACTTGCTCACTGCTTTAGTAGTGTTGATAGTAATGTCTCTTTTTATTTTTTTAGAAATGCTGTGATCAGACAGACTAATATAAAAAAATACAATAAAAGTAGGTAACATATGTATGTTTGAACTGCGTCATTTCTAGAACATATCTGAAAATTGAGTCCTGGAAACTGGATTTCTTTCTTGTTAGGTTGAAACGTTTCACTGCTCATCCAAATAGCTTCAGCCAAACAAGAAAGAAATCCAGTTACCATAAGTCTGAATTATTGTGAAATATTGATTATAGTTTTGACATGTGTGGAATAGATTTTAATGTCTGATCTGAATTCATACAAACATTTCTCTGCTTTGGCAGTGAGATCACTATTTTGGATTTACCCTTTGTAAAAAAGAACATTTTTACAATACAGAAAAAACTCACAATATAATTTTGTGAAAAATCTTATAAGTGGTGTAAATGGCATCAATACTATGTATAAGCAATATGTAACTTATTTAAGGTTTTTGCTTAGATCATTTAGGTGAGCGCTTTGATTTTGTAATTTCCTAATAAAACAGAAGTTTTTTTTTGAAAGGACAGGTAACATCCACTTGAAGCTAAAAAGTAAACAAGGGAGAAACAGAAAAGGAGAACAAAACGAGGTGTTAACTTAGACAAAATTCTGCTTATATTAAGCTTGTTATGATTTAAATACGGTTCTAGTTGGTTTTAATTTGTTCTCTTGTCCTCTAGACGGCATCTCTCTGGTAGAATAAATGATAAGTGATGATAAAGTAACGAGTGGAGTGTTGTCCAATGTAGCGGAGTAACAGTAGTGTTTCGTCTTCACAAATTTACTCAAGTAAATGTAACAGAGTAAATGTAACTTGTTACTACCCACCTCTGTCTTAAGCCCATCACATGAAAAATATATCATCATAGACATCTATATTATATTGCGTCATAGCCCACAATTTAGGTGTTGTACAGTCTACATCAAAGTTGATGTCATACCCAAGTGTATTAGATCCATGTCACACAGTGAGGCTTGCAGCAAACTTACTGAGATTGCTGGAATTTCAGTCTGTAGGTGCCTTAAGGGTCAAAAGGAAACAATCCTTGTCAACAAAATGCACCCCACTGCATAACAGACCAGATGCGCTTACTGGAGTTTTCCTTCAATTTGCCACCAATTTTTCATCAGTAGCTATAAAAGTCAAAATAAAAGATGAGCTTTTCTCATTAGGGTCAGCTCATCCATTATATCATCCACTTTCTGCTGTCACTGGGCAGGAGGCAGGGTATGCCTTGGGCGGGTTGCCATGGTAACACAGGGTTGACGTACAGTATACACATAGAATATCATTAATACTAACATTACCACTTATGGGCAATTTAGAGTCACCATTTGATCTAACTGCATGTCTTTGGACTTGTATGTGTGGAAGCTAGAGAATGATCATAAAAAGAATGGAAAATCAAAAGTGTACCTTTTTTAGCCTTTTTGTTAAATGAATGGACATTATTGAGTTTGCATCAATGTTGGGTCTATAAAAAGTTTATAAAGTCAGTATTGTCTAAAGTTTAAGAAAGCTCACAGATGCAGACAGGTGAATTCAATGCACAAAGCCTCAGAGTCTATCTGATTAGTCTGCTGGTTTCAGCACACGTTATCACACATGGTCCACAGAGCACATCAACCAGGGAGCTTCACACACCCAGCAGTGTAACCCCTATGACACACACACACACACACACACACACACACACACACACACACACACACACACACACACACACGCACACAAAGCATTCACAGTAAACAGAGCAAAACAAGACATTTCAGGATCACAGATTAACATTGGCTGGCAAAAAAACGTAAGTGTGCAGGGTGCGTGTGGCACAGAGTCCAAAGAAAATGAAGGTGTGAGGAAAATCTGAAGAAATCGGGCAGCAAATATAAAGAAAATCATTATGAGCAACCAGGCTAACAGAAGCTTGTATGTATCTATATGAATCATAAAAATATGAAGCTGGAAAAATCAAACAAAACATAGATACTTGGATCACAATTTCAACTACTAGAAACCAATATAAAATTAATAGGGCTAAATGGATATGTAAACATCCAGACACAGAACTGAAATTCTAATCACTGTGAAAATGAATAAATCAACAAGCAGAGAAGTGCTTTAGAAGTGGATTTACAGATACACATTAGAATTAGATCAATATTCTATTATTTTCTTTCATTCTTCATTGGACCTTAAGATACAATAACATCATCAATATGCACTGAAACAACTTTTCAGGAGGTATATGAAACTGGCAAATGGGAAGACAGACTAAACTAAACTAAGCAAAAACATTATACTGTAAAATCATGAAATAGACCAGACCAGGTGATCTATCTAAACCTGCTCCATCAGACCCGGTCTCATGGAGGCTGTGAAGCATGGCTTAGACCTGTGTAACAGTCATTCTTCTTCTTGGTGACGATTTAGTTCCTCCTAGCTAAAGCTAAACATAACTAAAAACAATAGTTACTATAGGCGATGGGGAAAAGGTAGCAAACTATAATTCATCCAGCTGATATGACCATTATGGCCTTTTGAGGTAGAAACACTCTGAACTCTTGTGTTTTGAAAGATATTCAGTTTAAACTCTGTTTATTCAAAGGTGGTTTGACAAAAACATTATTCAAGTCCAGCAACTCTTAAATGACAATAGACTCTTGCTTACTTATGGTAAGTTCTGGAAAAGTTCGGTCTTCCTGTTACACCTAAAGAGTATGCATTAGTATTTGTTGCAATTCCAACAGGTGCTTTACAACTACTTAGAAATTCTCAGTATAGGATTAGAGAAAAGATCATGTTGGACACCCATAGGAATGACCATGTTTTTTATGAAAAGATACATGTCTTCAGTTGTGTTATCATCATTGCACATGGTTTTCTAATGATCAGTTTTCTTTTTAAATTAATACATTAGCATTAGCAAACGTAACATGCTTTGGAAGACAGTACTAATATTTGCAGAATTTAGGCCTCTGTATGTTTCTGTAAATATTCAAATAAACAATTGTTTTCATGTCAATTTTCAGTAGTCATTTACAATATGAAAAATGTCTACACCAGCGATGGCTCTTCAATAGAGGGCGCTGGGGCCCTGCCCCACCTGTCTCACATGGAGAAGAAGAAGATAGGAATCACATAAAATAATTTTATAAAAACATACAATTTTAAATAAACAATCTATACATTATACAGACCGTGCGTACTGTGTATAATCTGCACTGAAGTGTAGTTTAAAAATGTTTACCATGACTGAACGGTCATGTGGGATATTTCCTGTTCCTTTGGGGCGCAAAAATCTTTACCATAGACCCACACTATAACTGGTGCATGCGCACTGGAACCCCCTCCAATACAAAGTATAGGAGAACCTTGGGATGCAAAATTTTTTGCCCAAAGCCCATCCACAAGACTGGCATCACTGCTCCAGACCCAAAAATTCAAATGGAAGTTCACTGCAGTGCTTGCGTTTTGTTTACATTCAGTTGGAGACTGGAGCTTTGGTTTGTTTCTCATGCTTCCTCAGGAAAAGCACGAGTCTAATTACGCACGGATTTAATACACTTTCCTGCTAAAGCGACAAAGCATTAACAGACTAGGAGCTGTGTGGAAAATGCTATGTCATGTTATGTTTTGCAATGTGAAAACTGTATCGCTGCACTGACATAACGAGAATGGGGACAAAAACCAACACATTTTATTTCAGATCATAGACTGCATTAAATTCTGTGGTGCGTTTGAGCTCATAGTCCTGGCATTTTCTGGTGGACTTTGTTGGATCTGTGGATGCAGTAGTACCTGCAGACTGTTACTGTGTGTAAGGGGACATTTGAGAGAGTGCAGAATGAGTTCCTTGATATATATGTATTAGGGATGTTCGATATTGGCTTTTTTACCGATATACCGATATTGTCTAACTCTTAATTTCCGATACACACATGAACCAATACCGATATATGCGGGCTCCCCCCCTCATAAAAAAAAGCAAAACTAAATAATTTCACATTCACATTCCTATCATGCATACTTAAACTTTAATCATTATTGCAAGGTGTGCCAAACAAACTATAATATAAAATATCTCAAAAACTATACCTCAGATTTGTCATATTGTGACATTCTGAGAG
This sequence comes from Ctenopoma multispine, assembly GCA_034779795.1. Classification (NCBI taxonomy): domain Eukaryota; kingdom Metazoa; phylum Chordata; class Actinopteri; order Anabantiformes; family Anabantidae; genus Ctenopoma; species Ctenopoma multispine. The sequence continues at coordinate 1,315,496 of JAUYWH010000006.1, forward strand.
AGAGGACAAATAGCTGAAGAGTTTGATGTATAATATGTGCATGGTATGTAAAAGTTGTGTCATTAAAAGAGTAAAAACCGATACCAATATTTTCCCCCTGCCCCTAAAGAAACCATACAAGACAACTAGACTCAGAGAGTTAGAAAGCGAGAAGTGTTACCAAAACAGTAACTTATCATATCGCGGAAGACATAATTTTTTACTTTAATAGTGGAACAACACTTTATACGGTGCATAAGAAGAAGAATCAGCTTTATTGTCATTGAGTACATTTACATGTTACAATGAAATTTGACTCCTGCATTTAACCTATCGCCCATTGGGGGGAGCAGTGAGCAGCCACAAGCGGCGCTCAAGGAAACACCTGGTATGGGGGATGGGCTGGGATTCAATCTGCCACCTTCTGCATCCCAGTCTGATGCTTATCACATTGAGCTACTCATCATAGGGCACATACTCATTTAAGTGCACTTTCCTTTTTTAAACAACTCTTAACTGATTAATCAGCAATGCAGCTTTTTTTTTTCACTTCTTTCATATGCGCCAGATTTGTCTAAACTGCCAATAGTTTGTCATACATAATAAAATAACTATAAAAATAATAAAAATAATTAATTACATTTGGGAAATGAACATTTGTCTTATAGTTGTCTTATTGTAATTACTTTATGGGTTAAAAAAATATAAAGATATATATTGTATATCACCATTCAGCTTAATATCGAGACATGAGTTTTGGTCCATATCTCCCAGCCCTAATATACAGTACAAGCCAAAAGTTTGTATATATACATAAATATATATATATTGTCATATTCACTTTAAATTTTTATTGTCTCACTGGCATTCAGTGTTGTGTTTCGTCTATGTTGTATGTAACTTTCACACTGCTCTAAGCAAACGATAAAAGAACCTAGTTGTAATTTTAATAAAAATTTGTATTAGAATTAAATACACATATTTAGGATAAGTCAGAGTCCAGTTGTTACTTGAGTTTTATTTTAAAAAAAGAATCTAAATGCCTGCCTTGAAACAACATTCAAGGTAAATGTGTTGCATTGTTTTACCAAATGCGTTGTAGTGACCTAAAGTCACTTCAGCTGTGCAGACGGTTCTAAAGCTCTGTTAGACTGACCATTGAGTTCTTGGTCATCTCCTCTCCAGGATGTCCAAAAGATTGCTAAGCTAGCATTTTCATTATTTATTTCTTTAAAAGTTAGATTACAACTACATTCTAAAAGCAAGTAAAAGCTCATATAAAAAAAAAAGAATCTATTTAATATTTATCCTTGTAGCTCCATAAAATGTTATCTGAAAGCCGAAAACTGTGGGACCACCAGTCAGTTTAGATAAAGTGATAGACACTAAAGAGAAATCAATGCACATCAGAAAATTCAGCAAGACAAGACTGTGTTTGAGGAACATTATTGTTTGCTGCACTGATACCATCAAGCAACATCACTTTAACTGCCTTCCAACGAAAACGAATGAAGAAAAATTAAGAAACACTGTATTCCATAATGTTTGCTTCTGGATAAAATGCACCTCTCACACAACTCTAGCTACTAAACTTTTTTTCGTCTTTTGTGAAAAGCAAAGGAGAAAATGAAAGTTTTTGTTCACAGGCATATCTGCCTGAGATGCCCTAATTGTATTAAATGAGGAAGTAGAACATTAAAGGATTAAAGGTAAGTGATGGTCATCAAACTGTGGCCTTTTCAGTTGAGGCTGAGCAGGATTCAGGATTTTACGTGGAATAAATACAGCCTTATTTTGAAAACCTGTGATTCTAAGCAGGACTTACTTAAAAAAGTATGATCCACATGAATGGATAAGAAGTTCCTATTTTGGGTGCCTTCTGCAACAATGGAGCTATTTTGATGGAGATAGATGCATGGAGGTAAAGGGGAAATACCTGACAAGACAAGTTACACACTGCTGGCTTGTTGTACAATCCGAAACATGCTGCTCCTACACAACCGTAAATCACATGGGTTATAAGAGAGTGTAGAGACAAACCATGTACATGGGCGAGGCATGGCAAGGTTGAAGGACTTGTTACTCCTGGTATGTCATATTTTAAGAATCTTTATCAACCTGAGTTCAAGTGGATCGTAAGCAAAGTGTTTTCACACATTAGGTAACCTCCTTTGTCAGAGTACTGCACTGTAGATAATGCATTTTACATGCTCAGTCACTGCTAATTCAATATGATGTTTTTCACATTAAAAGCTTTGCATAGGGAAGTCCATTGAAGATGTCTAAGCAAATAAAGAGAATATATTGTGTTTGTCTCTTAAGGTATTTATTAGTTTGGCACATATCGCTGCTGGTTTTTCACCATAATAAATGCTTTTGTCAAGTCCTTTTTGTTGCTGGAACAATATTGAGTATAGAAGCAGCCTCAGTTTCTGGGGTATGTTTTCTACCCTGAGTCATCCAACACATAATCATGGTTCCTATATAATCTTAATCATAATTAAGATTATGATTTCCTGGATTATAGACAACCTCACTGGCCGCCCCCAGTACGTCCACCTGCAGAACTGTGTGTCTGACACAGTGGTCTGCAGCACAGGCTCTCCACAGGGGACAGTAATGTCACTAATGGCACTAGGACTAGTGCGAGCAAAACCATCTCCAGCTCAACATCAGCAAAACAAAGGAGCTGGTGGTGGACTTCAGGAAATCTGGGGGTGATGTCACACCTCTCTTCTTAAGGGGGGAGGAGGTGGAGATTGTTTTCGGACTATAAATATTTGGGTATACACTTGGACAATAAACTTGACTGGTCAACACACATGACTGCGACTTTTGAGGAGGCTCAGGTCTTTAAACGTCTGCAGCACCATGCTGAGAGGAGGATGATGACCTAACTCCTCTCAATCCTGGACAATCCCTCCCACCCACTGCACAGTGTCCTGGCTGGACAGAGGAGCACGTTCAACCAGAGACTAATCAATGTCACGTGCTCCACTGAACACCACAGGAGATCATTTCTTCCTGTGGCCATAAAACTCTACAATTCCTCCCACCTCTGTAGAGGAGAGTAGGGAAAACAATAATCTTAACCCTCTATGGCATGACTTTTTATTTTTTGTGGAAAGAAATATTTCGCCCATTTTTTGCGGAGCTTGGTGGTCCCTGATAATATATTAATAATAAAATCTGACCCCCCCAGCCCCCCAAGCCAGATTTGGGTTTGTTGCCTCAGGGCAACACTGTGCAACGAGGGTTCAAAAACAGTTTTTCAGTTATTATGTAAAGTGGTATCTAGGTAAAACAAACAATATATTCATTATAAAACATGATTAGTTTGACAAAAATAAATCAGAAGTGGTTCAAACCAATCCAAATATAAAATAAACATATATATATATATATATATATATATACACATGTACATACACTGATCTGGCATATAATTATAACCACTGACAGATGAAGCGAATAACACTGGTTTTCTCTTTATCTTGGCTCCTGTTAGTAGGTGGGACATATTTGGGAGCATGTGATGTGTGAAACAGTAAAAATGGGCAAGCATAAGGATTTAAGCAAATTTGACAAGGTCCAAAATGTGATGACTGGATCAGAGCATCCCCAAAACTGCAGTTGCATGTCCAATCTAAGGATGCCCCGCCTCGCAATTTACAAGATCAGGATATCTTGGTGCCGGATACCACAGCACAATTTCAGGGGTTTAGTGGGGGCATCCTTCAATGGGTCAGGGCTGTTTTGGCACCAAAACACACCTGATGTAGGGATTCACTGTTCCTCCCTGTATCCACCATACAAGCTGTCTTCACTGTCTTAGTGAATGACCCTAACTCCTCGATCATCCACCTTCCACCCATAAAATGTTCCTGTATCAATCTCCTGTAAGTATTAGTGTATGTTAAAGTCCAAAAATTGACTATGTAACATTATTCTGTAACTAAGCACATGTCCACACTATAGAATTACATTGTGTGATCAAAAGTGCCCTAACTGCATTATGTTGCCCTGAGGCAACGAACAGAAAAACACAGTTTTAGTATATAAATAATGACAAAATAAGTCTTAAAATGGTCAAAAATGCTTCTTTACATGTTCATGCACATGAATATATTTTTTATTTAAAGTTAACACATATTTAAACACATTAAAAAGTGATATTTATCCGACCAATTAGTGGCAGTGTGCACCATGCAGCTCTGCTTCCTAAAAGCACTGCTCCTCTCCCAGACAAAAGATCACATGCACTTCAACCCCTGTTTTCATTGGACTCAGACATGTTAGGTGATACTTTAAACAGTTGACTACCCCCAAAAAAGTAAAGGGGCAGTGTGAGGTCCCCAAATGTGGTTTGTTACCCGAGGGCAACACCATGCCATAGAGGGATTGTCTCCTACAAAAGCACTCATGTCAATAGTTGATAAATGGAGCAGATAAATGGAGTCATTCAATATAAATACAAAAAGGTTATCTGCCGCTCTGCTTTTTCCCTGCCAGGTGCTACTGTAGTATTTAGTTGAATGGATGTCAAGTCACTGTAAAGGAAAGAAAGCTGCAGGTGAAGGTCTTGGATCACTTTTGTCCAATGTCCGTGCTGTGCTTCAGTTTTGTCTGACTTCATATTCATAATGGTGCTCACGTTCACACTGGGAGCTTCTGCTCAGTCCTGTGGAGCTATGAGAGGTTAAGTACACAAGGACACCTTGTCAGAAGCGCCTCTGGAAAGAAGAGCATATTAATCTTTTATTTCATTTTTTTCCTATAGAAAACTGTAATCCCTAGCAGCTCCTGGGATTCAAATCAGTGACCTACCCATTTGTTTCCTCAACTTTTAAAGGGGAAACTTATTTCTCTGGATAGATGCCTCTTTATCCAGAAAGCTTCAGTTTGCCAAAGAGATGTCATGTTTTTGGTGCTCACGAGGAACAAAAATGCATCCACAGCCACAAATACTCCCACAAATGGTAATATTGTAGCATCACTTGCTCATGCAGAAATGCACAAATTGTGGTAGAAGTATATAGGTCTTAGCAAAATTGCTCACAGTAAGGTACTGTAGATCACAGCGAGTAACCATATGAACACTTCTGAAACAAGAACATTGCAGTTGGGTTTTTCAAAAGTAACACCACAAACTATGGCTGATGTCTAATATGTTTCTCTGTCTCTGTGAATTCTGTATTGATGGATGTACTTTAGGGGAAGTCTCCTATAAAATAAATTCAAATACAATCTTCTAAACCACTTTAAACCATTTGGGTCTATTTAGTTGTTTGTTTGGTTGAATCACTGTATGTTTTCTGATCCGTACAGATAAAAGGCGCAGAAATGGCACAACATTCAGATATTTTCTTCTCAGCTACAATAGCAGCAGTGTTGAATGGGAATACAGGGAGAAATCAATTTTAGAAAAGGAAGAGCTACCAATTTCTCTACTGACAGAAGGCTCAGTAGAGCAGAATATAATGCACATGGAATACCTGGCTGGAAACCCAGTCTGTTTCTGACACTGATGCTGTCACTTGGGTTATTGGTCCCTATGCTTAAATGTCTTAATGATATATATATATGTA
>JAUYWH010000006.1:1324990-1382937 GCA_034779795.1 Ctenopoma multispine
GGCCCCCCCCCCCCCCCCCCCCCACACACACACACACACACAGGGCATATAGGTATAGTTTAACACACACTGTCAGGATAGTCTGTCTGTGTGTGTGTGCAGCACTTGTATGGTGCTTGACACTCATGGCCCTTGCAGACCTAACAGTCAGAAGAAAGTGAAATGCATTGTTCTGTGAAGTTCTCTGTGTTTGTGAGATATGACGAATAAATAGAATGTTCCATTCCACAGTATGCAAAATGATAACAACAGCAGAGGAGCCAACAACTGCCAAACATAAAGCGAATATAGTCTGTAATGTTCACCACGCTACACTGCCCGAAATGTCAGCACCTGTGAAAATTTCCATTTACCATGAGTCTACGCCAACTGCCAGATTTGCATATCTTTAGCATTCTCTGGAAAGCAGTTTGGAAAATGTGCTTGAAAAGAGCAGGTTACAGAGCACGGTGAGATGTCGCCCTGCAGAGTCCCTGGGACAGAACGGGCGACAAAGGATTCATATTAAAGACAGATTATTGTTTTCTCACCACACAATGCCTAGCCTTCAATCCAATGGACCACACTGGATGAATAGCATTACTCATACTGTCATTTCCTACAGCCACTGCAGGGTCAGAGGAGACAGCCGTATGGGGAATCCAGTTCTATCACAGTGCTCCATCAAAGTCAAGACGTGAATCAGAGAGAGTGGAGAAATACTCCCCATAGGATGTGTGTGACAGACATTTCAAGTACAGGATGTTTTACTTAATGCTGAGACAGTACTGCAAAAAAATGGGTTTAACAGCTAAATGTATTGTTTTAAACATGCAGCAGTTGCCAACAATAGTATATGTCTTGTAATTAATCCTGACTCACTGAGTGAATCAGATTTGACTGATCTTGTTCATTGTTAATTATGAAAGAAATAGTGCACAAGTCAGACACTGTTTTAGACAAATGTAAATATGAGCTGACGGGAGGAGTGGTACTAAATGCATTTGATTGATTTACATGAGTATATTACTTCATCAGTTTTATTTAGCTTTATTTCTGCTAATTCACAGCTTATGATTAATATGAATAGTTATGAAATACTATAAGTACAGTCAGTCAGCATAATGGTGTGGTGGTTAGCGCTGTGACCTCACAGCTACAGTACAAGGTCATGGGTTTGTATTTGCTGACCGACTGTGGCTTTTCGCTGGAGTCTGCATGTCAGAAATAGGCCAAACCCGATCAGCCTAACCCAGAGTGTCTTAGATCATCTTTTTTTTTTATTTTAGTTTGTTGAACATTTATGGAGAGGCTTCTGTGTAAAAATGCATATAACGCCTGTCAAGTGAACGTGAAGCCTCAAGTCAAAAAGGATTCTAGGTAACAAATCTGATTTTATTTGTTTGTTAGATTCGCCTTCAAGGCCTTTGATGTGAACGTACAGTAGCCTAAATTGCTTGTAGGTGTGGAAGTGGGCTGCATGCTTATCCGACTCTGTATGCCAGCCTGTGATAGACTGGCAGTCTGTCCAGGGTGAAACCCTGTATCTTGCCCAGTGACACCAGCCTCACTGTGACCCTTAACAGAATAAATGGTAAAGAAGACGGGTGAATGTATAATGGCCATCTAAACAATAACTTAACACACATTTTCCTAGTTGAGAAATTTTTAACAGATTTTGCCCTAAATTAACTGAATTGCCAGCAGGATCTTTGTACAGTTGGCTGAAGCAAGCCAGCCAACTGTACATGTGCACAATCTCTAGTGCAATTATTTCAGAAATATCTCATGGATAATGATTTTTGTTTTTGGACAACAATAACAGAGGTCTACACACAGACGAATAAGCTGATTCAGGTTGCAGACCAATAGACATTACCCATGAGTAGAGTCAATTCATTGTTGATTTTAGTGTCTGTGAAAATATGAATAGTTACAGTATGAGGATTGTGATAAGTCACATTTTCTCCTGTGCGGTATCTACCATCTGTTTCCATTAAGTGTAAGCACACTTACTTTTTTATGTTTTTTTTGCTTCATGTAGCTATCATTCACACGCAGCGTATATACTAAACCTTCCACTTCCTTACCCTTTCTGCTTCTGGTACGCCACTCTACACACTATATGGGAAAATGCTTTCAGTGAGTTAAAACAATTGTAGCGCTGCCATGTCATGAATATTTGCATAGGTCACAGTTGACCTGATAAATCTCCCTTCCTCTTTCTGGAAAACCTAAATTGAATTACTCAACAGAACCACCAGAATTGCTACGAAACTCCGTGCTAATGCTCTATGAACACAAGGCATTCAGTAATACGCAACAGTATTACCATAAATTATTTATAATTATTTACTCAGTATTCATCTATTCAAGGTCTTGAACAGTGGTTAGTATATACGCCAAATGGATGCTACTTCCCTGTCACATTTAATCATAAGTAACAGATAACTGGTGGGTAGCCTCGAGGTCCATGTCAAGGATTCTTCATCATTACAATTGTGGGTGTACACACAGACAGCTTTCAGTGTCTAGTGGCAGTCTAGTAATGCAATCATTACACCATTAGTGTTGTTTCTTCTGAAAAACAGCTTGAAGTGATGAGGGGGAAAAATCATATGGTCCATAAGTGATGTCCGTTAGAAACAAATACATTTAAAACTAGCAGAAAAATACCTCAGATGCTCAGGATCACTGTCTCCAGTCTCAAATCAAATTCAGTTGATTTCAAAAGTGAAACATAGCATCTAGTAAAGTGGAGATGCGCGACTCTTGTCTTAAACAGTATCTATAACCTTACTTTTGTTACACAAAAACAAACCAAGCTGGTGGAAATCTGCCTCTCGTGTGAGGTTTAGGTGTAGTAGGAATGGCCATAATGTCTCAAATCCAAGTTCTAAAAGCTACTTTACACCCAGTGGAACTACTGCTACAGTTCATTAACAATGATGTTGAGTGAACATACTTACTAATGGAATTTTACCAGCAAGCTGAAAACATTACTGCATGTCTCAGATCTGAGGATAAGCTCCAATATTCTTGTCTATAAATTTCTTTATAGTTTGTTTAATTGAAAATAGTCCAAAAACAAAAATGGGGGGGAGGTTGCCTCACAACTAACAAGTTGGCAACAAGTCAGTATAATGATTATGTATGATAAGATCCAAGAGAGTCTTTAGGAGGTAAGGATGGAGTCTGGTTCATCAATCTGTGAAAGCCTTTGTGGACAAATAGTTGAAGCTGAAACTCAACACTAAATGGCCGTGTTCTTCAGACAATAGGGAGGCACTGCCTTAAAAACAACATCCAACAGAGGTACTGTCAACTTCTCTTGGCTAAAGCTCATTTAAGATGGAAAAAACTGAAGTAGAAAACTGTTCTGTGATCTGATAGGTCCAAATTTGAAATCTTTTTTTTGTAAATCATGGATGTTGCATCCCCAACATTAAAGCAGACAGAGACCATCTGACTTGGTATCAGCACACAGTTCCAAAGCTGACATCAGTGATTGGAAATGAATAACTTACACACCTGTGAAGGTAACACTGATGCTGATTGAAATATAGGTTTGGAGCAACACATGCTGTCATCCAGGCTTTTTCTGGGAAGGTCCTACTTATTTCAGCAAGACAATGTCAAACAACATTCTGCATGTATGGTAGGTAGTCCATGTGCTACCTGCAGTCCAGACCTGTCACCTACTGAAAACATTTGGTGCATTATGTGAAAAAATACAATAAAGAAGCTAGAGCAGCAAAAATGCTGTATCAAGCAAAAATAGATGAAAAGTTCTCTTTCAAATGGAAAAAAAAACTATCAAATTTGTCAGATTCAACAAGTGATATGTAATTGTGCTGTTAAAATGTGGAACTACAGGCTATTTCTCAGCTTGGCATTCTGACATCCACCTCACTCACCACAGTGATCATGAAAACACGTGGAAACACGTTGAGTGCCATATTTGCCATTAGTCTACCACAGTGGCAAAACTTGCATGAATGGAAATTGGAGCAACGGACTGTTTGAGAGACACGCCAAAAGTCCACTCTGGCCTGCTACTTGTACTATTTATACACTTAGATGTAATTTGTTTGACATGCAAAGCCACAAATTTAGTGCCTCTTCTGAATGAGTTTTTAGTGTATGAATAATAAACTGTAGAAATGTCCCTGACCCTACTGACTTTGTGAGAGCTATGTACATATACATGGAGTGGTAATTCAGTCTATCACGCCATCGTAAGCTCAACATACCAAAACATTCAACATTTTTTTAATATTCTTCCCAGCGGTTAGATTAGAGTAGCTGAAACTTTAATGATCCCCATGAGGGAAACTGATGGGTTGATTGATGTGCTGTCACTGTATAGTGTTAAGAAAGATGAATGGTTTCATTGCTCGGGACGCTTGATAAGAACTGTCAGAGAGCAGCGGGTCACATATTTGCCATGCATTTAGATTCATCCAGATAACAATTATAAAATCCTTAAACCTTGGTGCTGGTTAAAGTTTAAATGCACGTGCATGCATGTTATACAGGCTACACTACTGTTTATGTGTTATTCAATTCAATTTGAAAGGACATTTTTGTTTAGTTTATCTGTTATATCAAGAAATGTAGTAGTATGTAATTTTCCTTCTGCAAAGTCCCAGCAGTCGGACTTTATAAAGATGTTTCAGAGAGAGCTCAATGCAGCTATAGCTAGAGTACATAATGAAAAATTAATTACTGCTGCTGTGCAACTCAACTGTAAAATGGGTTATATTTTATATAAATGTAGTGGTTTGTTACGGGTCCTATGTAAGTACAGGTTACTGGGGCCTGATTATATTATGTGTGTGTGTGTATATGTAGACTGGAAATGTGAAACAAAATGTGAACAAATGTCATCACTGTTATTCTTCATAAATGAAGTGTGCTGAACTACACTTATCAAAAATCCAATAATCCATCCATAATAGGCTTCGACATATTTCAATGTGAGTGATATGTGAAATCACAGTTCTTTACAGGTCAATTCAGTCCTGAAGAACTTAGACTTGACCCAAAACCCAAAGCCCATTTTAGGGTTTCCGTGATAACATGGTCATGGGCTCCATCATTCTCCCACAGGTACCTTCCCACTGGCTCTATATTTTGTATGTGATGTATGAGCATGATTCTAGAATAGAAGAAAAGAAGAAATGGCTGTTTAATTATGGTCTTTTTGAAGTAGCAACATTTGTTTCCAACGCCTGGAGAAGACAGGATGTTTTGTTTGATTAGTTGTGGTGGTGTAAATTATATGGGAGGCTGGATCTGGCTGGCTTTGTCTTTGTATACTGGTGTCTTTTGTGCTGGGCATTTGAAAAAGAAATGACACAATAGAAGTGAATCACAATAGGAAAAACAACTCGCAGTATCAACTATTACCATATTATTTATCATACTTAATAATTGCATACATAACAGTTAGCAATTAATTTCATGTGCCTCGTTTTTGCTGCTTGTTGACTTTCTATCAGGGGTTCAGAATATATAACATTTGTGGGGCTGTAATCAGTGTTAGTAATCTTGCTTGAATGTAATTAGATTCTTTACCACTATACAGCCTGTCATATGGAGCTGACATTAATTACTTTAAATAAGTCATAAAAAGAACTAAGAACCCATTCGTACCTGCACCCTGCACAACATCACATCTAAGTATGTGAACTTCACTGATGCTTTCATTGCACCATGTGTACTGATACTCTACACACTGATTTAAAATTAAATCTTTTTTTACAATTCATATCAAAGTGTCACCACCTTCTACTGTCTTTAAAATGAAAATAAGAACTCCTGAAACCCAGTTGCTTTCCCATTCCGACATGATTATTCTGTCTCTGTTAAAATGCTAAGCGGGAGTGACAGAGGCATCAATGTGTGCTCATTCGAATCATCATAGTCACTAGAAACTCATTTTGAACAGATCTGGTGGTCTGTAAATTGATTACACCATGTCAGTTTTGGACATGTTCTCTGAGCCAGATGCCACTGTAACCTTTAAAAATGCTGTGTGCCAGTAATGGTTGATTACTGTGGTGGTGGGGGGGGGGATAAAATGATACAAATGGGAATAAAATGAGCAAACAGAGTGGTGATTTGTTCTCTATCAATTTAGTGATATCAGATTACAAATTAAATAAGGGCACACTGAAACGACAGCGCCCACTGTGCTATATGTAATCAGCATTGAACTCACATCCCTTATGAAAAACAAGCCACGCCTATAATGTTTAAATGTATTTAAAGCTAAGTAATGCATGTCTACAATGGTAGCCAGTGTCACATCAACCGGAGAAGTGTGAAACATGGTTGACAACACATTCTTATAGAACTACAGTTGACATTAACAGCCATGTTTCACTTTCCCACAGGTTTGGTCCTCTAACAGGCTCTGCACATTTAGGGGGTGAAAGTCATTACTCACAACAAGGCTGTAGCCACTGTGCTACACCAATTAAGTGGTCACATACACAGTCAATACAGTGGTACATCACAGCATGACTGAACACCACCTCAGTGGATATATTCCTCGTATTAGTGCTAGGACTGGACTTGAAAAAGATAAAATGCATCTTTTTCCTTTTCTCCTTTTGCAGAATGCACTGAAGACAACACCATCACAGAGCAAGCTCCTTATCCTTACTCACCTCTTCTCAGTGCTGAGGCTCAAGTATGGGGTATGCAGAAACTGCCACGCCCTGCCGTACAATCTCAACTGAAGATCATTTCTGATGGACAGGAGAGCTGAGGAAGTGTCCCTGTCTGCTCATGTATGGGAATGCAAAATGCCTTTAGATAGACACTCAGGGAGCCTGAGTTTGGACAGGAGTGTGACAACGATCATAAAAGAGGTTTAACACATGATATATTTTGTAGATGTATATGGTAGATATGTAACAGCAGGAATTAATATAAATAAATATATTTTTTTTTGAGTAGAAAAAGTCTGTCATGATCAGATTTCCTCCATCTTTATTACATATTTTTTCATATAGTGATAGTGAACAACTTTGTGCTTCAGCTTCTGTCAGAATCAAAGATGACCATGGCTGTCTCTCACGCAGCTGTAACTGAACCGTGTTGTCATGAATATGAGCATATACATCTGTCTACTGTAGTGTGGCAGGGCTCCTTTTGAGTCTGTCCAGTTCTGCGGAGGGTTCACATCTGCAAGTCAGGTCTCATTGACAATGAATAGGAGCTGTTGCTGCCAGCCTTTTGAACCCATGTGTTTGAATGCTTATTAGCCCTTGCATTGCAGCCCTACATACATTTTTATTAGCAGATCTAGAAAAGGTCACCCCTGCTTTTACCTCCCCCAGAGTTAGTCATACACTTTATTCTTGTCTAGACAGCCGAAACATCCAAAGACTACATGCTATTCAAAACACTGCTGCAAAATGTTGAACACCAAACCCTGCTGCCCTTCAAGGGCCAACCTAACCCTTGACTTTTAAAATGTATCAAAAGATTTTGCTGTTTTTAAAGCCTATAATACACATGGTGCCATTAAGCATGAACTGTATTAATCATCCACTAATCTCAGTTTGCCACCAAAGCTGACGAGGTCTTTGCTGTCCAGCCCACTCAGCTGTGTAATTTCCTGATTGTGGATCTTAAAAAGATCTATGTTTCCAAAATTCTTCTGAAAACTCACATGGATTGCCTCACTGTAAAATTCATATATACATTTTAATCAAACATACCCGCATTAGCAGAAGAATAATGGTGTGTTCAAGGTCTAAGCATGGCATAGTCAAGCAGAGTGACAATGCCCATATAAAACCAATTCATGGAATCAGTTTTCTCCTCAGAACATTGAACACTGGAACACAACGGAACACCTTACATCACAACCTAGAGCAGCAAAATCAAAGTGAGGCTTTGTTTTCCATTACCTGCCGGCCCAGGAGCATAAAACACTAGTGCTCTGTTGCAATATTAATCAGCCACTTTCCTTTAAGTGTGCTCTAGTCATGCATGGCAGGGCAGTTGGTCTGTCAAGGTGAGAGCAAACTGGTGTGTCACTTGTTGAAAACAGACACACTTTGCAACCATAAGAACAAATCACAGTGTCTTGTTTGATGTGCACATGCTGAAATATTCTACTATATTAGATATGACGGTATTATTACATTTTGCACGTTAAATAATTTCTAAACTTTTACTTCTGACAAATCTGTGAACCTCATTGTAAAATACATTCTTATGCTTATAGATAGGACACATGCCACATTATTTAAAGTGTTGAATAAATCATCTCACTCCTGAAATACTGCATAGAAATTATAGTTGATATGACATAGATTAGAAACACCTTGCAGTTTATGAGAAGGGAAACCTCTAACCTTTCCTGCAAATTCTAAAGGCTTGCAGCTAAGGGAACAGAGATACAAATCATAGCTTTAATGTAAAATGTTAAAATAAAATTGCATAACCAAGTATTCTGTACTTGGTCCTCAACTATTCATTTTGCAAGGGGTTACTGTGTTTAACATGTTTCTCTAATTGTCTTTTGTGGATATGATTCATTCCCCATGAGCATCTCAGTTTCAATGCAATCCTGAGGATTCAATGAGGATTTAAAATGTGGCACTACTTTATGAAAATATTTGTGTTTCTCTACATAGGCATCCGTTTTAAGAAATGAATTGATGAATGTAATTAATGTGATTCAGCTGAATTAAACTTTCAATATGCATTAATACCTGCAGATACTGTATCAAACCCAACTCTATACACCAATCAGATGACTATTCATGCTCACATTCACACCTATGGACAATTTATAGTCATCAGTTCACCTAACTGCATGTCTTTGGACTGTGGGAGGAAAGCAAAAAAACAAAACAAAAAAACACGACATGAACACAGAAAAGCATCTGGCTCACAAGCGGCTCCAAATCCTTAGAAATAAAAAAAACACTGCACCACCAACATGTCATGCCATGCAGAATTCAACTTGTTGAGAGAGAAAATCTGATGATAGATGCATGTTTCCTGTTTTAAACCAAAACTAATTTCAGTGATAACTCAAACCATGATGTTTTTCTAAACATAACTAAGTTAACCATTTTTGTGCCTAAATCAAATCAAACTTTAGTGTTCATCATAAACTGTCTTTTCCACCAATCATTTGTAGCCGCTATGCATCATCCTATAGGCAGAGACAAGGGATGTGTGATTTGGCATTTCATTTGGATGTGTCACAGATCTACAATTACTGTGGTTACATTTTAATTGCTGATCATTAGTCCTAATTTTTTGACCCACAAGGCAACTGCTGCTAAACCACTAGTGCTTTTAACTGTGGAGTTTTAACCATGTCCTAACCTCTTCAACTCTTTTAGGCTGGGAGTTTGAGCTAAATCAAACACGTTTATTCAAGATGATGTTTGACTATGCCCAGCACACACTGTCTGTTTGTAGTGGGCGTAATTGATGGTTTTGGAAAGTTATAAAAATTGTAACAGGCAGCCTCGCCACTTACAATGTAAAATGTTAGCAGAAAATTCTTTGAAGTCTGGGTTTTGCAGAATCAACTTGCATTCTTGTCGAGTGATGCCTGCCTGAGCAGATCCACTGTCCTTCAAGCTGCTTCTCATCTGGAGCCAGCCTCACGACAGAGCAGCTTTCAGGTACTCTCTGCCAGTTACATATACAGTGTTTTTTTGCATTATGCCCATGTTGAATGTGGCCTGTTTTCCATAGTTGCATAATGTACTGCATAACATGTTTTTACTGAGCTGTCATCGATCTTTGCACACCCACAGTTTCAACCGTCTAAAGCATTCTTTATACTTGAAGCCATACATGAAACATGTTGCGAACATCTTGAATGTCAAATGGCACATCAGAAAAATTCATAACAATACTCACAACAACCCCTGAAGCATTCTATCAGAAAACATAAACTTTACATGATAGGTCCCACAAAATTGATTTTTCGTGAGTGAGTGTTTTTCTCAAATGCAGTTTGTCTTGGCACTAGAATGTGTCTCTGATGTGTTTTCAAATAAATGCTGAAGGAGACTAGTTATGAAAATGGTCACACAGCAGGAACGCTACCAGTTCTTTTGATGCAAACTTCCTTGTTGGAGGTATATTCCAGACAGTGTCAGTTTACAGTATGTCATCTAGAACTGAATTATTTATATGATTTAAATGATGTTGAAGGTAAACTGCAACAAAATGCTTAATTTTGTAATTTGAATTTAATTTTAAGTTCTTGAAAAATGATTTGATCACATGTGAGATCTCTAGTCATGATAGTATTTATAGAAATGCAACATAACCTCAGTATAAAATGTGGAAGGACTAATTATAAAAGGTATTTAAATCATATTTGGTCATAGGTTATGATTTTTTTTTTACTTTTCACAAACATCAAAAAAGACCAGAACCACAATGTGTAGTGCTACACAGTGTTCATCTCTACTCTTTCTGTGGCTGGGTATATACTGGGTGTATTTTAAACCTGTGCCATTTTATTCAGTGAAAGTTGATTCAATTTCTCATCCCAGAGTCTCCTTCTCAACCAGCTGATTATATGTCTAGTCTCCTTATAAAGTATAAGGTCTATATATATATAAAGTCTCATTATGTTATGGAAAACATTAACAATGTGTTGGAGTGTAGTGGTGAGTAAGTCCAAACTATTTATCTATTACTGAAGAAAATTATCAGCAATCAGTTATGAAGATAAATAAATTGTTAGTTTTAGTCCAACTTGTTAGTCTTATCTGCAGTTGGACTGGATCTGGACTGCAGTTGTTTGAGGGGTTGGTCTGAATTAGCTTCCTTACACGTGTGGTGATGATTAGCAGTGTAATAGAAAATATGACTATGTTGTCTAGAGGGAATAGAAAAGGGAACAGCTGAGTGGTTTCAGTGGTACTTGGTCTGTTTGGCCACAGCGTTTTCCAGACTAAAGCTAGAAAACCTTCATTGGCTGAGCTCAGTTGCACACACATTTCAGCATGTGTACTGTGCAAAAGCATGTGAGATGTGTATTTAGTGACAAGTTTTTTCAAATTTTTACACAAAATCTGGGGTTTAATCAACAATCACAAGAGGATCCACCTGCATCCTCTCTATATACATATACAGTAGTAAACACAGATGCTACAGTCATAAATTTGAAGTGTTAATCAGCTCAAGACCGGGGCTACAATTAAACCCACTGTCACATAAACACTTCTGTCTCTAGTAGTCCATGAAAATATTTGATTATGCATCTCTATTTCCGAATATGATACCTGCAAGTAACAGTTATTGCTGTGTGATTTGCTGCATAGAACACTGGCACAGAGCAACAAGTGGGAAGTGTGTTTAATTTGTGTTGTGGGACAAATAAGTTCTGGAGAAGCTGAAGCTCAAAAGGAATCAACAAGCCATAAAACTCATCTGTGAGTTAGCTTGAATTTTGCGGGTGACAGATCTGGCCCTGGAACCCCATGTCCATCATGCAGTCGGAACCAAAAGCCTCCCCCCAGATCAAGAGTTCAATTTAGCAGGAAATCATTTTGGAAAAAAAAGTCGTCCCTCACGGTTCTATCATTGCAGCAGTCTGTCGGTAGCACTGCCAGCAATCATTGCCAATCCTCTCTGGAGAAGTGCAGCCTTCCTGGCAAGTTTCATAAAAATAGCCCGGGACCAAGTGTTATCACTTGGATTTCTGCCGATTTAAGCTGTTCTGCACCCACTTCACCACGTATGCCGGAGGAGATTATATCTTGTACACAGTCGACTACCTTTCCCCTGATGTTAGACTGCACAAATCGCTCAAAAAGGTCATTGATACGCACTTCAGCTGTCATCAGCTCACTGGACCCTTGGGCTTTACCAATTACACATGTCTAAAATGACTGAAACCTCCTTCAAGATTGATTGACTGAAGTGTAAAAGTCCACCTTGGTGATATATTGATGGACAAGTTTAAAAAAAATTTGTTTTGCATTTTTTATTTTACTGAAGTGAACTAGTTCAACACTCAAATTTACCACCACTGACAGTTTTCCTATGGGCAGAGATTTCATAGAATGTGACAAAACAGAAACTGTCCCTTTCCATGTTCATAAAACAACACATGCTACAGGAGAGCGCCACTATACTAGCACTGGTCCTGTCAGCCTGCACTTACATCCACTGGTCAAACAAACTACTGTGTCCTACTCAGTGTGATAGCTATGGGCTATGAATGTATTAACAATGACACTTCAATTGAACACACCTAAGAAGTGAATAAGTTTGTTTAACTATTTTCGTCTTTACAAAAAAGCTTTACTTGAACTTGTTGGCCACAATAATCCTGTTGCTATCAACTGGTGCTATCCACTAGTTCTTGGTTCTAAATCAGCTAAAGGATAGTGCTATGCAGTTAGGGTTAGGGGTAGATAGTGCTATTCTGGAACCAGCTGTTTCTAGCTGAGAGCTGGTTCTTTGGCTGTCAAAACATAAAGAACTGGCTAGCTGACTAGCCCTAGAACTGGTTTGGTATGAAAAGAGCATGTTTTAATTTCTTGTCATCTTAAGTCTTCCTGAAACGTTTCAAAAGTTACTGGGTCATTGTATAATTCTTATAAAACCGCCACATACTCTGAACAAATGCCACGTTACAGTGTCTCATAATGTGCTTTATTTTGCTTCAGCCTTCACATTTATTTACAGGCAATGTAGAAAAAAATTTGAAAAAATTTAAATGCTGTATTAACAGAATGCTATTTTTATCCCTCTTTACTTGCCACAGTAGATTCTGCTGAACCTTCCAAGCCGGTATGACAGCACACAAGTGGATGATTGACTTGTGTGGTGGGTGCAGCATAGAGATAAACTACCACATCTTCCTTTCACTCATCCCGTTGACGATGAGAACAAGAAAACAGTCTTTCATTGAGGATGTGAGTGTGTCGACAAATGATTATAATGCTACCTTTGTGAAATGGGATGATTTGGCACATCATAGAACATCAAGCATTTTGATAGAGACCTCTGCAAGATATTTGATTTCTCTCTACGGCTCACAAATACCTGCCAGTCAAAACAACTCAGAGGGAAATCGCAGGTGGGTAGGCATCTGAAACAGCTGGTCCTTTATTCTCCAGCACATGGAGCTATGTGCACTATATCAGTTTGTGGATGATGATGTGTTCTGAAGGAAAAACTGTCCTTTTAAGCACCTCAGCATCACTGTTTGAAATGCAGATGACAATGGCATATTGGAAAATTGTGGTCTTCTGTGAGTACCAGGCATCAGATGAGCTCAAACTCTGTTTTCGTCCAAGAGAAAAACTTCCACATAATGCATTCAAAAAAGAATTTCAATATAGTCTCCTTAAATATAGCAAAACCCTGCATTTCTCCCTTTTTTATCTCTGGTAACCAGCTTTTGGCATATTTGAACAATACTGTATATAGTAGCATTCTTAAGTGTTCTGTATCATGCTGTAGCTGACAACACATTTTTTAAATCTTCTGTTTCAACTTTTGGGGGTCATAGGCACTTTTACAACTGCAGCCTGCAGTGCTGAACATTCCATGATGTTCATTGCAAACCAAAAATAAATGTAGTGCATGTTACTTTAATCCAGTTTCACAGGACACAAAAGCCCACAATTTTTTCCTGATCAGATTTCAGGTTATTATCTTGTGTGTTGGTTTGGTGATGGAGTGTTGTTAATAATTTAACAGCATTCTGTATCTTTCATCTATTGGCATCCATCCATCCAGGGAAACACTTGGTGAAACTTACACAATGTACTCACACATGTTCAACCCTGTGTTGACACATTAAAACAAGAGTTAATTCTGCCTTCTCAAAATTCTTGTCTTTTTTAAAATGTTTTACAGACTGGAGTCAAACTTACTGTATAGTTTGTGAATTTGAGAAATTATCTAGGTTGTTAGCTAAGAATATTATATAAAAATGTCCATTGAACAGCTGCAGATCACTGGCATTGCTGATTAAAATATCAAACATCAGCTCAGTTAGCTGTTGTTAAATCCATGACTTAAGTATTTCTGTAGTTCCAACTTGCACAGAGTGAGACATCTGAGTTATCTCTTTTTCCCTCAGAGGCCACTTCTGGTCCAAATAGAATGGTGTAGACTCATGTGGCTATGGTGATTAGGCTTTTGTTGAATCATATACAATTCAGAACACTATACCTCATTGGACTTTTGAAACATGGATGGACTACACCTACCTCACAACACAAATGACTTATACTCTGCATTGTCCCTGAACAGCTGAAGCTGACTGCTCACTCTATGACTTCTATATATACACAACTTTCTTAGTAAAGCAGACAAAGCTTTGCTAAGAATGAATCATCATCCACAAAGACGAATTGTGGATGGTGATTCATTAAAAAAAAGATTGATATGATCTTTTAACCAGATCACCCATCATCATCCAGAGACATCTCAAATGTTTTGGACAGAGAGAACAATGTATCTGCTACACAGGTATGTTAAACTAAACTTTCTCTATCTTACAGCAATAAAATCCAGCTGGGCAATATGAATGACCACTGCAGTGTGTTGATTCAGATGTAAAATATCAATAAAGAGTCCTATAGCACTCAAGACCAGCTTTAAGACAACAAAAATTGAGCCAGAAGCAGCTTGAACTATACAGTCCTAAAAACAAGCTGCTGATAGGTTGGCCTGGGTGCATTATGAACAATATAACTCTTGAGGTGACTGTGGTGGAACAAATGAGGTGGGAGAGCTGAGATACAACCGTACACCACAGGATTTGTTTGCAGAATATTATCTGCCACATACACAAAACTGCAATGTTGAATCGCCCCAGAGGCCTCCTTAGCAAGGTTTTTAGTTGGATATCAAGCCTCACCAAGATTCGAGGAAAAAGAGGGCAAGAAAGGTCTGAAAGCATCATCAGTCAGCATTGCAGCTTACCCAAACTGGAGAAAATATTTCACCGAAGAAGAAAGAAATGAGGAACGATAAAACGATGAGGATATAGCCTCAGTGTTACAGCTGAGAAGCCTCATGACCCTCTCTGCTCCATTACAAAAGTGGAAAAATATCTTTACAAGTTGTCTCCAGTGTAAATACACTGCACTCACAGACCAGTGACCCCACCAATGACTCCATCAAACTTAAACAGCTGGGACCTGCATGATTTTTTTTGAGTACATTGTAAAATATGTTTATGGTTTTACAAAATTCTGATAACATCTAGGTGTTAATTCTGATTCTGTGTTGTGATACCGTGAGGATTCACTGGCACGTTAAGTATAAATGTAAAGTCTGACAACACTTGTTAACTCTAATGTGTGTATTTGTGTGTAAGGAGCATAACTGATATGTGGCTGGTCACTACAGTAAGTGCTGTAAATAATCTGTTGTTATGTGATGATGACATTTGGATGATTATAGCAAGGATTTACATTTGACTTGATGATAAACACAATTATTAGCTTCAGCCTTGTTGACTGTGATGTTGGCAGCAAGTGGGTCATCCGCATGAGTGCCAAATACTTATTATCCATGACCCTTTTCTGAATGATATACACTGTAACTGCAAGAGGATTACACAGGCAACAACTCTGTAATGCTGTGAGAGACACAGTTACTGTACCTGTGACCCACTAGAATTAAGGTAGTAATAATGTTGCAAGATATAGTCAATATGAAGAAAAGAGGAAAAAGATGTACTGATGTGTAGGAATGGATAAAAACAGAAAAGTGCAGACAGTCAAAGAGTAAACATGAATTGTGTAAAATGTTCACACTATGAGGATTACAACTGATGTATTGTAGACTACAAGCTTTTACTATAGCTGCTTTTATTGCACTGTGTGCATGTGTGTACTACTGAAACATTAGAAAGTATATTAGGGATTCATACTGATATTTTGTGGATCCTGAGCATCCTTCATTTTGAAAGCCAGATTTATTTACAGGCCACTTTACTGTAAACCTGAAAAAGCACTTGTGAAAAGGTTTGTGAGATGTTTTAATTTTATTTCATTTGTAAATATTCTGACTCGTTGAATTGCACGGCATCATTCATTTGCATCGTCCAGTCACTTCGTATCACATTGAACTGCACTGTGTTGACTCAGAACGTGCTGAATCGCATTGCATCGTGATTAGGGTTTGAATCATATTGCATTGCACCGGATGCTGCTGCATATGTATCTTAAATGCATCAGATCGCACACAGTCTATCTGTATGATCTGCTGTGCTGGTGACTCTACTGTATAACATTTTACTGGATGCACTATCTTACTGCATCAGCTTAATATTGTGGATCAATATCAACTCCCACACCACCAGCAAAGTGTGTTGCCTGTCAACTACTGCTGTGCAGTGGACCCACAATTTCATATTTGTGAATACATCAATAAACGTGTGACTTAACATCTAAAAGCCAAAATTTGGCAAAATGTACATTATTATAAATGTGGTTTAAAATATTTATTGTATTTTTTTACCTTTTTTTTACTAGTAGCTCAGTATGAGGTGGGCATTACTGAGCACTAGTGCTGAATGGATGTGTTACCCAGTGCAGCTTTAGACAGTGTTTTCCATTATAAAAGCTACTGTATATTAAAAATGGTAACAGACACTGACTTATTAAAATTAATGCACTAACGGCTGGAATGTTCTTATAACAAACATTCTCAATCATATGACAACTATGAACTATGAACTGCCTCAATGAGTCGTTGTTATGTGAAACATATGTAGGGCCAACCATGTTTTAGCCAGAATCATTGATTTTACTGTTACTACCCAGATCACTGATGCTGTTGGATCAGATAAGATTAGCACATGCTTTAAAATAACCACTAGCATTAGCTTTACATTTACAGAAACTACATTAAATCTGCACAATTCAGACAAATCATTGCAATATCAAAGTATCCTCACTCTGACCATATAGACAGATAATGTTGAATATTGGCCTGTATCAAATGATGTCACAGGTACTAAAAACCAACAGCCACAAATCTAACTAAAACCAAAGAAGTGTAGGGAAAAGATGAAGCTGTGCACAGCCTGACTTTGATCTAATATAATGTGTCCCTACAAAGTTGTGCTTCAGAGCTTATGCAGTGGTTTTGCAGGCATATTCATAAGACAGAGCAGACCTTTGTGTTGTTCAGACTTATATCAATTTTGTTATTTGGTCTGGAAATTTTCACATCATTTCACACATATCCTTGCTTGCATGGCAAAGCACTGGGAGTTTCAGCTCTCAGTTGACATCTCACTAACACGCGTGACGGAGGCAGAATAACTACCAGAGTCTGAAATAGAAGCCGCTCTGCACTCACAATTGTCAATTCGGCTGGGTCGGAGATAGCTAGATTTATCTGTGATACAGCTGTCCATCATCCCATACAATCAGTTTTCCTTATCTTTCATCAATCTGAATTACCACGGACAGTGCCTGATAACTTGCAGAAAATCCCAGCCCCAGGGTGCAGAGGGCCCAGGCTCCGATTGTGCCACAGTTTTCATTTCCACAGTAACAGGGAAAAAGTGACAGCAGGCGTGAAACGGTATGTTCTGCAGGTAGAGCCATCGACCGCAGGGTAGCCACGCTCCGTCATTTGAGAGTTGTCTCTCGGACTCAAATCCAGCATGCACGTATTTCTCTCCCCAGCCCCACACCCCGCACTGCGATCTGCATACTGCAGTGGCCCTGAACATATTAATCAGATGAGGGCTGATATACCTAGATGTCTCACCTAAACAGTGGCAAGTGCACCTTCAGAGGTGATAATGAATAAACACTCTATCACCATATGCCACGAGTATGAGTAATTAATTTGAAATTAACAGGAGAGGGACTAGTGCGAGCAAGTCTGGGAGGGGACTTGCACACTGTCTGCCTGTGCACTGGTTAGACGTGGCAGCCTCCGCTCTGTTGGATGGTTTCGTGTCTGATTCATCAGCTTTCATTTGCTGTTTCAAGTCCAATGTTTCGCCAGATGCTTGTTTAAGAAACGGCAGCCGCTGCCAATCAGGATCTCAACACTCGGCTAATTCCTCTGCTCTGTGTCTGAAGCCATAAACAACAGAGAAGGGTTTGCTTTGCCCCTAATCTGCTTGTCTTTTCAATGGGAATTGGCTGAATCAGAGGTAATGCTAGATTTAGTACTTCCACCCTTAAAAATATGTATTACAGGTGATCTTTTTGGGCTATTTTAGCAAATGCAAATTATTGAACAGTCTTCTTCCCCTTAAAAAGGAAATGCATTATGCTGTACTTTTCTCATCATCGTTTAGCTTGTGATTTACACAGCAGATTGATGACTGCAATTAAAGATGCATTTTCTGCTTTATGGAAAGAAGCTTCAATTTTCTCTACTGTACATCAAGCAGCTCAATTTGTGTTTTGGCGTAACAAGAGAAGAAGGGAAGTAACAAGATATTTCAGACAGTGTACATGCAGACACATACACACCAGGGGATGAGAGGCAGACAGCTAATAACCCATCAAAAGAATAACTGTGGCTGCCAAAGCATATGAGTTCAAGCAGAGAAGACGAACACCAGAAGACCACGGTATATGCTCCGGGCTTCGGGCTCTGGGCCGAGACGTCTCAACGCCTCACAACATGACCTCCATTTTACAGACAAATCAATCTATGAACGACAGGCTAATTGCCAGGAAACTCGCAGCGTGACCCATTAGGCTCCCCTTTCCACCCACACACACAGTGACATGACAGGCCAGCAAACGATGTGGAAGAGCTTGCATTTGGAAAAAAAAAAAAAAAGAGAGAAAAAATAGGATAAAATTAAATTAGCTTTACCGTTAATTGGTGGTACTATCATATCACACAGATTTGTAGTTTCACTTTGCTGGCAAAACATCAACCCTAATTGTAGACTTCAGACAGACAAGTCAGTTCTAAGTTTTCAGATGAGTGATGTTTCCAAGTCTCATTATATGAAGCTGAACCCAGGTTGTGTGTGTACAGTGGTAGTTAAAGGCAGCACAGGCTGTGTCAAAATGACCTTGGGCGAACCAACTCCAGTTGACATTTGTTGTTCAAAAGAATGTCAAAACTTGCACTAATGGTCTGGAGGGCAGAGGGGTTTCAGTAAATGTCTTTCCTCTAATTAAAGTGGACCCACTGAATTGCTGATCATTTCAGTTGAGATTAGGACTGTGACAGCAGTGAATGCAAACTATCAGTGTATCTCAACTTATTTAAAGTTTCTGTAAGGCAGTAATAACTTTCTGTTCAGAGTTTGTCATTATTATTAATAGGGGTGTAACAATTGTTCATATCCACAGTTCAGTTCAGACCTTGATTTTTGTTTTGTTGGGTTGTTTGGTGCACAGTTTTAGCACTAAACACTTCTCACCAGAGTGGAAGCTGACAGACAGCTCAATCTATAGTTTCTTCTGTTTCTTATTCTTCTCTTTCTTCTTCTCATTTTGATGACGATGAAATGAACAATGAAAATCAGTCTGTAGACATTTCAAAATCGTCAAGTTCCAAGATAAGTTTAAGTGATTAGAAAATCCCAAGTACATAAAATCAGGTTTCAGAAGTAATCTTGAAAACCTATAATAACTAACATTATTATTAAAATTTTAAATATCTCTCTGGGATTTTTGAATGGGTTTTTCTTTCCATATGAAATCACTATATGTTTTAATCCCTTAAAGAAAAAGTTTTGAAGGCAACAGGAAATATGTGTTCTGCAGAGAAAGGCAGTTTCTACTGTAAGCCATGCGAAAAAAAACTTGACAAACCCCCATTTTACAGCAAAAAACAAATAAGCAAAAGACAGCTGCATACCCCCGCACGGAGAGAGCTCGCTGTCAAAGCACACTTCTCATTTTCCTTACTGTCATCTCTCTTCTTTCTCACACAAACTTCTGCTGGCCAAGTATAGGCCACCTCCTCCTGTTTCCAAGCACTTGCTGAGCAGCTATCAAACACTTCTTGATCAAGGACAGCTCTGCGCAAACGAGGCCATCCAGCTGTGGATCGGCAATGTGTGAATCTCCTCGCTGAACTAAACAAGAGTGCACATACACCAATCAATAAAGTCCTCCCTGCTTCACTTTAACCCACACTGCTTGCATTTTGGCACAGGAGCTCTGCAACGGCTTTACCGACACTCTAACACGAAGCATTTGTGTAAAAATAGTATGCACGTTTGCTTTCTTAAAGGGGCATGGTACAAAACTGGTTATGTGTGTAATTGTACTCCTCGAGAAGCGATGAAACAAATGCAAATCACACATTGTGTCATGGCTTCTTACAGATCTCCTCACTAGCTAACAAGGTGAGGTTGCACTCCATGAAGCCAGAGCTCAATTAAAGATGCTGTTACATAGAGTTCAAACAAGTTAACACTCACTTGATGATAGATGATACGGCAGTGGAAAGCAAAGTTGCAGTGTCAGAAGTATAAGGATATATTAATATATGTTTCCAAATAATTCCATACTATCTAAAACAAATCTTGACTGGATGTAAGAAACCAAACTGTACAGGGTAAGGGTGCCTAAAGTGCAAGCTGGGCTCCTCCTAGCTCCTCGTCCTGGCTTCTAGCAGCAATAAAAAGACAGATATATCATGTAATTTAAATGCACACAGCTGGCTCAATTTAGAGTTGGCAAAGAGCAAAACGGCCAGGATGAGCTTTAACATTAATTTTGCATTCCGGGGGCCTCACAGAGGGAAAACATTTATTCTGAGAAAAATCCAAAAAAGGCAGTCCCATCTGCAGAGGCAAATTACCGATGGATACTGGATACGAGCGAGCGAGCCCTTCTGTCACACAGAAGGGCTCGCGGATCTGCATGTGCAGATGTGTTCAGAAAGTTTGCAGTGGTCGGTCATGTGACAAATTTCAGACGTTTCAGACACTGTGGTTTAGCTTGTATGTAGAGGATCTGTAGTGGTGCAGGATTTTTCAAATATTTTTTAATATAAATATGCTCCATAACTTATCTCTGTGTGGAGAATATACCGTCAAAGTCTCTAATGAGACAGGCTAACAAAACAGCTTGATAGAGTTGCTGAGATATGTTTCCATGTTCCAAGTTTAAGCAAGGTGCTGTTATAACTCATCACAGAACAGTGATCATTTCTACTTCATCATTACGTTTTCTAGTTTTCTCATTTATTGTAATATCATAATGACTGCATGGGGGGGTTGTGCAGAGCGTGGTGGAGAATAAAGAGCAAAGCAGTGAGAAGGAGAGCTGGACTGAGCTGAGTGGATTGATATCAAGTCTCAAGCTACCACTAGCTTCAGTCATAGTTTGTAAATATGTCATTACTAGTGTAGAAATGTATTTTTACAAGTAAAACTCCTGTATTCTAAATGTTACTACATCAAAAACTTAAATTCTAGTACCAAACCTAAAAGTACTCTTTATGCACAAACATGATTACTGCTTATTATTGGATCTTAGTCATTGATTAACTAATCTGTTTATCACAGGTGGTAATGATGGAGCTTTCTTTAATGACCCCATACACTGTTGTGAATCTAGTAATTATATTTGAATTACTTTGCTTACTGCTGGGCAGCTTGTAAATTTCATTCCCAAAAGTCGTCTGATTACTAATGCTAATTTGAATTTCAAAGTAACCAGTACCTGTAGTCATCAAATAAATGTAGTAGAGTAATTTATAGTATATAATTAATAAATGAGAGTAATTCTCAAATAGTGCAGTAGTTAAGTAAATGTTGTTTCCAGTAATTAGTAAGTAGAGCTGTTAAAAAATATATAAAAGAACCATAACGCTAAATTAAAAAAGGAAGAAAAAAAACAGTAAAAATTAATAAAGCTGTTAGTTTAGGAGAATTTAGTCTAGGATTTTTTTGCACATAAAAAAGCAGTATGGGCTTAAAATAATCATCAGAATTCCATCGGGCCACGTTCCACCTTTGTTTTCTTCCTAAAGTTACTCTGAAGTGTCAACAAAAAAAAAAAAAGAGGAAAAAATGTCTGACAAACTCTTGGCCATTTTGCACGCACTTCTGAAACCTCAGCTTGACAGTTTCCAAGTAGACCCCAGCGACTTCAATATCAAATCAGGAGGTAAAAAAAAACAAACTCCATTATGGCAAGTTCTGAGACTTTAAGGATCAACTTTTCTACATGATTTCTAACCAGATGTGTCCACATTACACATGAGAGATCCTGACCCCCCCACTAGTGCGTTGCCGATTACAGGTGTGTCATTATGGCTGTTTTTCACTCTATTGCAAAGCTCTGACTGAGGAGACATAGTTTAATGTTGCACATTGGCAAGTTGTGTCCAGAATTAAAGGTACACTTGCAATACTTTGAAACACGTTTACGGTATTTTGTAAAGCTTGTTTTCTTCAGACATAATTTCATTTATTTTAACGGGCTAACAGAAAACGTGAGGCCATGCAGCTGTCGCACTAGTTCTTTGAAGTCGCCTCAGTGTGTCAAGGCTCTAAAGGGCAAAGCAGTGAGTAAACCAAATGACATTAAGGCAGGATGTCAAACACTCAGCGCACTGATGACTGAAAGTTGACCTTTTAAATGTGATGCAATGCAATGACAGAGTTAACCCCAGTGTGAACAATCTAAATTACAGATACTTCACCAACATGATGCTAACATATAGTATTTACAGGACCTGCCTTGCTCTTCGTGTTTTCTTCAATGTTACTGATTTTAACTGAAGACATAATTTGCTGGACGAATGACTGGCACAATGGCTCTGTTCCAAATGTAGATTTTAGCACATGCCATATGGAAGATGGAGTTCATTTCACATTTGGTCTGAAGCAAATGTTTTGATTTTCAGACAGCAGACAGGGAAACACAAGGAGCTGTTTTGAACTGAATCTTTCATTTTTTGTTTCACTGTTTCTGTGTCTATAACCGGAATGTTTGGCTTGTTTGATCCTGACAACTCCGAGCTGCAGGGCCATCAACTGAGGCTAAAACGCAAAATGTTGTGAAAAGATATGCACAATAGAGAATGTATTGCTAATGTGTTTTTGTGAGCGCCTGTCCACATGTCATCTGCACTTGCGAGGCTTCCCAGCACCACAGGAAAAAAAAGCCTTTTCTCTGTTTGGCTATTGGAGTAAAACTGGCAGATTCTGTGCACAGAGAAAGCAAACACATTGGCTTTCTAGTAGAATTTTCCTCTAAAGCAGAACGACTTTGTAATTGTCAGCAATACAGAGCCAAAAACATAATCAACTTTTGAATACACCCTGGCACTGGTTAGCTGTCCCGGTGCACAATGGATTCCTCCCCATTGACTGGACGCAAACACGCGCACACACAGAAATCCTTTCAACTACAGGCAGGACGCACATATACACAAGTCTTTGTATAGCTGTGAGGACAGAATGCATTCCCTAGCCCTTTATCCTAATCTTAACCTTCACAGCCAAAAGTCCAACCTTAGACTTTACCCTACAGTTGTGAGGACTAAACAAAATAAGACAATTGTTTCAATAGCGGTTTTAAATGAAGATTTGGCCACACAACCATAGGATGAACTCACACTGACACTGCCTGTACCTGCAAAAGTGCATTTAGGACTATTTCATGTGTCCAGTTTCCGTTTAATTGCAAGCAGGGCCACAATAGAGAATGGAGCAACAATTTCCTGTTCCCATGGGCAATCTGGGAGGCTACAAATTGAAGACGATTCCTACACATGGCCTAGATTCCGCCTGCAGTCAAATTCCCCCTCTGTCCTGTGTAACAGCTTATCATTGTGCAATGACAATGTCAGAGAAAATAGTGCACCTGATGCTCAGCCCACTCTTTCTCCAACCACAGATTCTTGTTATCTATCATCATGTTGTGCTCTTTCTCTCTCGCTTACAGCAAAGGCAAACACCTGGATGGGTGGGGTATGATTTGAAATGGTTACAGTGTAAAAGAAAAAAAAAAACCTTCAGTTACATGTACAATAGTGACTTGATAAAAGGATATACTTAACCCATCTTTAAATGGAATAATATGAAATCTGCAGCAAAGTCTATTCAGCCCCACTGTGGGATTTCGGGAGCAACTCCTCCTCTGGGCTCGGTTAAGGTTTGGATTAGGAGGCTGCTGCTGAGTTCACCATGTGTGAGGCTCAGCCTGTTCAGCATCTGGCTGGAGACTTGTCAGTTACCTTAATTGTATACTCCTTTCACTTCGCTGCCTGGGAAATTAAAGAAAAGGAAATTCTTAATTTCTTATGCTGCTCTTGGCATGTTAGATTAACACTGATAGCGTATGGTACTTTCTTCCAGAAACAATTATGGCTATTGCAGCATTCCTCCTGCTTACGTATCAGACCTCTCCACCATAAAATGCTCTTACTGCACTTAAAGGAAATCATTAACCTGATGATGAGCTGTTGACCCCATATTCGATCTATAACGCAGACACAAGGAAGAATAGAACTGCAGAGATGTAAGCTGTCAACATGTCCGAAGCAAAGCAGCTTCAAAACAAAAAATAGAAGATGAAAAAAGTCAGGAAGACGTCGAAACCGCAAATCTGATAACGCAGTGAAGCTGAAGGCAAAAGGCCATCATGCCCCCTCGCCTGTGCATCCTGTCAGTCCGCCTCAGCCGCCTCCCTGAGAACTTATCCTCTGGTCAATCAAAAGCCCATTCAACCTTGGAGTAAAAGTTAATACCAGGCCTGGCACCTCTGTGCTTGCAGTGACATAGGTAAGACTGAGGTGCATCTTTTTGTGGCACATGGGTGGGCCTGTAAAACGCTATTTATTCTGTCACAGAGTGGACATCATGCCTGCTGTTCTATTTAAGCTGTCAAGCATCGCAGCCTCAAAACAGGCCCAGCTGGCTCCCCTGTACCAGCCTTCCACAGTAAGATTGATGAGGGGAAGCCTGGTAGAGTGAGGCCAATACAGCTGAGCCTTTGTGTTGTTCTGTATGTACACATCATTTTCTCTCATTCCACTGGAGGATCAGCAGCAGCAGATTAAAATGACAGAATGAATTTCCATCAGATCATACACATTCATTCAAGTGAATTTGTGTAACCATTCAATGTAACCTGGAATTAATTAGTCATGCTTGGATCCCATCACTGTAAGGCCATTCTGGTACTGCAGACTAAAACATAATCGATATCTTCATACATTCATCAGATTTAATCATATTGTCAGATGTCAAACATGTTTGCAAAATTGTGATTTTGAATATAGACCTACACCAACATGATACTTGTACTGTTTTTACTGTAACTCCATAACAAAAAGTGAAATAACCTTGTAATTATCCAGCCATAGTCCAAGACCAACCCAATCTGATTCCTGTTCAGAACCTTCTAGAAATGTTGATTACATTTATTAATAAAGAAGTTAAATAAACATATTTGTACACCTGATTTTCCCTATTGTGCATGCAGCACAAGTTAACATATTGCTGCCTCAGATGAGGTAAAGTGGATAATTGAACCATAAGCTTCTTTCTGCGATATTTTCCTTTCCATTTCATTTTCAGTTTCATCAATGTCTTTATGCTAGTTAGACTGAAACATTATTCAAGCAAAAAAATACTGCACATATATATGTTTTTAATTCATGATATTTACCATTCAGCATATTTGATTTTGCCTTTAATTTTTTAATTCAATTTTAAACTGACTTTTGTCCATCCAATTTCACTGCAGAACAATTGACTGCAGATCATTACAGCATCCACCAGATATGCTTATCGTTTGCACCAGGGAAGTAATATTTGATAAATCATTATTTTTGTGACGTAATCTGTTTCGCACCGTGGTTATTCCATCATTAAGAGAGCTCAGAATCAGAAGCCGAGAATGCAGAGACCTGTCAAATCAACAGAATCTTTAAATTTCTCTTTTTTCTGCATGGAACTAAATAAAAAAAGATCAGTTAGTTTTTCTTTATGGTGACTGAAAATAGATGGATGTGATTCAGCCCAATCTGGTGAAAGCTTTTAATATCTGAAGAGGTGTCTGATGCATCTTTCCTGTGTTACATCTATGGTTTGTTGCGAATAAAGAGAAGAGCAGCATCTATAGCGTGAACAGTGACAGCCACAATAACTGAACAGAAAGACCTCATATAGACTCACAATGATGATGAAGTGAAAAATTGTTACACTTGACAGAAAAGTAATTACTGGGAAAAACAGTGCAAATGTACCACTACAACGAAAACAGGTCAAGAAACAAACAACATGAATTTATCTCTGTGACTCCGTGACTAAACAGCCACTTCAATCTACTTTTAACTAATATACAGTTAAACACTAGAAAGATCTTTGTGTACATGATGTTCTGATACATCCCTGCAGCAGATGGGAGCACACACACTTTCTAGAGTTAAAGTGTATTCTCACAGATATTACTCAGATGTGTGTCATAGGACACATGGTGAGAGTAATACGGGGGTGGTCAGCACATTAAATGGACACAGTGCAGTGGTGTGACACACTGATAAATATTTGCTCTTTATGATAGAACATGCTGCACTTTTGATTATTGGATGAAAAGCAAATATAAAAGAAACATTTCTGAACATTAATTTACTTTTCTAATTGCTTTATAAAACCTGCATCTCTTCAGCTAATCCAATGTTTCGTAAAAAAACTAAACAAAAAAAAGCTGTTGGGTGTGTGGGAGAAGAGAGGGAGTGGTGCAATAACACCTCTTACCAAGCCAGCCTACAGTCACAGTAAGTAATGGCATATTGTTTGTTACTTCTTTATCTAATGTATTTCTCTTATTCTCCCAATCAGAAAGATTACTTCACACAGAGACACAAAAAGCTTCATACAACTTTTATGCAGCACTGCTACCCCGATTGATCCATGTAGTATTGTTCCTGATATAGCTGAGTGACACTCTAAATTGAAAACCTTGTGGACTAATGATTGTCTCGCTGGCGTGTGGTGCACGCAACCCCATCACTTCTCAGTCTGCCTCCTTTAACAATATGCTGCCATTTCGAACTGTAATCGAAATAGCAACATATTTTTGAAGATAATAATTTTAAAGAATCAAGTGTGTGAATCAACATGTGACAAAAAAATGATAAATTTGCCATGCTTGGGGGAAATTGTTGTGGACCACCAGCCCTGTGGTTCATGGACAGCCTTTCTACAAACGGATGCAATCTACATCTTAAGAGTCTCTGTTGACTTTGGATTAAGCCAAAGCTGTTGTCTCACTTGTCAGTCTACCTTTAACAAGAATAGTGAGTAGAAAACCCACTACAAACACCATACTGGTAGAGGACATGCCAACTGTAAAACAAATGGAAAGTGGAGGACATAAGTGAAGCCACTGCACTGGAGTTGACTTAGAAACTAGGTTTTATAGTTGGCAGCATCAAAGTTTGCAACCCAGTTTATCAACTCCCAGGTGACAATGTACCCTAGGCCTCAGCAGTGAACATCTAATCAGCACTGCTGACAATTGCCAATGGTTAGAAAGATAACTGTTGAGCAAATAAAGCTGTCTGCATGTGCAGTTAAACTGTGGGATACCACTTACAGTACCCTACAGATGAAAGGATTATTTGTGTTGACGACCAAGCCTTTATGTTAGTTTAGGTTTGGACTCTACAATCTTTTCTGTTGATTGCATTCTGGGATTAGCTTGTGATGTGAAAACAAAAAAGTAACTGAAATGTTGTGGCCACAAGTTCTCAGGTTAAAGCAGGCCTTTAGAGAGCAGAGCCTAAATCTAAGGCCTGCAGTTGGATTTGGGAAATTCCAGATAGTGAAGCCACAAATTAATGCTGAATCTCATAATGCGGTGGAATACCACAAGTGCATCACAGAAAATAACATTTTGTATGTTATTAGGGATACACGTCTAGTGTGCACATTTGGGGGTTTCTGAGGTATCCAAAAAAAGCTTGTAATGAGCCATCTGAGAATGAGTCGTCCTATACTCAAACTAAATGATCCCAATGATGGACGTCCCCCTGCAATGTCTTTAGTATTACAGTGATGCCTAGATAATGTGGTTACCTTAAGTCATAGAAGGGAAGACCACCTACCACCTGTCCCACCATCTCAGAAAATGCAGGACTGAGCTTTATCACAGGGTTTAGCTCCCTACCTCATGTGTCATCCTCTGAGAAATGTCCTTTCTGAGCCCGGTGAGGTGCTGCATCAGACCTGACTGATGCCAGGACATTTACTGCTTTTAAGAATCTTATCTGTTAGAATGTTATGTCCTTCCCTGTTAATTGTTTTCTTTTTCTTCACATTGTGCTGAATTTAGTTCTTGGCCACATAGCACTCTCTAGTCTGGCCAGGTGGTCTATATTTTTCATTGAGCGGTTTCACTGATGTGCGACTCATCTTTAACTTGACATAACTTGACTAATTAGACAGATAGAGATATATAGATGGATACTTTATTCATCCCCATGGAGAAATTCAAATGCTCCAGCAGCAGAATACAATTAAGGGTTGTGTCAAATATATGTTGCAGTTTTCCTACACTTTAATGGTGGGGTGATTGCGCTTAACATGAGCAGACTGTCAGTAGGAGTAGAGCTAGTTTTCTGATGAATTGTTATAGTGAAAAAATGTTTGCAGACACGCAAGCCAGATGTAGCACAATGAACACACCGTGATGTAGGAGACATACTATGCTTCAGTGCTTGTGGAGCTGTGTGCCTCACTTGAAAGTTGTCTCATTAACTAAAGGTTTACTACTTGTGTAATGCAGAATTCAGGAATCAAAATTACGACGGAGCACACTTTATGGGTAAAGTGCCACTTAGTGGTCAATAACACAACAAAGTACCATTCATTTAAAAACCATGGGAACCGTTACCTAGTGTAGCTCAGTTATTGAGATCTTCTGGCAGATACATTGTCTTTATTTCTTCATTCATCAATTCAGTTTGACGTCCCTACATGCTATGGTGGTGTCACCCTGTGTACTTCTATTTGCTGACACTTTGTTACCGGAGATTCTGCAGCCAAATTGGCTGGCTACTGTGTGGCTTCTTTAATGAGAACATCTAACTGAAAGCTCACTGCCTCACAGTAAGTGGCTTCTTAATTTTATCTTCTTATTTTAGGTTTTTAATCCAAAGGATATACAGCAGGTTGGTACAATACAAGCACTAAGAGCTGTATGTTCTCTGTCCAGTGGCCGTATTAACACATAGATAAAGGTTAAAGTACCCTTGTCCCAGCATCATCAACACAGTTAAGTTAAATTTAAATGATAAAGGGTTTTCATTTGAAGTCTAAATTATTAATGAAAACTGCAGAGCATTTTTCCATCTAACCACAACTTCTTTTAATCTTAGTCTGTCTCTCTGAACACAAACAGATCATCCTCTGTTATAAAAAATGAACATTAGCTAGTCTTTTACACTGAGCTCTTTCATTCGTGACTGATTCTTCTATTTTGACAGGTTTAACAAAAATCCCCTTTGTGTTTTAGTAGACGACATTTTAGTTTGTCCACATATATGTGTGCGATCACGAGATAATAAAATGAAAACCTTTTCATGTTTAAAGGCCCAGAACAATATTTAAAAGACCCCTCAGGTTTGACAGTGAACTCCTTTTCATCCCATGCAGAAAATAATAAAAGATGAAAAAGCAGCTTTTGGATTTCTTTATGATTTTTATGCCTGCAACATCCTGTCTCATATGTCCCAATTCACTGTTTTAATATAATTCAACATACAGTATCTAGGCAGTCCCATATTGGGTACTATATATTGGCTTCAGTTTTTATTTGAAATTACCTGTCACATAATAATGATTTACTACATATCTATCCAGCTCTTGTTACCCAATTATCCTTTTTCATTTGTTCAGTTTTAGCTCTGTGAATGGGCTGATGAGGAGCAAGAACACTGGCTTAAAAATAATAATGGGTTGAATTTCAGTAGGGAAAGCCCCAATTTCATGTTAAATTTTTAACAATGGATGCAGTGATGGTCTGTCAGACAAGGCTGCATAATGTGTGTTTAAGGATATTTTTTTGCCAGATCTTATCTGTATGTTGAAACATACTGTAAGTCCACTTTATCTGAAAAAAAAAATATTATGTTGGCATGAGCCCAATATATGATAATAATCCTATGAATGTTGCATTTTAACAAATGGCTGTACTTTTAGAGAGGGATTTCATATGATAAAGAGCCTTCAGTTTAGTCATTGATTATCAAAATTTCAACACGGTCAACATGTTGACAACAATTATTATTACTTACTGTATGCAATCTGCCTTATTTCTTAATATTAGATGGATACAGCATGTGGTTGGGTGTTCTGGATTGGATGTTAAAACTAACAGGTGCACAGAATTGACTTTATCAGCATGAACTCATGCCACAGTGGGCCAAAGTAGCATAAGCACTATTACATGTGGTATATTGGACCATTGAATCCCAATTGATTAAAAGGCTATGAACCATCTGCCACCTTTTGAAGGCTGTACAAAGAGATTGATGATGTTTATCATGTTTCTATAAAACTCCAGAGGTGGCTTCAGAGCCAGCTCATAACTGGCCTGTAAATCGATATCTGTACGACAGACAAGCCACAGCTGATGGAGGCATGATTTCAGCTCTGTGTGTGTCTGTGTGTGTGTGTGTGTGTGTGTTTCTGTGTGTGTCTGTTTCTGTGTCTGTGTGTGCTTGTGCTGTGGTCTGAAATTGAAGCATCTGCTACCAAGCACACCCATTCCAAGTGTGGAAATGGGTTTCAAACAAACCAATAAGGTAGCTAAAAATGAACTAGCCTAACACTAGAAATATTCAAAATAAATGCATTAATGCATAGTTTGAAAGCCTGATTCTGCTCACAGAATGTCCTAAAATATGTAAAATGCTTGAAACTTGTGGGAATATTTCTACCTAGTTAGGATTGGTCCAAACATATACATGAACATTGAGTGACTCTGGAGTACTTTGATTCTGAATTGATTTAGACTAATTCTAATTGCTTAGTGAACTGTTCACCTCATCAGCACACTATTTATGCCCATTAAATCTGCACCATTTCATGCAGATAAAGCCCTTTAATTTTACTCACACTCAATCCCTGTTGATTACATTAAAATCCTGTGTTACTTAGATAAGGTATACACCCCCCAAAACATACATACTATAAATCTTGCCCTTATCCATTGCTCTTATCTGTCTTATTTATCAAATCTCCTTAGATCTCTATCTCTCTTATCCTTGCCTTTAGCAAAAATATAATTAATGCACTAATTAATTAAATTTTCTTAGCTACTAGTGTAAAAGAAGTCTTCGAAAGTGACTACAGACGAAGGACAAACCAAAGCCACTCTGTTTTATCAGTCTACATGCCTTACCAATGTTATCTTCAAACATCTTGACGGATGTGCTGATTGGAAATTGTTTTTCACCCATACCAAATTGTTTTTAATTAGAGATTAGAGGATAGCAACCTCTAATCAGTTTTGAATTGTTTATTTGTTGGTAAATAAGTGAGGGAAAAATCTGACAAATGCATTCCATCCTATTTTCAAATTTACCATTTCATGTAGCAGTCAATATGACAGAAGCAAGAAGCAAGACACTGTAGTGTACCTGAATGCCTCACAACGCGGATGACCTACACTCACGACCTACACAGTGTCACTTGTTTAATGTAAAGCCTCCACAAAATGGCAAGTAAAATATCCTCTTACAAGAAGACATCATCATTTCCAAGATACTATCTGTGGGCATCTGTGGGCCTAAGGGAGCCACTACTAATATGTGGGATACTCCACCAAGGTTGTGGAAGACGGAACTCGGACACACCACTGGCAACTGGAGCAGGGGCCTACTAATTCATTTCTATGGTGCTGACAACAATGAAATGATAACATTCAGAGTTAGTAGATTAAATCATCTTGAGATTTCCAGTCCAATCTAAGGATTTGAGTTTATAAAACTGACCATTCATCTGATGGATAAAACCTATACTTCTGATAAAGAGATTATGTATATGGCATCAGATTTTCTGCCTCTCAACCACAAAGTAATCTCTTGTAGCCTCCACTCCAATCCCAGCTCAGACTTAATAACTCCGTATACCAATCAATCAGAGCATGCACAACGATTTGGATATGCATCACTTTCTGCTGAGGCTTTATGCTTTAAAAATGGTGACCTATCTGCAATCTGAAAATACAGTCTGAAGTTAACTACATGGGTTTAAAAGAATGTCAAAGAGAGAAACTTAAATACGTTTAGGGTTTACCACGCAATGCCACTTTTATCAGTTGGGGCTGGCAATTTATTTAAACAATATATTATTAATTTCTTTTCTTTTTTTTTTCCAACACTGTTATATGTTGGTCAGTATTGCTCTTGATCAGCCTGTTTTACCAAAGTAACTTAAGAAATGAATGAACTTCATAAAAATCAAAAATCAAAATCTTCCTACCGTTATTATAAAGATGAAAATGAAAGTTGTGATGCTCTGAAAACTTTTTGAAGTAGTGTGTGTCTCTTGTAACTCGGGGCTGATAGTGCAGCAATGATCCAAAGTGATACGGCTCATTTCACTTAAGACAAGCATATGGATTTAGAGCAGGGCACAGAGTGTCCCAAAAAGATTGAAAGTGCACGGCAAAGACAGACCACTATCACGGCCTATGAAGGTGGCCCTGCCCTTGTTCCCGAGCTAATTTTATCAGGTGCACCGCCATGGTCAGGAAGCATTCTATTTTATTTGCCAGGCAAATGTGCCACCTGTGAGGCAGACAAATGGGCGCA
This sequence comes from Ctenopoma multispine, assembly GCA_034779795.1. Taxonomy (NCBI): domain Eukaryota; kingdom Metazoa; phylum Chordata; class Actinopteri; order Anabantiformes; family Anabantidae; genus Ctenopoma; species Ctenopoma multispine. Next base: position 1,357,733 of record JAUYWH010000006.1, read on the forward strand.
ATACACTTTGTGGAGAACAACACCATTGACCCTGTGCTCCATCACAGCTATAGATTTTCCTCCAATGTGAGTTCTATATCCACAGGGGCACAAACAAGGTCCAGCCAATGATTAATTTAAGCGTTTTTGTACCTGTTTAACTATTAATCTATTGGGGCACCTTCCCAAAGTATTTAATATGTCACAAAATTACCATACTGTTTGTGCCTCCTTCCAAATTTGATACATTATCTATTATTTATAACATCCAGCAATAAGCAGCACTCTGTCATACCTGTGTGGTTACTGTGTGCAAGACCAAAAATAAAAAAGAATTCTGAACAAAATTTGCTCGCCCCCTGTTTGTGTGTTGCTCCACTATGTCTTTGGAATAGATTTCTGCAAGACAGAAATGCCATCAGGTGAAGAAATAAAACTCAAAAGCTACAGTGTGTAATATAAAGGCAGCACACAGAGGGGCTGGCTCCAGTAATGGTTCATGCCACACACAAGCAGGGGATGGTCACTTTAAAGTTCAGCCCTGTGGCGTTTTACAACAAATGATGTTGGGCTGCTAGGTTATGAAGTTGCTCATTGCCATTGCCTGGATTCAATAAAACTGGAAACTGCTGTGGAAAATTACGTTGTTTTTTGTCCGACATAAGTGCAAGACTATAGGTGGTAGATCTGATATGACAAGACAATTAATAGATCTGTTATTCAACAGAAACACTACTGAACAGCTAGTCTGATCATCTAAAAATCAATTCACCCATCATGCTTCCAGTTGTAATAAGATGCTGCTTATCTGTATTTTATGTCACTGTTACTTAAACACATTGGGTGTTAGACTTGATGGTGTCACCATGTGCTCTGGCAAACTGTGACTCACATATTTCAAGGACAGATGATTAACCGTGAAACTGATATTGAAATTATGTGAAAGTTTTACCCCTATGTGATATTCTATTGTATGTGAGAAACAGAAGACTTCCAAGACTCTAGCGAAATACCAACACACTGCTCTTATGATTCCTGAATAGATTTTTTTCTATTTTGAATACATAATGGCACTTGTAACCTAAAAGTTTAACTTAAAAAAATATTTTAGACTAAACAAGAGACTACATGTACATGACTAAACACCTTAAAACATAATTTTCCATGTGAAGTTGAGCATGACCTACAAGCGAGCAATATTTTCGAATGTTTTTAAGAGTTAAGTTAGCAAAGATATCTGCGGGAAATTACCAACCCATGTGATAAAATAGTAAATCTTTCACCAGTACAGCACTACAACGGACCCATCTCTAGCTGTATCTCCTGCTTGTGTCATTAATTAGCTAACCTCTATATGTCCAAAAAGTCATAAAATATGGTAGGTATGTAATTTAGGAATGAAAGGCACTATGGAAATAAAAACTTGTTAAAACATTTCCCTTAGCTCGGACTTAAACTTTCATCTTATTAAAACAAAAAATTTACCCCAATGATTCACAGCTTTATGTGCATCAAACTAAAGTATAGGAAAATGCACTGTATTGCATGTCTCCTTCTGCCAAAGCTGAACTGGGCAATAATCCATGAATAACAATGCATGAAAGTGTGCACTTGCTGGTTCTCAGCCCTGTAATTAAACCTTTATGGCCACGATAGCTGTGACCCCCACAGAAGCCAAGTGTGCTGCCTCCACTTGGCGGCTTCAAATTTAGTGTGGAGTCAAAGGGGTCACTGTCAACAGGCCGCTTTTCTTGGTTCTCATTATTCTCAATGCCAAGTATGGGACACTGGACAGTCAGTAGAAGGTTAAATGTCCACAGTCTCAATATTCATGCAGTGGAACCCCCAGTACTGACACTGGACTCATCCTGTACCAGTTATGCTACTACATTATTACAAGATTGAAGACCGTACCATTCAGCTTCATTTTTAATGGTTAACACAAGAGTATCCTACGATGTACTATTTTGTCCCTAAAATGAATAAATAATAACATTGAATAATAATATTGAAGTTCAGTGCTCATTCTGTCACTCTGATTATTTGTTAGACTATATAAAAAAAGGTTTTTAGTTTTCCTGAAGCATTTGTCTCATAGAAAAGATATTTGTTTGATTTATCTTCAAATCTCTTTAAACACGTTCACAAGGGCTGTTTCCTCTGGTGATGTGACAGATGGAAATTGCTAATTACTGCACTTTCATCTCTTATTCTTTACTGCTGGATTTAATCAATAGCATCAATTATAATATCATCATGCAGTATGGTACACTTATCTAAGTTGATGGCTATTAACTGCATGATGAAATGATGAGATTAAAATACAGCTGATCAAAGTACTGGGACTGATATTTCAAATGTGTTTTTAGACTTAGACACAAATTGTAATGTTTTGTCAATGTTTCATAAAATAGAACTGATTATTTTCCTAGATTTTTATGACTATGAAGCACATGAGACTCATGGCACTAAGGTTTTGATTGCTGTAACCATCCATTCTGTTAATTTTGGCATTTAAAGCAGGCAATTTCCAACAGATTCTTCCAATGTGAATGGGGGTCAAAATCCACAGTCCTCCCTTTAAGCAAGAATGTACAAAGTTTATCTGGAGACATAGCTTTCCCCTACAAATTTGTCCCATTAAGTTGGTCATTTGAAAGAAACATTGCAGCCTTTTCAGTAAAAAATTGCCTCTTCATAATACTATCTTTCCTTTGATACTTCTTTTAATACTATCCTTCCTTTGAAAACACTGTCTATGGAAAAGCAATGAAGAATTCGAAACTAAAAAGAATTTAGTTTTTGGAAGGTATCCAATTGATTTAATAATCTCAGACTGCTGAAACCACATATTAGTTTTAGAACAAAGACTGTGGATGTTAGTCCCCATCACCAGTAGAAGCAATGATTACAGGATTTGAAGGACAATACAAGAAAGACAACAGTTACCACACTCCACTAACAAGTGCTGAGTTTACACACAGACTGTGCAGACTCCTTCTAATATATTTATGCATCAGTCCAGGATGTTTGTGCCAGAATAAATAAAATTGCTCTCAGGCATTTCTGGGAAAAAGCACTGATGAGAATGGAACATACATGAGGTCACAGGGACCATGAAGTTTCACCTTTGACCACCAAATGAAGCAAGTTCATTCTTGACATGGAGTGATAATTTATGCCAACTGTGATATGATTTTGTAGGGTGTTCCGAGACATCACATTCACAACAGGAATTGGATGAACATGAGGTGACTGTGACCTTTGACCTCTGCCCCCCTCAAAGTTTAAACAGTTCATCACTGAGCCCAAGTGGACGATTGTGAAAGAAAGACATTCCATTCTTTGACATTGCATTTGTTGACATCAGTTCACAATAATTACTGTGGATGAAAGTGGGGTCACTACAACGTTGGATTTTGACATATGGCCACTAGAAACTAATCAGTTCATCATTTTCTCTAATTGGATAGTTGTACCAAATTTGAACTAATTCCTTCAAGTCTTCATAAATTGTCTTTACAAGAATGGGCTGCATGACCTGGATGAACATGAGGTGACTGTGACCATGATCTTGGCCACCAAAATCCAAAGAATCTAATGAAGAAAACTGTGGGAAAAGAGTATCTCCAGGGTTTAGACTTGTTATGTCCCTGTGCATACATGGGAACTGACTGCATCACACTGGCAGTGAACAATATCGATTGGCCAATTATCAACATTGGCTGCACAGTGGCTCAGTTGAAACCTAATACAAAGCAGCTATTGGGTTTGAATCTGACAAACTCAGAAAGATGTTTTCCAAAGCGAACCACGGGTCTTTAAATTGACTGCTGTTCATTCATGCATCCATGGGAAGGTATGATAAATGCTTCAAAAAATTTGTGGAAAAGCGTCTGATCGACTCTAAGTACACAACAGAAACAAAAGCATACTGTTCACTGTGTAGATCAAAACAATTGGAAGTACAGTATTTAGTTTGTGTTTATGCTGTACTAAAATGAATGATGGCTCAACATGAGCTACCGTATCAGCTCATGTTGAGCAGCACAAATTTACCTACGATTATTTACGTGATGTCTCTTTGTAGTGTAGTACAGATCGGTTTTTTTACTATTATTTGTAGGTTTTAGTATTTGGCATCTGTTCTGCCTTGTAGTTAACATGGGATCTGTTTCTATTTTCTTGTAGTTGCAGTATTATAAAGGGTCTTGATATTTTGTGTTATTTTCAGAAAGGCAGCTTTGGGGATGTCCCTGATTGCAGTAGGTCACTTGATATACCTGTTAGTGATGAACAGATTGACACATGTTGGTGAAAAGGTAAAAGAACTCAACCTTGACGCTGAAAAACTATTGCACACTGAAGCAGGCACTGGCCAAAATGAAACGTTTTTGTGGATTTAAACTTTAGTATAGTACTTTGTACTACTTTTCTTTCTGTAGAATTTGGTTGCACACAACCTTGAACCTGTAGTGTTTGACTTCTGCTGAGCATGGAGTCCTTTACCTGTACATACATTAAGACATAACCAAAGGTTTTTCCATTGTCCGCTACAACATAATAATGTCCAATCCAGTGTGGTGTGTATCAGTTTATTTACTTACTCTACGTTCACCGGTGAAGTTCTGCATGGGAATCACTATGTGACCCTTGTGAAATACTGACAGTTACTAATTAGATAAACAGTTAATGTAAAAATAACTTACAGTCACAGTATGCAAATAGAAGTTCATTACAATAGACTAAGCATGAGGTATGGCTTTGGGAAAAGACAATGTAATATTAACTGAACTCCACTTTGCTTCAGCACATTAGAATCGCCTTTAAGAGGTGGCCAAGACTAGTAGAGCTAAATCAAATCTGTCAGTGTGTGTGTCTTGAAATAATTGCCAGCAATGCAATCTCATCACTGTTCAACAGGCATGAATACAATAAAACAAGTGTTGGCAATTTAAAAGTTGAACATAAACTAATTCTGCTCTGGGTTAGGTGTTTAATTCTGGTTGGGAGCCACTTGGCAACAGTACATCACTTTACATATTATTGTTACACTTCCTCATATCCAGAATTATTTAACTCACTTCCACACCTGTCAATAATTTTTTTTTTATATATTTCCTGCAAATTGTGCTCAGATTTAGTCAGTGAGTATCTTCTTTTGCCTGCCACACATATTCAGATTCTTCCCATTTATCAAGTGAACAAAAAACTAATTTGAAATAAACTGGGACATTGGCAGAGCTCAGTTAGGGCATTAATGGGTCAAAAAAGTCCTAATGGTATATCTCCTCTTCATTCTCTCACCCATGGTATACTTGCCTTGTCTCTTTGTTTCCCATCGTTGAGGGTTTTGGTGAGTGATCCTAGCAATGGCCATGGCTCACCTTCTTCAAGCTAATTTTTGTAATGTAGTTTAAGTTTGAACCTCTCTGCTCTCTTCACTTCACTAAACTGAAGGTTATCCACCTGTTCTTTTCAGGGCAGTAACATTACAATATTTGCTTTTTGGTGGGGTTCTCATATTAGCCCACATTTCTATGTTCTATTTCTGCTGTCCTCCATGTGCCTCCTGATCCTTCGTCTCGGAAAGGCTGCTATATGACCTGAGTGGTGCCAAGGAAGCATCGGGTATCCTTGCTTTGGTTTTGAGACTTTTTTTTGTCACTGTCAGTATCAGATTTGTTTGCTCTTGGATGAAATAGCCTGAAAGCTTGGTATAGTTAGAGACTTTGTCGAACCCTGCTGGGAAGGTGGAAATGTTACCCCAAATAAAATTACAAGACTATAGTATAAGGGTGCTGTATACCTGACTAAAACAAGCACTTAAAGATGTGTTTAAATAGAGAGAACGTTTTTCTTTAGCAACCTCTGGCAACTTCTACAGGGAGACTGATCCTCTCCCTGGATCCTGAGATGACTGGTTGTAAGAGCCATGGTAAGGTCTGCTGCAAAACCTAGAGGTGAGACTGCTGAAATATGATCCACAGAGAAAAGGTCAAAAGTTTAAAAAAGTTCTACAAAGGAGGAGAGAACAAAAAGGTAAAAAGTTAATAAACACATTGCTGCCACCGCCAACAATAACAGCCCACTGCCACTGGGATCCCACCTCCCGCATATTAATACTGACTCCCTGACAGCTGCAAATTCAACACAACATCCCAGAAATCCAATATTTCACGGCGTTAGAAGACCTATGATTTTCTTGGTCTATGAGCTTAATGTTAAGAAAGTAACACTGTGTCTATACAGAAAGTCTAGCTTGAGCTGACTGGTGAGGCATTCAGGAGCATTACGGAATGTAAGTCATCTGTGTTGTGTGTTGTGATCTGACTGGAATCACCAAGAGAGATCATATTTCTCCTACATTAGCTTCTCTCCACTGGCTCCCTGTTAAAACTAGAATAGAGTTTAAAATCATACTATCACTATCTTATAAAGCCCTGAATGTTCAGGCCCCATTATATCTTAAAGACCTCATAGAACCTTATCCCAGCAGAGCACTTTGCTCTCAGAGTGCTGGTCTACTTGTGGTTCCTAGAGTTTCCAAATGTAGAATGGGAAGCAGAGCCTTTAGCTATCAAGCTCCTCTCCTGTGGAACCAGCTCCGAATCAGGGTTCGGGAGGCAGACACCCTCTCTACCTTTAAGACTAGACTTAAAACTTTCCTTTTTGATAAAGCTTATAGTTAGAGATGGCTCAGTTACACTGCTATAGATTTAATCTGCTGGGGGACCTCCCACATTACAGTGAGCTCCTCTCCTACTTCTCTCTCTGTGTCCACTTACCCCAACCGTTTGAGGCAGGTGGTCGCCCACCGTGAGCCTGGTTCTGCTGGAGGTTTCTTCTGTTAAAGGGAGTTTTTCCTCTCCACTGTTGCCTAGTGCTTGCTCAAGTGGAACTGTTGGGTTTTCTACAAATATATATAAATATGCATATATATTTATATTTTGTATAAGGTCTTAAACCTTATTATTGTGAGGCGTTTATGGACAGTACAACAGTTTTCAAGAGTGCTCTGTACCAAATTGTTGGTGATAAAAAAAAAAAATCAACCCTGTCTCACTGAAAATAAAGTTTCTATGCAACAATTTGTCTTTATTGAGGCAGCCCAAACCACAGAGTTACTGGTTCAATCATCAGATTGAATATATCTGTTTTGGAAATTCATACATAAAGCAACTGACAGCCACATGATGTTCATGGGTTGCAACAGAGAGATGGGTTAGTCTAAAAGAACAAGCAGCTCTAATCTCACGATAGAGTTAACATTTCGCAGGTGTGTGCAACCTAAGAACAAAGACTTACTTTATGGCATTTTTTACTTTTCTAGGCATTAACCACCTTTTTTATTAAATGCTTGATCAATGTAACCTTTCTACTTTTTATTCCACTGGGGTGAAAAGTGTGCTTTTTATAGCTTGTCTTTAACCCTCAACTTCATATTTTCTAGTACTTTTTTACGAAGCGATCATTATAGTCTATGGCTTCCTTATGGCTTACTGCACTTCAGGCCAACCATTAGGGTTCAGTCTGACTGCCAAGACAGTAAGCGTTTGAGTGGTAAAGGTTACACAGTATCCTACACAGAGCAATTAATTAGATCCTGTCAGGGATATAGTCTTATTATTTAGATCAGGTTATCGTACTCCCACACTTTGAAAAATGACAAAAGGTTAATCATATAAAAATGCACCAGGATGTTGGTGGGCAAAAGGTAACAAAACAAAGGATAACAATCAGCATCCTGGTGAAAAGTGGTTTGATTCAAGGGCTTATTAATAATTCCTTGTCAGACATTGTCTTTGTATTTTACTGTTTTCAGTCATATGGAAAGTGATACATATGCTGTATGGTGTTAGTCCCCATATTTATGATCAACACAATTAAAGTTTTGTCAAATAATACATTCGAGGAAGCCTCAAGCTAAAAGGGAGTTTATATCATATAAAACAAGAGCAGTACAACTGATTACAATACAAAAAAGGCAAGTAACATTGAGAGAAAAACACAATGACTCTACCTAAAAAGAACCAACCATCCTTACATGTATCTAATTCTGAGGTTCTTTAATTAAAAACATACATAAATACAGGCTTTTCCTGTTTGTTTTTACTGCCAGTGATTAAACACCTTATTACTGACTTATGTCTCAGTGAATCACATACAGTACCTTTATAAAATGTATTCTGTTCTTCCTGATTTGCCCTCTACAAAGGTATCCAAAGACAAAAACAGGAACCAATTTATGTGGGTCAAACACAACACACTGACCTACTCAATTATACATAATCTTCTCTCTCACCTCAGCTTCTCACACATACAACACACTCAATGAACGAAGTGAGCTTGTACTGTACGGAGTAATGAAAGCATTCAGCAGCCTTGAAGGCAATATAGTAACTTCTGTCTCTGTTGATGTAACGCATTGACTAATGTTACGATAACTAGTAAAATAAATATTAATTAATTTATAATAGTATTATAAAAGTATAATTAAGAGCAAATACATACATATATATAATAATAATATAAAATATTATATTCAGTATTTAATACACCTGATTAAATTTTCACTTTTGATTACGGTTAATTCCAGGGAAATATTCAGAGTTTTCTTTGATTTCATAAAGGGAGCTAATAATTTAGGGTTTAACTGTTTTAAAAGGACTGCATAATGTGGTGAAAAAATCTGATAGCTACTTGATTACCAAGAAAAATACATAGACTAATATTAATTTCAATATTAATTTTCAAACATACATAATAACCTTTACTTACACTGTTATGATTACACTGTTATTACTGCTAAGGATAACTGATTTAGAGCTGTTTAGCTGTTAAATAATCAGTCTCATGGGACACCCCTGGGTAGCAAGAAACACATGTCACTCACATGTCCAAACCCTTTAGCTCACATATAATTTGGGGCGATATGATACTAAAGGTAATATGTTCCATGTTATTCAATATATCAATTTAAAATTTCCATCTAATATTCATCTTTTGATCTGAAATCCAAATGTTTTCAGTGTACAAAATGAGGAAATAAACTGGCCTTGACATTGCAGTACCTTTGGAAGAGACTGCAGTTTTGCATTTCTGTGCAGAATTTTGTTGTTACTCATTGACCATCATATACAACTATACCAATATATCTGCAATTTCAGGTGATGTTTCAGCCTGGCTAATAAATCGGTAATTTTATTATAAAAATAGTAGTTTAGATTTTACACTGAATTACATAGTAAATTTTTTTTAATACAATAGCTTTGGCTTTTGATTTTTACAGTCTTACAGACTCAGTGAACATGTTACACCAGAACAAATAAATGCCTGTTATGTAATGATGCAACTGCTTCCCACTGAATATTAATAATGTGCACTGTGCACTAACTTATCACATTGTGAACGCATTTGAAAAGACAGTGTTTTCACAGCAGCAGCACTAAATAATTAGGTACTGCATGTTTTAGGGTACGTCTGATAAAACAGCCTGAGCTGCTGGTCAGAGTCAATCATTTTTATTAGACAAAGGGATTTGTTAATTTCAACAGTCATGACAATGAGTACCAAGGTGAAAGCTTATATCTTTTACTATTATCTGATAATATTATTCCAAGAAGAAAGACGGAGACAAATATAAACTGGCTGGTTCAGGTGGACCATTTCTGATAAACAAGAAAAGCCTTCTACTAAATTGGCTTTATTGATTTTTCCAGAGTTAAATAGTGTATGTCAGAAATGTTTTACAGTAGTTTCTTGTTTTTCCTCCTGTCGGACCTCTGTTTATTATCTCAGCAATAGCTCCAGACAGTTTCTCTAGATGACAAGGTGGTACTCTACAGGTTAGAAAAGTGGCCTTATGTCTAGATGGCTGTACACTGCGCAGGAAAAAAAGAAAAAGACAGTGGTGTTCACATGGATCATTCAGCAGCTGTCACTTTAAAAGCTGCTGCACTTCAAAACCAACTAAGTAGAATTAATGCAGATGTATCTCTCTTTTGTAGCACTCTGCACACATTTTGTTGCCTGATTTAGCCCAAGGCTTCATAGTGATAGCATGCACTCTGGCAAAAGCTTAGCTAGTTAAAACTTTTCAGAGGAATTGCTTTGTGATGTGTTATTTACACTACAGTCCATTAATTCACGCAGTCTTTCCTCACCTCTCTTTGAAATACTTGGGTTATTGTACACAATACAGTACATCACAAAGGCTCATTTGCAAGTGGACTAACACTCTCCTCTCCCTAACAATCCTTGTCAATATGCTCTTGACCAATGAGTTGAACTCCCAACTGCTCTGATGGAGCAGTTGGCAGCGGCCATCAGTAGAAGATTTCAGCGTTTTCTGTTGGAAAAGTAAAAGTATTCTTTGTTTGCTTTCCTTTTAATAAGGTTAAAACATACCAGAACATGGTCCTTTGGTATCTAACTTAAGGGAATTCATCATATTCATTAAGTATCAATTGCCCAAGAATATAGCATTTAGCAGATTTTGCAAATGGTGCTTCAACATAATACAAATACACTGAATGATACAAAAATAAAATGCCAAATGAAGCCACATTCACTTAGAATATTTAATATTTCATAATTGCACAAATTCAGAACATGAACATGACTCCCAAATGTGATTAACAGGGGAGACAGGAAAAGCAGGGACGGGAGGGGGATCAATGTGAAGCAAATCAATTCATTACAGCCAGTGGTTTCAGCCACTTATTTGTCTAATGTGGTATGACATTCTTCCCAGATGACTCCCAGTCACTTTTATCCATATTAAGGAGCACCATCAGATGGCAGACTGAGACAAATTCTCTCCTTCCCTCCTTGTCCTCAAACAGTGAAATAACACAAGGGCATCGATTTGAACCTGCCTGAAACAGCCACACCAAAACTGTGTGCATTAAAATGCTATATCAATCAGGAAGGCAGGGAGCGTGGAGCAAAGTTACACAGGGATGATGCACTGTATATCCCAAGATGGATGCTTTTGCTTTGGAGACTGCCAACTCTGCTTAAATTAATGTTGTGTGGTTTAACACATGATAGACATCTGACTGTCAGTTTACTTTTTTCCAGCTAAAAAACTGGATTTAGCCAGAGTCAGTTTCATGCAGTTTTCATCCACCTCTGATTAATAATGAAGGGGGATACAGGCACAACAAATGGTCTTAAATAGCAATAAAGAAGTTGCTAATCTCAACATAATCACTGTGATGCACTGTCTGGTACATGATAGACATGTTCAATGTGATGCTTTCACATTGTGATCAGCATAAGCTAAGGCTGGCGGCCAAGTCCCCATTTAACAGCCATATTTACTGCATTCTGCTCCTAATTGACTTCTGTAGCCGCCTGGTTTATGTTGAAATTGCTCCATCAGGATTAGATAGGTCTCATCACTGCGCTGACCTTGTCGAGCATTTTGAACACAATAAATGAACAAAAATATTACGTCAGCTCCATCCTTATTTCTAAGTATAGCTCAGCTGCACTATCCTTGAGGCAGCATTGGCCAGGGAACTGAATCAATAGGAGCCACTTTTCTCTGCCATATTCCACCATTAGGGGGATCTCTGTTTCGTTAGTCGAGCAACAGCGGGGATCCAGGACCGGAGGAGAAGCAGGAGAATTAGGAATGATTTGTCTGCTCACGAGAGACCAGTACTTTGTGTTGACAGATGGTTGGAGACATCTAATTTCTGAAATGATATTTATCTTGAGTGGAACGGACGAAGAGCATAGCATACAAGATTACAAGGGCTGGTTTAATGCCCACCAAGAGCACAAGAACTCATATGGTAGTACTTAAATGTGAAAGGCAGCAGTAATCAAAGTGTTATTGTTATCAAGGTTCTGCAACAAGTTACAGTGCCCTAAAAAAGGGGGAAACTGTAATTCTCCAGTGCCTTCAGTGGGTAGTGATTTTTGCTATTTTGGGTTCCACTTTAGCCCCGAGTCTGATGTGCCCCCGAGTCTTCTGACCGGAAAGTTTCTAGTGCCACACACTGTTTCTTGAAATGTAAAACTCACACCCCCTTACGCTAGCAAGCAAACACACTGTGCTGATGTAAAATGTACACTATTTCTAAAAGCACCTTTGTCACCTCTGAAGAGAATGCCCTACTTTTTCAGCACCTGACAGTCACATTCTTAAAACAGAAAGAACTGTAGGAGCAAATGAACAAATCACAGCAGTTACTACAGGGCACAAAAGCACAATGTCCCCCCATAATCACCGTGATATTTTAAACATAACAATTCATTCTAAGGAGGACAGTAATTAGGCTACGTTAGTCATTAATTAACAGATCTCAACATACTTATCTTCACATAACACATGGGGAATATTAAAATTAACTTTCTGTCTTCCAGCCTTAAGGATTGAAGAAAATCACTTTTCACTCATTATTTTGCAAATATATTCAGCTCAGTGATCCTAACCAGATCCTTCTCTCTATGAAGGGGGGTATGGGGTCTGTCGGCTTCTCTGTTTTGGACATGCAAACGGGGTTAGGGCTTCCACTTTCAGGAGACATTTACATCTCCCATGTTACAATTTAAATAAAGCACTTTGCTCTAGCACAGAAACCTTCATTCATTGCAGGTTCTGGGGGACAAAAATATCATTGCTTGTATGACAACAATTGCCATCGTGAGCTCTATAGTGTAGCATTTCTGGATCACAGATGCCTGGAACATGTTGATTGCCATCTTTAAAAAAAATGGTGAGTTTAATCAAATTTTAAAGTAACATACATATAACAACTATTCAACACTTGAGTCTACTATTGCTTTAAACTCCTCTGCAAGTTAGGGTCATCAGGATTAGGTTTGTGTGTATATACTGCGTATATGCTCTATAAATGTTACCTGTATTTTTTGTTTCTAGTCAAAAAAACTAAGGTACCCCATAGTCTAGTTCAGGCCCACCGACAGTCTGGCTGGGCCCAGGACAACATGATCCATCCCCCACCCCTGGAACCAGACCGCACCGGCAGTCGGTTGCTTATATTTTTTGCGCTCCTCGATCCGATCGCCATCAATGTACGACCATGAGCTACGCCCGCTTATCTCTACGCCCACTTATGGGCCCCCTCTGGACAGTGGAGGACAACTGACCCATCTGTCCCCCCCCTGTAGGCGGGCCTGGTCTAGTTAACCATGTGACCCTTAAGTCACTTCATAACCGTGGCATTAAGTTACAAGTCTAGTGTTGTTAGTGGTCTATCAGCTGCTGTTCTCGTGCACTGCATTCAAGGACAGTACAAAGTGTAGGTCATAAGGTTGTAAGAGGCCTGAACCCTCAAAAAAACAACAAACCAAAACCAAGGAAATAAACTTGGTATGAGGTATCTGGCCCAAAAATCGAGGTAGGTACACCCATAAAAAGAGACAAATAAATTAAGGAAAATGCCTTAGTTTATGACCTGCTGCACAAAGCCCTGCAGAAAAATCAGGAGGTGTTTGAACTTCAGCTTAATTACATCAAAACCTGATGAACAAAATTACACTATTATGGCCTCTACCACGAAGGTGGGTCTAAAATTTTCTTAATGGGAAGGACAGACTTTGGTACAGACTCAAAGGGGGCATATTTTGCAGTATTAAGGGAGGATGTGACATCCCTCATTTGCAGAAATTATCTGCCTGGTTGAAACTGCTGCAAAATTGTAGAGTGAAAAAAATCCCTGGACTTTAATAGCCTTGGCCCTTCTTGGCCAGTGTTAACACCAAAATCTGAGCTACAGTATAGCATAATATGCAGTTCCCAGCTTAATGGAAACTTCAGGGCAGTGAAAGTGCTAGGCTAGAGGTAGATGAGTAAGAGGGATGAGAAAAGAGGAAGGAGAAAAGTAGGTAGGAAAGTGAAAGTAGTAGAGTGTAAACTGCCTGGCAGAATATGGCATGAATGGAAGGTGTTGCTGATGAGTATTAATGATATCAGAAAAGTGCAGCCAAACATGCACAGAGAGGGTACAGCAGAGACAGGCTGTAATGGATGTGGCTAGCTCTCAGAAGTGGAGAATCTAGTTGGACTGTGGCACGGCACATAGGTTTCTCAATATTAAAAATTAATGACTATCTCAGTGATTTACGACAACACAAAGATGCTGAAACCCAACCTGTATAAGATAGATACAGTGTAGGAAATGCTAGAAGAAGACTGATGTAACCCTGGTGGACTACTGACGAACAGGATACAGAAATCAGAACCCTATCCTCAAGTGGGTCTACCTGATTACATTACTGCATCAGTATTACTTAAAGTCCTAAGTCATTTAAATATATTGTGACTATCAGGTGGGTTAGATCTAAAACACTCTGTGCTATATCGCCCTTTTTTCGTCTTCAACATTACCTGATGCATACTAGCACTGATGCATACTAGGACAGTTTCTTTCCAGTTTTTAAAGAGAATGAGGGCTGAGGGCACAGAGAGTAAATAAATAATATGAAGCAATGTAAGAACGGTGTCGGCAGACAGGGAAATATCCAAGGCTATTACATTACAAGTAAAATATTTTAATACAAAATTCAGACGAACTGTGCTTTCAGGGTAAATATATGGAAATATATGAATAGTAATCAGTAAAATATGCATCTGATAATGCAACAAATACCAGTGACAAGGATAAGTTGGATCATGATTCTTGCAATTATCTTGCCTCATTTTTTATGTAACTGCAAAACAAAACATAATTTTCACTTTTCAGTAAGCAACGAAGTCATTGTTGTTTATCTCTATGTTACTACTGTTCTTTGCGGCATTAGTTTGTAGAAGGACACATCGTGAGGGAGAAGTCATGTTTTCCCATGACTGGGTGGGTTTCTGAAAAGTATTAGTTAAAATGATGCACCACTGTAAAAACAAAAAGACTAAACTCACTCTGTCCATTCCTATGATCCCTCAACCCTCCTTTCTGCTTCCATTTACAAGATGCCCCTGTCTGCCTATGATCCTGATATCATTTTTAGTGCACTGTAGTGGGGGTGCATTGTGGGGTTTTATTGGGCCAATGTCTGCAGCACAATTAAAACGGAGAGAGAGGAGCTAGTTAAGCTAGTTTCCTTTATGTAAAGACAGCAGAGAGATCGAGGCAGTGTAGTACACAGCATAAAGAAAAACAATATTCTTTTTAACCACTTGACCCAACTTCAAGTAATCCTGCACAATTTGTTTGATGCTTTTGAAAAAAATCTATTGACTGTTACAAAGAAGTCCTGGCTGTTTGAAGCCTACCACTCACAACTCTGAAACTCCCTGGGCTTGATACACAGACCTGTGGAAGCCTATTCAGTGGAACAAGTTGCTGCGTCACTGAATCATTTAATGCGGCTCATATACTCAAAAAGCCTTCATCATACATTAAGAAAACACCCTCCAAGCTCAGATTCGAGAGAAAGCAAGTGGGAAAGAACATGAGAGCATCACAGAGCCCCAGCGTTTTAATATTCCACATGACTCGCATTTTTCTTACTTCAGGTGGATAGTTTCTCAACATAAGTTACTGTACTGTATGTGGTGAAAGCAAAAATAAGACATTTATCCTTGGTGTTTTATTGGGGAATAAGTGAAAACCTTGCAGATTTAATGACACTGTCTGTTGAACAACAGACATAATTACAGTTCTACACAGCTGTCTGAAAGGCTGCAATTAAGGGTAGGGCTTTGTTTCATTTCTTTTGACTTGAAACCAGTCATTCAATCAGAATATCCTGCACATCTCCAACAAATATTTCAGAGAACTGTGTGGAATAATGGCTGAGTGAAGATACAATAAAACGAGAGCTGGAAATAATACTCTCTGCTCATTGAAGGGAAGTACTTCTCATCACTTCTGAGTGAGATATGAAAAACACGAGGCTTGGCATCAAAGTGACACGGACTTTCAAGGTTTCACTGGCCTTAAACATAAGTATATACAGTATAAAGTTAATATATTTACTACTGCATAGACTCTAAATAAGTTGTGGTGTTGAAAAGGTCAAACTAGAGAAAGGGAAAAAATAATTCCTTTACTTTCAGTTACCTTGTGAGATGAGAACGTGCTGTGTGTACACAAAGGATATTGATGCTTTGTAAGTCCTGTGGCATCTTAAACAGATGCTATCACTGTTTGATGCCATTGGAATGATGGTGGATGAATCAAAAGGTCTTACAATTGTGACAAGATCACGGTTTGGTTGAGTTTGGGCACAAAGACAACTGGGTTAGGGATTGGGACAAAAAAGTTAAGTGAAAGGATAAAATAAGTCCTTGAAGAGACATGAACATCTGTCTGCTGTGTGATGTCTTGCATGTTGAGGACCCATCCAACCACGCAGTCTTCCTGCTTCTGCATACATTAATATAGCGCGTCACTGCTCTAGGCTTCAAATATTGATGGTTTAGGTTATTATTGAAGCCTTCTGACTTTCGCATTGTAACCCAGCCATTGACACCATTTTTGCACAGTCTCTTTCTTTTTCTTGGATCATGAAAACTGACCTTAACTGAGGCAAGTGAGGCCTGAAGTTCTTTAGATGTTGTTCTTGGTTCTTTTATAACCTCCTGGATGAGTCATTGTTGTGCTCACCTTTCCATAAAACATGGATGACCCTCAATCCTAACCTATGACCGATGTTTTTTTCAGCATTTTTAAATCACTGTAACTGCTTACCCGTTTGCAGAAAAAAAAACAGTTTCTTCGGAGATTATGCACTTTTCAGAGCTTTTCAGGTCATTACATAATACAAAGCATGTGTTCACAGTAGTGCTAGGAAAGCTAAGGTAAGTTGGCTCACGTTCAAACACTTGTTGCTGTTGAGTGTGTTATAGTTCAGAGTTCATACTGAACCTAAATTTTGTATGCATGTACATTTTGCATCCCTTATTTAGTAATAACATGTAAAATGTCAATTCCATTACAGCTTGTTATGACACTCACAGCATACAGTACACCAAAGCAAGTACTAGATGTTGAAAGAAGTAGTTCTCCTGAAAAGGGGACACAAGCACATACTCACAGCAGATTTTATGACACTTTTACAACTAAAACATCTAATAAACTATTGTCAGGGATGTTTGGACAGCTTTTTTTCCCTTAATAAATGAAATCATAATTTAAATACTGCATTTTTTAATTGTCCAGTTAATATTAAAATTAGTTTAATAATCTAAATCATTTTTAACAAATTTGCAAAAAAAAAGAACAGAAAGAGGACAAATACTTTTTCACAGCACTGTAAGAGTTTCATGGCACAATAGACAATTCACCCTACTAAGAACAGGGTGTGAATTCTGATGAATCTTTACTCGGACAGCTGTCACTTGGTTTTGCATGCCCTGGTTTAGAAGGTTAAGACGAGGACTGTAAAAAGGTGGGCTGCAAAACACCTCAGCCTGAGGTCTGCTGGGAGAGGTGCTGGACAGAGTTGGATCTCGTGGCAACAAGGGAAAGCAGCGACTCTCAGTTAATATTTCCAGACCTGTCCTAAAACACATCAGGGACATAGGTTTGTGTGTTATTCCTCACTGAGAGTGGGAGGAAGGCTGTCATCAAGCCTGAGTAGTAGGTGTTGCTCTCCTTAAGGACAATGGTAATAGAGAAAACAAGATTTTCAAGCTGTTCCCCAGCCAGCCTTCAGTTGGATGCAATCCACACAAGATGCAATCAGGATCTCTGGTTGGTGCTGGTCTTCTGGATGTTATCAGGGGAAATAAAAGTGCAGGCAGTGCAGGCTATCCAAGCAGAGCAGGTCAGTATTCATTCATGACTACACTGTCAGTACAGGCAAGGGTAAGAAAGGACAAGTGGTATGACTAGTAACACTTACACTTAGACTGCTCCCATACAGATGAAATGGCTAAACTTGGAGCACATTCTACCAAACTGCAGTAGTAAAATCCTGTGTCCCCATGCCATGTACAGTCTAAATGATATTGTCGAATGACACAGAGAAACTTCACACCACTGACATTCCAATAAACACAACAGGCTGTGATGGTGGGTCATAAGCCAGCATGGGTTGTTGACCTTGTCATTGCACTGGTGACTCCACAGGACCTGCACGGTCGGAACGAGGCTGGGACTCAGAGAAGAGGGTGATAGTAAAGCTCATCAGGTTGAAGGTGACAATGAACAGTTGGTGACACCATGTGACACAAAAGTGGTTATCTGCAGCCCTCCACAGGTCAACCACAGAGTCAGCAGTGTCAAGGACTGCAGCATGGAAGAAACTGTGTGCTTCAAATTGGGAGAGTTTGAGGGGATCAAAATAAAATGTGAGTAAAATCAATACAGCTCTCCGAAATAATCTTCATTTAAAAGCATGCCTTAATCTGCACTAACCTACTAACCTTATATTAGTTGCTCAGTGACCGCTTTAGATGCAGACAAATATTCTTTATATTTATTAAATTTAAATTAAATTGATTATAATTGTAATATTTTTTGGAAGAAATTCATGTACACCAATAAGAAAAAGTGGAGCTTTGCATTGCGTCAACTAAAGTTGCTTGTGTACTTCTTTAAGTGAATTAACATTATAGGTTGTTCATGTGGTCAGCATTACTTACTACTTAAAACCATGCAAGGTACATTAGTGGAAAAAAAACAGGATGACTAATTGGACTGTACATTAATGGATGGTGGGTGAGGGATCCAAAGAACCCACATATGAAGTCAGAGAACAGCAAGGTCTGTGGTAAAGTGTTTGTCTGACTGCCTCCAACCGTCAGTGGTTCTTAATTGTACAGGTTTAAACAAATATATTGATTTACTTCATGCAACAAGCATGCTTCTTCCACCCACACAGCCAGTAGGAAAATGCAGAATCAATACCCCCTGGCTCCAAACTGGTTGTACTGTAATTTCCACCATGAATCATTTAATGCAATACATTTGGATGCATTCTGCGAGCGTTGCTTCAACGAAACATGGTTGGGTGTTGTCACCTGTCATGGTCATCAGCAGCTTATTACAGCTGGAAATTCATTACAGCTGCCATATTACAGCAAATACTGGCAAAACTCCAGCTATTTGAAATCAATTACATAGGATCCAAATGGTCACAATATAAACTGAATTAGTAGTAAAGGTATTGGCTTTAAAACGGCAATGACTTGCAGTTCTAGTTGTTTTTTTCTTTATAAAAAAATATGTAATATTGATACTACAGCTGTGTTCAATCACACTAATTATTTTCCCACTCACATCTGCATACATTCCTGTTACCAGTGGGTTTTTTTTAATTTGAGAATGATACAGCTTTGCGTGGCCCTTGACTGCCTTAATAATACGGCCCAGCGGAAATAAAATAATGCCCTAGGAATTCTGCCAGCTACAGGAAATCACTCAGTACAGTAGCAAGAATCGTTCATTAAAAACTTATTGCCGGGATCACAAAAATGTTTTCCCGGCCAGAAAGCTTTAACTCTCAATACAGACTGTGAGAAATGGCTCAGAGCAGCATTTTCCCACTTCTGATGTGCTTACTGGGCCATGCTGGAATTATTAAACCTGTGTATCACTGTTTAACACGGCACAACAGTTGTCCTATAATAAGAGCTTAAAAAGCTTCTGAGATAATTTTAAAACCAGGAAAATGTGACATACTGGCTTTCATTATATAAATATTATATTTATATATCACAGTATATTAGAGGCCTCTTTATTGTATGTAGCAAACAGTTTGATGCATTTTTGTTCATAAAATGTTCACATGACAACACTGACAACATTTCAGTGCTTATCGTTTCCAGCCTGTCTAGTCCTCTCTTTCTGTTGATCAAATCAAAGGTCACCACTGCTCTACCACCACCCTCCTCTCCATAGCCTCCTGTCCCTGGCTCACCTCCCTGAGTCCCAACCTCAGCAGCCTGCTTCCCATCCAAGCCTCTGTATCACTGCCACTTTGGACGAAGAGGGAGGCCTCTGCACAGCAAGGCTGTGGGACCTCACAGCGACACCCTCAGGGTTCTGCGGGCATATGGCTGTTAGCTGTCAAATGCGCAGACAATGCTATCATATACCAGCTCCATGGGTGTTACTCCTACCCGCAGAAGCTTGGAATCAGGATGAGAATGATGTTGTTTGATTTCTCTGGTGCTTTTAACACCATCCAGTCCCTTCCTGCTCGGGGAGACGCTCAAAGCAATGCAGGGTGAATAGCATGCTTTCCTGGATTTGGACTGCCAAGCTCAGTGACAGGCAACAGTTCATCTTCCTCCAGGACAGTGTGTTGGATATACTGCACAACTATATTGTCAGCTTTTGAGTCTTCCTCTCTACACCTCTCCTGTTAACATTCAACTCAGGGTCATGGCAGCTCCACAGGTTCTTTGATGACTCACCTATTGTCAGGTATAGTTTAGGGCAAGAAAGGGAGAACATGAGACTGCCAAAGGAGCCTTTCTGGCAGCTACCGCTGAATGCAGCTCAACACTGGCGTGACAAAAAAGAAAAGAGGTGGATTCCAGCCTGTCACCCTCCAGATCGAGGAGAGTGAAATAAATGGTTTCAATGGATCCCAAAGACAATTAAACAAGTTCTACTAATCAGTGGATGCTTGCACACATGTAAAGGCTGCAAATGGAGACAGGATTAACAAACTGATGAGGGAGACCAGCTTAGTTCTCACAGAGCAGCTGCACAGAGTGGAGGAGAGAGGAAGACGACTGAACTGATCTCAGTGGACAACGCTTTCCACCCTCCCTTCCGTGATGAGCAGGTGCGGCTACAGCGCGCGGTCACCTTCCACCTTATCAAGCAAAAAGTGGAAAAGCAAGCTGTCGAGCTGCTCATGTGTGTCAACACGCCAGACAATAGCACAGTGGTCCACATACCTGAACTCAGCTGCCCTTTTCCGACAGCTCGAGGTACGGACCACACAGGTTTTATAGACACGGTTAGGTCACTATGACCACATTCACACCAGCACTACAAATCATTTATATAACATACTATAATGCTGTATGGTGCTGTTTAACATGTGCTGAAATGATTCACGCGTGTGCATACATTATGATTACTGGCTGTTTATCATATCTATTTTTATGCGTGCATATATTTTCTATTACAAGCTCATTTATTTAGACTGTTACAACCTTTTTTACTGCAGAACCCTCATCCTATGGATGAATGCAGAACCATCTTAACTGAAACATTAAACATGACATACTGTAAAACATTTTAGGTGTTTTAATTTAAAATGAAACAAACTGCATGTTTGTACTATTCTGCTGTAAGACTGTATGTAAACGGGTGGGTGCAGGGGGGCTCTATCTCACCTCCCTCTCACAGGGATTCTGAATTTCTAGCAGCACACCTGCTCTGTGTCTTTTGATATTCTCATACAAATGAACAGGAATATCATAGAAGGACATTTACATGTGGCACACAGTGAAGACCTTGAAGATAACTGTGTGCGTACGTGCGGGTGTACAGTCTAACCAGTCTGACAAAACAGTTCGTGAAGTGCAACGGAAACAACGCAGGCCCCTGAAAATTAAAGTTACAGATGCGTAGCACCTCAAAATCAATACGTACACCATCCGTCCTCACGCTGAATTTGAGGATCTCAGCTCCGTGCATCCTCAACAAGACATTAACCGACCGGATCAATATCATTCAAGGGCAACGAGCACCAGAGGTTTCACATTCAGTTTTGCACGTTATACCATTACTTGCAAATGTCCAACGCATGCAGAATGAGCACTTATAACACATGTAGAGAAAGCAGCCTTTGTGCGTTATTGCACGGGCTGTGGTGACCTCTAGTAACTCCCGGACCGCTGTTTGGACCAGCACATGGCGTGAAGCAGGAGTCAGTCCCCATAAGCGCACAGGAGAAGATGAAATCAGTGATCAGTGATGATGAATACAGTTAAAGACTTACTTTAAGACGGCGCTGTCCCCCTGTCTGACGGTGATGTTGTCCTTTAATACAGAATCCCCGCTCCTGGCTGGAACTCCTGCAGGTACAAGGAATAACAATTTAAGTCCTAGGACGACAAGGCATTTCCCAGGCACCGCCAAATAGCCACAAATTCCCATGTTTTTTTTTCTTTTCTTTCTCAGTCACTGCGCAACTTCCAAGAAAAACTTAAACCGTCGGATGTGATATTTCCCCCCCGCTTTTTTTGATGCGTCTTGAGCTGCGCGCACCGCTAAATTCCACTCCACAAACAAGATGCAGTGTAGCCTGCTGGAACTGCGGTCGACCTGGTTTCGCTCCAAGTAAACAGACGCGTTATGAAATACCGTCTGTGTCGATAAACGCAGAGGAGGGGGTAGGCGAGGGGAAAGTGTCTTCCGCCCGCTAGTCGCTCTAGGAAACTGACTTCGGAGGGAGAGAAAGAAGCTCCGTGTTTGTCGGAGAAATGCGCACACTCTCCTCCGCTTCAAACTGTAATCGCCGTGAAATGGATGCTCTCGCAGGGATTCATCAGCCAAGTCTCCTTGCGTGTGTGCGCGTGTGTGTGCGTGCGTGTGTCTGTGGTGCTGTGTGTGTGTGTTTTCTCTCCCTCTATATATTTTTTGGTCGCGAACACTCAGAATTTCTGTCGTTAAATAGGCTGCATCCTCTGAAGTACCCCTCTCTCTCTTTCTCTCTTTCTCTCTCTCCCCCTCTTAGTTACCAGGTAGCATCAGTTGCCTGTACCATGAGGACCATACGGTAACCTGCGCGCAGTGCTCTCGCATTCATAGGGGTGAGATGACTCCCAGACCTGGTCGGGGGCACTTGGACTACAGATCCTTAAAGGGGTTCATAGAGCCACTGCTATTTACTTGAAATAATAAATCATTTCAACATACACACATTTAAAGTGACTTCCTCACCCATGCATATGTGACTCAGCACACAGCTATGCAGGGATATTCAGTCTCATGTTAATTGGGTTAACTGGTGGCTGTCAGAGTGGGCAACGATGCAGCGGGGGCACCCAGGGCCCCCCCAGAGGTTACTAAACATAATGTCACAATTATAGTCTGGAGACAGCTGCAATCACAGAATGAATCAAAAGTCCAATTCTAATAATAGGTTTTGTCCTCTTCACTGCTTCGTAGCACTGGAAACACCGTTTTTTTGTTGTTGATGTGCTTTTGAATGATTGAAGACAGAGGTCTTTGGGACAAACTCTGTTCAAAATGGGACTCCAGAGCGTATTTGGCAACCAACAACATGAAAGAGGTCAAGGACCGCTTGATTGACTTACAGGGAATAATAATAATATTCAAATTGTTCCTCAAGAATTGTTCTTTCAGAATAACTAGTTATGGAAACATTAAACGGTGATGTTAGTGGGTATCTGTACTAATGTAATATTCACATATCCTTAACATCACTGGAAGATCAAGCGAGGTTAGGTGACAAACCAGGCAACTACTCAGAGGGGCCCATGAGCACCATGTTAAAATCTAGTTTTATGACTAATTATTTCTGTTGTGTGCTTATTTTAGGCATATTCATGAAGTTATTTTTGTTTGACAAAGTTCTAGCACAGCAGTCGTGGGACCAGGTTTTATTCCAGTGCAGGAGAACTGGACACGTTGCACAATTTTGAAAAGGAAGAAACAGGTTGCTGAACATTTTCCCAGTAAGTTAATCGAGTTGTGAGTACAACTTCCCATTGTCACCCACACATTATCATCCCCAAGGTAGTGGCCACAAAGTAGAAAATGACTTGACCGTCCTGCGACAGATCATGGCAGAGTGAGCAAAGCAAAGAACTGTCCTGCACATCAGTGTGTCCATCGCCTGTATGTTTAGTGAGAGAAAATATGAAATGCTGTCATTTAAAATGAAGCTCAGAAATTCAAAAAAGTACCACAGGAGCTTGTTTCAAGTCAAGAACCCTCAAAATGCTACAAAATAGTTGGTTTAAATGAATTATTGTTCCACTGACCTCCATCAGGAGTATGGAGGGGTTTAATTAAAAGCAGTAGAAGCATTTTGTAGATAAAAAAAAATGTCAGATCTTGAACTTTTAATCTAAAAATTTATTTTTTCGTCCATTCTGTCATTGTGCTAAGTTGGGAGAAAATATGTGACTTATTTTATAAAAGCCATTGGTGGCCCTCAGACCTTGCTTTTGTAAGGTCTTCCTCTCTCTCTTTTCTTCTCCAAACATAGTAGGTGACTGATGGGTAATTTATTTTGAAATATTCAGTTTGTGTGTTTGATGATTGGGTTGAGGATAAGACGTAACATTTAGGGAAAGTGTTCAAATTAATGAGAATTGTCCAAATCACAATTTTTTTTTTTACTAATGATCTTGTGCTGTTTCTCCCCCGTCCATATCTGTATTCAAAAAGGGGGATCCTGGCCACTGGGAAGGAAAGTGGCACTTCGTTGCTCACTTAACAGCAGCACTCAGAATTACTCTGACAGCTTTTGAGTCTCACAAGAAGACTGAACAAGATAATTTCTTTACCTTAATATCAATTCAGCTGTTAAGACGCTTGGTAGGAGGCAACAAATGACAACACACTAGCAGCTTTGAATGCCGTCACTCAGGGTGTGAAGGGGGTACAAACAAGTGACACATGGCATTGTTCTCCTCTGGTATCAAATGTTTGTGCGAGTGGGAAACCATCAGTGGATTATTCTCGCTGTGCTCTATTGTGCGTTCATCAATCTTGTCCCACATTCAATTGACTTCACATTAAAAACCTTCCTGTTTAAATTGAACACACTGAGTCTGCTGCACGATGCGGTGCCAAAAAAGACATTTCTAGCCTATTTTTTAGTAGGTGTGAGGCTTTCTCACGATTTCATTGTCCACCTTGTAGCAGCTACAATAACTTCAGCACAATAGAAGTGAGCCTTGAGGAGACATTCAAAATAAATAGATTATCCACACTACCCAATTCCTCTGTTGTCATTATTTTAAGGCGGCCATTAAACACCAACATGCACCCCTGATTCAAACTCCAGGAAACTAACGCAGATGACTGGTTAGGCCTGAGATACACAAGTCAACACGTGCTGTAACATCCTGTACGAGCAGCCTATCGCATTTGCTGTTGTTCAGTTTATTATTGTGGAATTATGATGGTGTCTTGTGCTGGAGAAATTGGGCAAAGATAAGACTTAATTAAAATTATATCTGCCTGGGATGCAACACAAGTCCTGGCTATGTGCATGTCTTAATGGTTTTTAAATTAAAACCCCTCCCTGACCTCAGCAAAATCTAAGATATGTGGTCTTAATTAGAGTCAAGGATACAGGGA
>JAUYWH010000006.1:1382944-1440709 GCA_034779795.1 Ctenopoma multispine
GGGGGGCTTGTTCACAGGCACCCGTTCAGTCGATTGGGGCCGCAGCGTTTGGTCAAGAGAAATAGGTTGGAGTCACAGGTATTGACTGTAGGTGCAGCATTTTCTGCAATCAACTCTACACACTGTTGTAAAATAAGGCTGCAATCCATTGTAATCCGTGTCATGTGCATTATGGTTTTGACCCTCATTGTTCTGCCTTACAGCGGGTCAGGTACATCCCACGACCTTGCCCGAGCTCCACCTCGAGCGAGGGTGCCAAGCATGCAGAAATGACAAATTAGAATGGCATTGGTTTGTCGTGCGGCACACATGAATCATTCTTGATGTATCACACAAACACTTCCAGAGGGAGAGGAAAAGAATAAAAGCTCGACTATGTGGCGTGGAACAACTAGACACGCTCTAAAACAGGAGGTGCAGGTATTGATTTTAGCATGCTCAAATGAACAAAGCCATTTCACTTAAATCACCGTCTTTTCTGATCGGCTGCAGCTGTATACAGTCCAGCTCCTCTTGGCACATTGTGTTTCTCATTTATTTCACTTATACATGCAGTGACATTCACATAATTTCCTGCTGCGACACATTAACAGCAACCCCTGTGTGGTTTATTCAAACAATCCGTGCTAATCTCCATTCATATCATGCAAGGATGGGCAGAGCTGGCAGACAATGGAGGGGCCTCTGACCAAAGCAAGTTAATACCCTAAGCAAAAAAAAAAAAACAGCGGTAGACTGAATAAAGAGCGCTCACTCAATGGATGCAGTCATCTGCAGAAGCTCAGATCCTACTGGCACACAAACACAACTGTTACGCAACGCGTCCATGAGAGCCTGACATTGTGAGGTCAGTGCAGCAAAGTTTTACCACACAACAACTCGCTGTCTCTCTGTCTTATCGTGTGTCACCCTCTGGCCTAAACAATAGGAGTGTAGTAAATATAATCATATTGAAGTGAATGATCATTTGACTTTACATAATTTTATCTACAAAGTAGGTCTTGACAAAAGTAGATGTCATCATGTGTATCCAGCTCCAACACGGTCTGTTGATGGTTTAAAGAAACACAGAACCTCGAACTCAGACAGCTCCACTACCACCATACCAGCTCCACTTATAGGTCGACTGTGTCATTTAATTAGGTCTGTGTCGACCAGTGCGTTAAGTTAAATAGAATAAAGATTCACGAGACACAGGTTGATATTTTCCACCTGTATTTTAATGCAGGTTTTTCAGTCTCTTTTGGTTGATCCCGTCAGCAGATTGATTGAACCTCACTCTGATTTGGCACAGGTTCTTACAACTGATGCACTTCCTAATGCAAGCCTCCTCAAGCTCGGGACCGGTGCTCTGAGTGTACTGGCTTGTGCAACCTCAACAACAGCTGGGGTTTATTTTGGACATCTTTTGAGTTCAGTGTCTTGTCCAGGGACACTTCGACATATGGCCAGGGGGAGTTGTGACCCAAACCATAGACCCTAAGGCATTCACCTCAAACTACCCCTTTGCTACTTTTTGTAATTTTTCCTAGATCCACCATTGATGGAAAACAGTCTACCCACTGTCCGATTTATACACACACGTAGAATATAGAAATCTGACTTGTTTTCTACTCCTCAGCATCAAGTATTTGTATATTTCTCATTTAGGACTATGACTATTTAACATGCTTGCTAATTTATTAGAAACAAACTCAGTTATTTAAAGTTTTAGTTTGAACTTTTTTATGTTTTATGCTCCAAATTGTAACTTAATGTGCAGAGCTGCTGTCAAAGGCTCCTGTGACTCACTGAACAGATCTGTCAGCTGCTGCTGCTTGGTCTTGTAGTATTACTGTAATTTCATATCAGCTAATAGCTGGAAGGTTGGGCAGAGCGTGGTGGATTGATACCAAGATTCCCCAACAATTGCCTATTGTATGGTGAACTAACTGCAGGACTAGCTGGGTTTTGTCTTTGAGAAAAGACCAGTTTCTTCTTTTGTCTGTAGAAAATGTATATATTTTACATTATTTCACAAAAAAAAAAAAAAAACTTAATTCAGGTCTGCTTTATGCTTGTAGGAACTTAAGTGCTCCTGGCATGGAGAGCTGCACATGATTCCAACTTTGATCTTCGATAACTGCATCTGTCTCAGCCTTGACTTATCAGACAGCTTTAATCAGACACCTTAGCTGCAGTCACAGCATGTGGGTCAGGGGCTGTTTATGTCTGCAGCCACGTTTTTAAAAAGTAAGGTCGGCTCTCTTCTTTCCTTTCAACGACTTGTGCTGGTCTTTGTCACATCTGATCCTTCCCGGGCTCTCTCCCTGCTTAACGCTTTGTGACGTGTGTTGCAAAGTCAGTCAGCGCATGCACGGCTGCGAGTGCATGAATTATTTAAGAAGCTGTTACCTTTAAATGATGTTCAGACCTCCTGTGTTATCAATAGGTGTAATATTCCTTGTGCTCCTGGCAGGCGTGTGTTCAGCAGATATGCAGATAGACCAACAGTGGCTCCAGCACTGACCTCTGCCTGACTTATGTGTGCGCATGTCTGAATTAAAAGTGTGCACACAAATGCACTGATGTAGTAGCAGAGGACTTACCTGCATGCTCCAATTATACTTTCCCCCCTCATCCAATCTGTAAATATTCCAACCACCTTTAGGAACTCTATTGACTACAAGTAATGGACATAAAGGCTGCTTGAAGGTCAAAGCTAAATCCTCCTGCATTGAGGTATCCAGCTTTCATGAGAGCCTAGAAAATATGAAAGGCAGTGTGAGTCTTTGTGTGTGCATGTTTCTACAACCACGGTAGCATGTTTACACTACAAAAGAGATTGAATTTAACCTCCTGAACATTTTATATTTTCACTGTTACATTGGAAATTTGTTTCATTCCTTGCTGTAAGAAAAAAAAAAAGCAGAAGAGAAAAAATGAAAGCGACTGTTCTGGCACACATCGGTCTGGGCAGAATCATATCTAACATTGTTGCTCTCTAAATGGTTTGGATAATGATGGCTTTGCGATGGTATTTCAACAGTTACCTTGGGCGGAAAAAAAAACCTAATAAGTTTTCGGAGCATGTCACAACTAAGAGATAGGACTAATGAAGAGCGAAATGATCTGCGAGTATTTAGTTATGTATCATCAGTAAACAATTACAATCCCTTCCCTTAACAAAAGTCACTTATTTATTTATTTATTTTTAATCCAATATTATGGGTCATTTACACTGAGCTTCATTAGTAAAATAATAAAATAACAAGTTGGTAACCGCATTTGTCAACAAAGCCGCATTTGTTCTTCTCATCTCATCTTCGTCTAGGACGAAGCCAGCGTGGCTGCATTTCAACGTCAGTTTCATCAGCATTAAAGAGCTGATTTGTATGTATGCAAATATAGCAGTCTTTAACCCTAAGGTTATAAACAATTTAGACAGTGACAACAACAGTGTCCAATCTGGAGCGAGGGGAGCGGCTCCCTGTGATGCTTATTTAAGCAGAAACTGTCATCCCAAAGATGGATTCTGCTCACTTCAAGGTGAATGCATCTGACTGAGCAATTTCCATTCAAATATTAGTCAAATGGAACTAATACTTTGGAATAGAAAGCACTCGGATAGTATTTGACACTGACAGATGAACGGGCAGTTTGGGGAAAGTTGGGAATATTCTCTCGGAGGGAATTTTAAGAGAGGTTAAGCGCAATTTCAGATAGTTCATCATTCAGTGTACATCAGCAAGAGTCTATCAGCAAGTAATATAAATGATGATTTCTTTTTCAGAGCCACTCCAGTTTGCTTTAGGAAAGCACCAACAGAGTGCATGCAGAGCGTATGCAGTCTAGCGCTGGGCAAGATGGTCAAAATCATCACAATATGTTTCTTCATATATAGACCGAATGCCACTATCGAGGATAGAAACATGCTTAGCATGTTTGTTGGAGCTCGAGGATGGTGACGTGTCTGTATCTGATACATTAAAGAAGTTGTTTTAATGTAATAGACTTTATTTTTCATGAGCTATTTGATCCAAATACTTGAGGTCTTGGTTTGAAAATATTTCATCTGAGCTTCAAATAGTGACATGATGGAAACAGAAACTGGGAGAATCCAACATCCAAAACTAGGGTGAAGATGTATGACACCACTGGATTTTCTTTAGCAAGAGAAAAGGTTCAGTGGCAGCTGAGCGTCTTCAGACAGACAAACTCTCACAACATGCCCACGCAGACTGGAGCGAGTACTTTATCCAACACGTGACCTGCTGAGACGTTCATTATTGAGCAGCTGAAGTGACCCATTTCATTTTCTGCATGTTGTCATTTATTGATAAATATCAGTGTAGTTCAGAAACTTTTGCAGGTTTGGCAAAATGCGTGTGGACACAGTGATTTGCTGGTGTGATGTTTCACCTTCACTCAGGCTTGTGACCTCTCTCCACAACAGTTTCCATGTCTTGTGAGGACATCTGACTTTACTATCATTAGCTAATTGTTATCTTCCCGACAGCTTGTGTGTGTTTCCCTTGTTTTGGCTTGTGTCAGCTATGTGTATAACACAGGAGCTAATTCAACTATCAGTTTATCATCATTAGAACTACTGAGATTGTTTTTATCATCCAGCCATGATGGAGCTGAGACTTTTTTCTGCTGCTTTTTATTTAGTCATAGACCTGTACAATATTTAAAATCACTTGCCTGAGTACTGTCAGTGCATATGTGTGGAGAAAATATAATTTCATAGGAGAAGATTGCCTTTTGCTGGAGTAACAATGTTTTAACTCTCACCCAGGACTTTTGTTGCATGTCATGTTACTCTCTCTTTCTTCTTCGCCATTTTTATCATCTAATCAAGGCAAGATGCTGGAAGAATAATCTGTAATAAAAATAAATAAATAACTGAAATGTAGAATGATAATACGGTTGTTGGAAAGATATGCAGAATGAAAGAAATGTGCAGCCAATTCAGTTGGTACAAGTACGGAGTACAAGGCTCCTCAGAGCTGTTATTGATTTGTCTTCTAAATGACGGTGCAGATAGCATCACGATATCAGTTTAGAAAGGTTGAATGCAATAAGGGAAACAAAGATAGCAAGTACCTAAAAGAGTCACCCTAACTTTTACTTTTAAGTTTATTTAAGTTTCTCCCTGAATTGCAGATTAATTGCCACAATATCAATCAATAACCAACCACAACAATTAGCTTTTTTGTGATAGAGTTTAAATCTAGCTGTGTGTACAGTCTGACCCTCAGGTACAGACATACAAGGATTACTGAATGGTTTTACTGGGTACAGACCAGTGTACGTAGATGACATGAGTGTTTATGTTTCTTGTCTGAAACTAACAGAGGTCAGCAAAAAAAAAAAAAAAAAAAACACAAGAGAAACAAATGGAGACAAAATAGCACACACAGTGATAAAACACAGAAACAAACTACCAAAGAAGTTCAAGTTAGAGCTTTAACTATTTGTCAGGAGGAGGTTGCAGTGGGTGAACACAGGAACAAAACACAAAACATAAGCGTCAGCCTGGGATGCAGAAGGTCGCAGGTTCGAATCCCAGGACTGACTCCTAGCCCATCCCCCACCAGGTGTGTCCCTGAGCCAGACACTCTTTCGCTTTGGATAAAAGCGTCTGCCAAGCAAAGTAAAATAAAGTAAGGATTTTCCAGTGTGAAACAACTGTCTGTTGCTATGAGTAACCATTCTTATGACGCACATCATGTGAAGTCAATGAAGCAGTAATTTTGAAAGCAAACATTTTCACTAATCCTGACCATTTTTATTTCATTTCTAACCCAGACATATTTGTGCCTAAATCATAATTACTTTGCACAGTTGGTGTTGTTCTGAATGTTTCAGGTGATAATAATTGTTACACTTACTCTGTATTAAAGTGACTGTCAGGATATTTTTTTAATCACAATTCCCCTTTTAACACTGGGAATTTTGGTTCATAGTTAAGAAATTGAAGTGTAATGGTGAATATGAAGAAGTAGTAATGGTAATAATGTAGGTCGTCTTCAAACATCCTCATTAGCATTAAATGTTTTTATTTTCTACTTTCTATTAATTTATTTTCACCACAATTGGATTAGTTGTGTGATATGTTGAGAGATTATTGTATATGAAACAGGATTTCAGTTGCATTATCCCAATGTTTTTTAAAGTGGATTTTGTTATTAATTAGTTGAGTCAGGACACTTTGTCACAAGATAAAGCAGGTGTTACGATGTCTGCTGCCAGTCTTAAGTCAATTTTGACCGAATGTGTTTTCATCTATACAAATTAATGAAGCAATGAGGATAATCTGACAACTACAACAGACAGAAAATCTATACGGCACAACTTGAGTGCCATGATGGGTAACAATTCATCCATTTTTATGTTGACACTCTTGTTTTCCCAGCAACTAACTCTTTAATCTTGCTGCCAAAAAAATACCATATGTTGCATGACTTCTCAAATCAGCTGGAGGTGAATTCCAGCTGTGCAACATTTGATAAGAAAATGCTGACTGTCCAAATGTGCTTTCACTGCATGGTACGATGCAGTCAGCCCTCGTGTTTGTTACTACTAGGTTTCTTCTCAAACTCAGACGACACTGAGGGAGAGTGAACAGTAAATTAACACAAAATTAGCATATTTAACCAAATCCTTACAACTTAAAAGTTCATATTTTAGTAAGATCGTTGAGTAGTGATAGTGAATTGATTTCTTATCTGGAACTTTTAAAGCTTGCTTTGTGTGGTCTAATGGTTTGGATGCACTGTTGAGATTTGCTCCTGTGGTAGATTGGTTCTATATATTTTAAGAACATACTCTAAAATGTAGAATATTGGGATTTGTCCCTTGGTACTCTGCTGAGACATAATATTTCTAATGTTGACAAAGTGGGGTGAATTTTAAAGTGGCTTCACTCGCTGTTCTTTGACTTTAGAGTGTCTTTTAAAGATGGGTGCTGTTGTAAACTCTTGGGTCCTCTGGTAGTGCACTGTAAAATCCAATTAGTTATCATTACTTTAAAAAAGCATGCAAACAGATTGCACTTAAAAAAACAAGTAAAGAGAACTAGGTATTTTAAGTTGAACTAACAGGCGCTTCCTTTGTAGAGTACACTTAGACATGAGTTAAACCAACCAAAACAATCAAGTAGCATGTACTTAATAACCTACTTTAGATATACTCTTGACTTATTAAAAACTACTCAGAATTACTATTTCAATCTACTAAATCATTGCATGTGAAATGTACTCCATTTAGTCCATATAACATACTACATATACAAAGTTGGGCTGACTTAGCATTTCTAGGTTACATTTACTTTAACAGCAATCTAACTTACTTGTTAAAACCACGCAAACCGATTGCACTTAAAAAAACGAGTAAGTATTACATGCTTTAAATATCTACACATAAATCAAAACACTTCCAATCTTCTAAAATAATCAGAATTACAATTCAACACAATAAAGCAAGGTAATAACACAGATGAAAGTTGAATAAAATTTTTATTTTTCTTCCTTTTTATATCAACTTTAAAGTTTGTCTTTGATAGCATCCACAAACAGCTTTAATACTGTAAGATCAAAAATACAGTAAACACTCACACCAACAGGCTTACAAGTGCACTTTTGTATCCCTGAAAACAGTTAGTTAAATTAAGTTAAAAAAAAAGTACATATGGAGGAAAAACTAAAATATGCCAACAAGTGCAAAATGGTTACATTCAGTGAGCGCAGAAACCTGAGGTTAATGATTGTCAATATATCTCATGTGTAAATGAAGAACATGTAGATCTACAGCCTCTGGTAGCTCTCCAATGGACCCATGGGCTAACAGTTTGTTTGGACTCTTAACGCAGTCAATGATAAAGAAAAAAGAACTGAATTAATTCATGAAAAAGTGAGATTTGCCAAATGTCACCACTTTGCATTTTAAATTAACAAGAAATTTTTTTAGACTTGAAAATAGTCACTTGGCC
Organism: Ctenopoma multispine; assembly: GCA_034779795.1. Lineage (NCBI taxonomy): Eukaryota > Metazoa > Chordata > Actinopteri > Anabantiformes > Anabantidae > Ctenopoma > Ctenopoma multispine. Next base: position 1,390,920 of record JAUYWH010000006.1, read on the forward strand.
TTACATATAAAAACAAAAACTGTATGTTATCCATTTGAAAGCTGCCGTGCATTTTACTTACAATCAAAACTCAGCTTGTTACTTTGTTTTTAATGCTTCCTGGGGCAAGGTCATCCTCGTCTTAATGTCTTTTGAAGCATTGTCTGCAATGCAGGATCTTAACAGACTGTGCAGGCTTTATTTAAAGAGAGAAAGGATGGTTTAAAAAAAAAAAAAAGAATTCTGAAAAAGTTTGCACCCGAATCGTACTGACAGTCTTGGTGTTAGTGTGGGTGAGAGAAACCTTAGGAAGCTGAAAGTAATTAAAAACTATTTGCACACATCAATGCCTCTAGACAGAATAGGTCTATGTGGAAAGGAACAGTAAAACTGCATGTAGCATCTGGGTTATGCAATTCTTATTGCTGAGTTTGCTGCCAAGAAAGCAAAGTGCAAAGTGACTGTGTTATTTATTGTGGTGTTGATCATGATGTTTTTTTTTTCTTGTTCTGTCCTTTGTTATTCTACTGTCATGAAAATATTCAAGAAAAAAAAATCTTTATCTGACATGGTTTAAACATATTTTCCCTAGTTTACCTGTTGTCATCCAATCACACATAAATTATGGAAAGTTATCTGGAAAACATTTTGCACAAGGTTCGACCTTTTGGCCAATGACTTTAGCAACTTTTAATTTATGATAATTTAAAAATGACCGTGCAGAGCGTAGCAGTTAGTAGAAGAGTATAGCAGAGCAGGGAGAGGGAGGGCTTGATTGATTTGAGTCTCAGGCTAGCATATAAATTGCATATTGTAGCTTTAAATTATGGGTGTTTTTATTTAAGCTATTGAGTGTACAAATGTTTAGGAACAGACTTCCATTCCCGGGCCCCCAGAGAAGTGCGCTGCCACTCTTTTCCATTCCTGGAATCCCAGTGGGAATATTGTCATTACCACAAACAATAATAAAACAGTTTCAATAAAATACCTTTCTCACACCTCTGGTATGTATAGCTTCTCTGGGGAATTGCTCACATCGTGAGGCTCTGGTTCTTGTTTAGATAAAGACTCCGGTGAAGAGGAGTGAGGACAGGGCAAAACTGACAGTGGAGACGCTTTAGAGAAGGATGTCGCTACCGGAAGATGACACAGAACATGACCCAGATCGTGAGAGCGGACATGAGGAACAATGAGGTGATAATAATAAAGGTTAACACTGTGACCTTCTAGTCCAAGGACAGGAATCATCCCTAACTGGTCCCCCAGAGTGTTATCAAGATGACCCTATGACCAACAAAACCAGACCACAGACCACTACCCAGACTAACCAAATCCTGCTTAGACCCATTTCTGAACAGATCCAAAACCATAGTTCTACAGTGATATGACAAAAGTGGATGAGACTTGACTTAGAATGGACAGACATTTGAGCAAAGTCGGGGACTGTTGATTCTGTCTAGTATACGCAGAACCAGAAATAAATCCACCTCTAGTTTATGGCAGGTGGAGTCTTTTCGTGCCACGGTGTCATTGCTGACATTTCATATGTTGTCACAGGTGATCCGTTTTGACAGCCCAAAACCCGACTTGGCCGTCATCAACACAACAAGCTTGCTGCAATCCAAAAGGTTAGAGACAAGTGGGTGGAGCGTCTGCCACTCATCACCTGCCATTGTCATGGCTGGACTGGGATTGTAAATGAGAGGGAACGTGTGGTCCCTTTCAAAGGTCAGTGTCCATTCAAGCAGTATATGCCAAGTAAACCTAGGAAATAATAAAACACCATGGGAGTGATAGCCAGACAGAATGAGCTGGACCTTCCTCCTACACTAAACTGCAAAAACACCCATAAAAGCACTTTGCACAAGGACCAAAACAGACATGATAGTCAGTCAGAATGAAAGATTTTGGTTTGTGTTAACTGTTAAAGGACTCCACCACCCCTTTCAGTTAGTGTTGCAAAGCCGTGTCCCCCAAAGTTATGATTATTCACTATCACAGCGTTTAAAATAGCAACTACAGGTACTGAGTAACCTTAACCCTAACCCTGTACAGCTGATTCAATTCATTTATGACATAAAACTCTTTCAAACCAAAAACCACATAAGCATAAAACACAAAAGAATAACAAGTAAGAAAACTTAGTTGTGACCAAACAACAAGAGCTCACAGAATTAGCAGAGCTCCTGCTGCTACTACCACAGGGCCGACCAGAGCCACACCACCTACAGATTCCACCACTCTCCAGAACTTCCAGCTGCTGTAGCCAACATCACAACAACAGCAAACATTTGCAAGAAGCCCAGTTATTTTAAAACTGTGGCAAACACAGTAACTTTTACTGAGCTGTCCAGCAGACAGAGGAATGTCAGCGAGTGCACTGAAAACAGTACATGGCATTGGAAACTTTCTGCAGCATTGTCTCTCTGTCTCGGTTTCTGTCTCAGTTGGATCATAGGCGTTACAGATAGATTGAAGTGTATATAGCCTCTAATATTGTATACATTTTTCAAATGGGTCGAGATAAATGTTAAACTGTTTTCTTTGCTTGCTGCTCTTTGCTACAGTCATTCATATTGTGTGTGTGTGTGTGTGTGTGTGTGTGTGTGTGTGTGTGTGTGTGTGTGTGCGTTGTGCAGAGCAGACCTGCAGACATAAAGGAGCAGGTTCTAACATGACTCACAGTCTGACAGCACTCACACTTAATGACAATCAATACAAACAGATGAACAAACTTTAATTTAATAGATGAAGAAACATTGGATTCCTAAATGGAGAAGTCGTAGAAGTGTTATTATTCCTAAAATAAAGAAAACCTCCCTTGTTCCCTTTGTGGGTTATTATGCAAATTATTGTACCTTGTTACTTAATCTTTCTCAATAGTAGCTGGAATATCTTATTAAGGAACAGTTTGATATATTTTTCTTAAAATTAGATTATTTTTCTTTCACAAAACATGTGTGATAAGATTAATTTACTTTTTACAAAGAAACAATATGACTTTTATCCTAGAAACAAGGTTTTTTAAATACCTAACTTTCTTAATTTCAGACAGTTTGCCACTAAAGTTACTGGCACATACAGTACTCACGTAAAAGAATACTTGATATTTGTGTTTTTAGCTCGCTAGGTTCTTGTGTCAGCCTACAGTTTTTGTAGTTTGAATAAAGCTGAATCCAGGAATCAGTAAATATTGGAATTTGAGATTTGTTATAAGGGAAAAGAGGAAGAATATCACACTTAAAGTGATTGCTGTTTATTAATGTGTTTTTTCCCCACATTTTGAGTTTACCAGGTAGAAATTAAAGTACTTTGTTGCACATCCTTTCTATGCTTGTAGCCTGCAATTTTATCAGCTGTTGCAGGGTGTCAACTCTGATGTTCTACCAGGTCCTGAACTACGGTTACTAATTTGTATAACTCAATTTCTTATTTTCTAGCCATTGTATAAAAGCACCCATAAACTAAATCTCAGACTATGTGCACTTTAACCACATGTTAAAGTGCACATATTGCTACTGTTGCTGTGTAAATTGACACTGGGTTTCGGCTGGGAACACCACAGATGCTATTTTGACTCCTCTTTAAAAAATGTCACAACGCACCACAATTTACGCACCAACACTAACTGGTCTGAGATAAATGTTATGTTTTCACTGCTATTTAGTAAAGTCAACAACTAAACTTAAAGGTTATCTTATACCCTCGGTTCTCTGAATAAGAGCCTATCTCTCCACTCTGTTGAGTGGACACACATTTCATATATATGGGGAAAATGGAACAGAGCCCAAGAGGTGGCTATGCCACGGATTGAGTGGGAACAAACACCCAAAGAAGCAGACCCGCCCGAATGTACATAAGCATAGTAACTAACATCAAACACCCATCAAGTCAATCTTGATCTAAACAGTGGCTGCCCCTTACATCTCAGACTGATGCATACGAAAAGCTGATCTGTGCGCCTCAGCTCCTTTGGGTATCCGATATATTCGGCCAAAGCCTCAACATGACACAGGGTCGAGTTTGGTTGTGCTACGCCCTAGGAGTCTGCTGGAGAGGATATTGCCTGCAGCTCAAAAGACTGGACAAGATAGAAATCTGACAGGACCTTAGGAAGAAAAGTGCCATTGGAGCAGATGACCACACAGTCTGTGCAAGATGGTTGTGGATTCTCTGGTCTCAGTTGGAGGTATACCAATATGTCATGGGCAGAGTCAAACAGGGGTCCAGGTTATGGGAGCATGATTGTAACAACAGGGAGTGACAAGACCAGGAGCTCCACTGTGGAGCTGCAGAGTGAACAGAGAGAAGTGCGCCGACTCCCTGGAGCCAAACAGGTCTGTCCTCCTCAACTCCAACCAAATCTGCTCCACCACCAGAGGGTGCAAGCTCCACTCCCCAGGGTGTGTTTAACCCTGTGTTTAACATAATGTACACTGCTGTGTCCTCAGGTCCTGCCATGTGGACCGCATTGAGCGAGCAAAGGTCGGGGTGTGCCCACTGCTACAGAGAGACACCCAAATGGTAGAGGGAGTGCCATTTCAGGCTACTGTATATATATAGGCCACCACTACTGTACTGTCCATGCAGAATGTTATATGAGCGCCCCACAGTTAGGGGCTTTGAGGCAGAAAGTGCAGCAGAGTCAGCTGTACAGCTTTAAGTTACAGGACATTGATGTACCAGAAGGCCTAGTTAGGTCCCCAGCCTACTGAAGATGTGTCTTGAAGTGTGAAGATGAGCTTGCAGCAAACCACTGGCCCCAGCCAACCGTGTAGGGTCACAAAGGAGTGCTGAGAAGCTGACTCAGACGTAAAGAGTCCTCAGAAACTAGGTATAGACTCAGGCAACATCTCTACATGGGGCACATGTGAAGGAGAGTGAGTGGAAATCCCTGAACCATGGCAGCCATGGGACCTTGGAGCCAGAGCTATGCCAAATGACAGCACTCCAAAGTTGTACAGCTGCCTGTTGAATCCAAAACGCAGGGACTGCAAGTGACCCCGCCAGATGGGCACCCCTAGTCTGGGCACTTGCACCCTTGTCAGAGATGAAGGTCTCATGTGGCAGGGGCGCTGTGAATGGTCTAGGCACCCAAACCTCGTCCGAACATAGTAGCAGGTCCAAAACTGAACTCGCTGCCACAGCTGACCTGCTAAAAAGGGGATACCGCACCACCCAGAAGCCATAGCTGCCCATGCAGCCTCAGCTTGCTTTTTCAACAGGCTGACCAAATATGAAGAGTTCATCTGGATCTCTGCAGGGAGGCCAGGATCAGGAGAACCAGCAGCCAGCTGACTGGAGAGGTGGCGGAGGTAGAGAGACAGTATCGTGCCTATATTGACCAGCTTGGTCTGCACAGCCATGTCCCTGTAGAGACGAGCCAACAAATTGTCCATGACCTTGCATTTCCCTCTAAGGCAGGACACTTTCCCCAAAACTGTAGTAGAAGGGGCCATGAATGGTGAGAGGGCATGGTCCATGTTACTGGACCATGCCCATGACCAGACCATCTGGTCAGAGTCAGCCAACCCAGAGAACCTGGAGTGGCATAGTGGCTTAGTGACTCCACATACCACGCACAAGTCCATTGGTTTGCTGTACAGGGCACCGAGACAGGCAATGCTGTGCCACACCACACTCTGCACAGCCAGAGGACAGTGCTCAGATCCCTCGAGGCTGTAAACCGTCCACAAAAACAACAGGGAAACAATGTCCAGGAAGACTTCCAAAGACAGATGCTCAATCTTACCAAAAGTAAACTTGTAAAGGACCAAGGAACTCTCACACAACATGTGCACACACACAGACACACAGATACAACTTTGGTACTCTTTCAGTTGTCTTTCAGTTTCCGTGACTCTGTGGCGATCAAATAATCACTGAACTCATTCCTCCGAGGGCGCTTTATAGTTTATAGATAGGGATGGGCATCGAAAACCGGTTCTTGTCGAGAACCGGTTCCCACTGTTTCAATTCCTTGGAATTGTTTGCCATTTTTACAAACAATTTCCCTATCGATTCCAGTCACCTCGAATGGCATCACCACGCACGTTTCGCGTCATTTACCTAGCAGGAAACATGGCACCTAAGTGGCACAAACGCTCAAAAGTTTGGTTATACTTTACGAAAAAGGATGACAACAGGGCAACTTGCAATACTTGCAAAGTGGATATTTCATCAAAGGGAGGAAACACTACGAACGTTTGCACGTCCTCTCCCGTTAATACGGCAGGTAACTAATTAACTAACATTGCATATTATGTTAGCGCGATTTGCCTTATTGTAAAACCTGCTATTACTGTGCATTGCATTTAGATGACCATGACGAGAGAGACAGAGTCTGGCTGGCTCAGATGCTGGCAGTTATAAAAGATAAAAAACATTGTTTTAAGGTAATCCACCTGTGTGTTCTCCTTTTTCAAAAATAAGAATCATTAGGAGAATCGATAAAGAACCGAATTGTTAAACAGAATCAAAAATGGAATCGGAAACGTAAAAATCCTATCAATTCCCATCCCTAATTATAGAGGAGCCATGACCAAAAGACCGTCTTGAAATATTTTTATGAAATATGAAATGGAGTAGCGCAATAGTCTCTAACGATAGAACTTATTTTATGCACAACATGTAGAGTTCTGTCAAGTCTACAAAAGTAAAAATAACATGAATAAAATAATGTAGCATAACACTAGATGTTTTTTTTTTACTTTTAGTTAAAATGGGTCAGTTAATTTTGACAAAGAACGCAAAGTTTATAGTATTAAACAAACACAAACAAGCCCGGGGTTAGTATTCACCTTTGTTGCGTTCATGTTTATAAGACAGTAAGGTAATTTAAACTGCACTTATATTAATCTGCCATGTAATTAAGCTTGACCTTGAACCACAAATAGCCGTGTGCATTCTACTGTGCTCAAATGCATGCCAGTGGTCAGGGCCTTGCATGCCAAGTCCACACTTGGATCAACCCAGCAACAGCTCTGTTTGTCTGGTGTGTGTGTGTGTGTGTGTGTGTGTGTGTGTGTGTGTGTGGACACCACTGCTAACAAAAGAAATATTGACAGTGCTTGGAGGATGTGCACCAGCACCTAACCCCAGACTGTTTATAAAATCAATGTGATACAGTAGTATGCGAAACTCATCGGACCAGTTGAGGAATACAGTGCTTCTACCTTGATTCTTACAGTAAACAATAAAAATCTGATATGTGTATTACTGCAAAGTAGCGGAATGGAGTAAAGGTACCATTTGGTGTCACTATTTCACGTGTTGTACTTTCTTCCACAACAACCTCAAATGATCAGTTATAATTGAACCTTTTGCATCATTATGTTTTATATATGCTAAAGAAAAAGAAAAGGCAGCATTATCATTAATGAGAATGGGTTGGGTAATTTAAATAGCTCTTGGTGTTTGGAAAATAGATATAAACAAGTGTTTCCAGTTAACAAATCTAGATTATTCATTGAGTTGAGTTGATAAATGATAAATTATCACTTAGAACAAAGTCATGCAGAAATCAAGACGATGTCTAAGAACTCAGATCATGTTCCTGCTTTTTTTGTAACCACTGTCTTACATAATTAACTTAACACAATAAAAAGTAATTGTTTTTCTTCATGTGTCACAACAACTCCAGCAAATGGCTCATTCGGGCATTTTGTTCAGCCAGGGCTGTTTTCTTTGGCCAACCAATTTCTGCGCTCACTGTATAAAAGTCTGGAGGGCACAATTACAGCTGGCAACGGGAAGGAAAATGTTGGCGTTGAGAAGAAAAATGAGGTATAATCTCACTAATTTTTCTTATCTGTGGAAGTCCAAGAAGCCTGAGTGGGTACAGTTTTTCCCCAGATAAAAGCCCAAACGATATTCCACTCACACAAACAGCAACGCGGAAAAAACATAACAGTCTTTGCTATCTCCACATGGTATCCCTATTGGTTTTGGTCTCTGTAAAAATTTCACATCTTTTATTGTGATTATTTTCTGTTTTGCCATCTTCATCCTTTCTCATGGTGGTAAACGTACTTAGATAAGACTGCACAGGTCCACTGACTAAAGACATTTGCAATGGCATGACTCGATTAATTCCACACACTAGATCCTAATTAACTCAGCATAACCATACAGATGATTTGTGTGCCGATGGGATTTGGTCAATGGGGATGATTGCTTGAAGTAGATATGCTCATTCAATATTCATTATCTCCCTGTCCCATTTTCTCACGGGGCAGAGCAGGTCTTTCCCGAGATCAAGATATCTTCCTTATGTCTCTGTATGCATAAAGAGTTCGATTTAAAGCCTTCATGTTAAATGAATTTCATCAAAAGGGTGACTATTTTAAAAATGAATCAGTCATGAAATATTTTCTCTCCAGTTGATTTAGCAGCATTGAGGCAGTTTTAACCTTCCCTTTGAATCAAAGATGCAACAAACTGCATTCAGCTGTTTATTTCATACTGTGGAAATTGCTTTTGAAAGCTCAAATTCTCACATGTCTGATTTGAGGGCGAGTGTGTTCGCACTGAATGGCATTACAAAGCTAAGAATGCAATGTGGGCCCTTCCATTTTCACTATGTCTGTAGCAAAAAAGGAGTGAAAAGGTTTGGAGGATGGATTTATTATCCTTATCAAAAGCCAAAGAGAAGACAAATATAAACCATTCTTCTGCTCATGGCCCCTCGGCACAAAGCCTTGGGGAGTGGCATAAAGACAGGAAAAAATGTGGTGTTTAAAAGTGTGCTCAATGGAAATGACACAGACAAACCCATTATGATGACACGCATATATATCTATATATCTATATATATATATATAGATATATATATATATATATATATATAGGCTCTTCTCCAAACCTGTTATTGTTTCCTATAAAGTCTACACTGACAAACACTGAAGCCCAGAACACTGGTACCTCCCCTCATCTTCTCTGTTTGCAATAAACACATAGCAATAGTGTCTCAGCGATGCTGTGCTTTTCTTGTTGTGCCTGTGTGTGTGGTTGAATGGTTATAAAGCAGAAAACAAACTTGGGAAGCTAAGATCATCTGACAAAACAAGATTGCTGTTGATAACATAAATGTAGTGTGGTCTATATTTGTTCCACATGTGCCCTGTAGATGATGCTCCTGTGGAAATCTAAGATGTTATATCTCAAGTTTAATTCACCGATAGATTTAAGGAGAGAACCACTTCAAAAACTAGATTTCTGACTGTGTACTTAAAGTAATCAACATTTACTCATATAGAAGAAAGAAAATAAATGTTGATTATTTTTCACAAAATAATTTCACAAGCACAAAGAACAAACTGATACTTTAGTTAGAAACAATTAAAATGCAAATGTTGGTAGCTATACAAAAGATAAACTTCAACAAAAATATATATTGTCAAGTCATTTCATGTTGGTGCTGAAAACTGTAAAGAAACAAACTTGACAAGGACAAAAAACTAATTTGAACTACTTTACTTCTGCCACATATTTTATACATAACAACACATGGTTAGTTGCCAGGCAACAAGTAACTAAAGTTGTGAAATAATTGTGAAAAGTACAGTATTTCACTCTGAACTGTAGCAGGGCAGAAGTAACACTCTTGTACTCGAGTACATATTTGAGGTAGTTTAAGTAGATGATGCATTTTCTAGCAATAAATGAGTAAACTTTGTTTTGGTACATATGAAATGAACTTGGGACCAGAGAACAGCTTTCATGTGTGGCTGTAGCAGTGACTTGTGTTCAGTGACAGTGGTCTTTGAAAGTGCTCATGCAGTACAGTGTGAGGACTTGAATGCCATGCACTTATTCAGCAGTGGTTTCCACGCTTGCCCTTAACGCCATTTATTTTCTTCTCACAGTATCATGTGCTGTAAATGGTTAAGACCTGAATTATTTGCAATCATACACAGAAATATGTTATTTTTTAACTGATTGACACAGACAGAGATCTAATTTCTGATTGATTTTATCATGTCCTGTCGGAAATCCTACTCAAGTCGAGTAGGATTTCCTATACCCCATTACTGTACATGTGCTGTGCAGTGAGACCAAAAATGTGCTGAGATGCATCACTCTCTTCCTGAGTAATGATCATACGCAACGCTTTGCTACAGGTATGTCAGTAAAATATTGGGGCAGTTTGGATAAACTGATTGCAAAGGCAGGACGGACTCATCCGGGCCTCTTTGAAAGGGTTAGATAACTCTCCACATACAACTTGATGGATGACCATGCAACTGACTGTCAGTATTACTCGCTTTAACAGCCACAGTGTGCATTGATTTGAGGTTATACCCCTGACTTCAAATATTGTTACCACGCCACCTGGTAATAATTCACATGGTCTTGAAATCTCTGCAGTTCCGTAGTTAAAAAATATCTTCTAAGACATACTTTTAAGATACATGCCTGGTGAATTTACATAGTAAAAAATGACTTCCTCAGTTAAGGTGCATCTCATTTATGTTATCACACTCGTAATTATAAGTGCATTAAAGTATCCATCTGGCACACATGATCAGTTACAGTGTTAACCAAAAGAAATCCAGCATATACTTACCCTCGTAGATAATGACATCTGTTTCTGAACTAGACAAACTTTTCTTCAGAATATTTTGGCAAACTCTGGTGACTGCTGCTGAGGACGCACTCAGGTGAATTTTTTAAGGTGAACTTTGAGGAAGAAACTAGAAATGTCGGTGTGCAGCAGCCCATGTAATTATATGGGAACTTAAAAAATCTCTATCTGAAGAAACAGCCACCTCCAAAGATCACAATGTTTTGGAAATGACATCCTTTCTGTCTTCTTTTTCCTAAAGAATCAAATCAGGGTGGGAGATTTTTTTTTGTCTTTCTCATTTTGTGATGCTGTTGAATTGAATGTCCTTGTCTTTCTTTTTTGTTATCTATGTTTTGTAAATATTCATCCTTACCCTTTTCTCATTACTTAATCCGACTACAATACCCTGAGCTTCTTGAAAAAGTCTTCACCATTTTCAGATTTGTAGCTGCAGCTGAACATTGGTGGTATATAGAACTCAGGTTTGCACATGAACATGCAGTCCAGCAGATCAGCAGAGTAGTGAGCATCATGTCATAATTTTTACAGCTAGAATCTCCCAGTTGTGGATCCCACAAATACTTAAGCTTATCCACTAAATGTCTCTTAGGTTGTAGCTACTGGTTATGACTATTGAGTGCTTTATATGAAGAGGTGTTTCTAATGTTTTGGCTGTCCTTGTAACATAAATGAACATTAAAAACACCTCATACTACTGTATAATGCACTTCACGACAACTGCACCACCCACCATGACCTCTGGAACCTTTCTGACAGTTTCAACAAAAACTGAGAAATGCAGCCTTAATAAATATGATGTTTAGTGAATAAGTAATAGCATTCTGTGCATTATGTGCATTATTTTTTAGCTACTACTGCTGCTGATAAATATGAAGCTTGTTTGCTGTTAATGTTGTGCAGTGTTGCATCTGCTTCCAAAATACTGAACTACTCCTTTTAAAGTCTGGTGCTCCACCACCTTCAGTTTTGGTTTTCTGTGTGAGATTCCCATGTGTGTGCACGCAGCCCTGTGAGCACACACAGTGAGGTATTTATCTGTGCTAAGAGGAAGCAGTAGAACGCGCTTTCAACCTATGAGGACAGTTAGCTTCACGAATGTAATGTAATAACAAAGGTATGAGCACATTTGCAAAACATGTCCTGACACGGAAACAGAACTTTTATTAAGAGCAAATTTGAGAAACATGTTTTGAAAATATTGCTGAGGCCCTTTGCTTCAAACTCTTGCTGTGGCCCTCAATTAAAAGTCATGGCTGTGTTAAGAAGAGTGGGGGGAAGCTTCTGAGACATGTGACATTACAACTCTTCAGATATAATATCATAAATATTTCTGTCGGCTGAAAGACTTGAGTCCTTGACTGCAAGTCTTTTGACATGAGTGCAAGAAGTCACAAAGCCATAAATAAATAAGGTCACAAATGATGTAGCCAGCCACAGGCAGCTGGGATATTTGCTTTCTTTGTCCATAAATATCCCAATCCCCCTTCATTCAATAGGAGCCTCTCAAGTCAAGTGATGATGGATATCCAGGCTAACCCTGAAATGACTGAACTGGCAATGATGAGTAATGTCACCGCGAGAAGGACTCGTGGAGCCACATCTTTCACTGTCATAAAGTTTGCCTCACCCAGGAGATCCTCCCTTGAATTTTACTACTGCGGTCAGTTATGTTACTCATAAACTCATAGCCATTCAGCATTTACACACTTGAAGAAATATTGTGCATTTTGGTCTTTTTAAGCCACACTTTGCTTGACAACTCACAGTAAACTAGCAAAAAACCCTAGGTAAAGTCCTCAGAGCCTCATTGTCAGACCAACTCTTTTTAAGAGGTACTGTCTGTGATTTTCTTTCTTTTTTTTCTGCCTCGTGCCTTAATTTATACCCTTGACATATCCAGGCCACAATATGCCAGAAATTTATAAACAATTTCAGTCTGCAAAAAAGCTCCAGGATAAGAGGAAATGCTTCCACAACATTAATGCAATATCGTGATTATGACAAAATAACAAAATCTACACATTTAATTAGATGCTGCAGCATAACATTTAGAAAGTATTTTTTTTATTTAAATTACAATCTGAATCACCTGTAATTAATTCTTCATGTTTCAGATGAGTAAGCACAGAGAACAGGCTGCCAGGGATAGTTGTCAAATTAGCACTCATTGACATTAATTGGATGCACTACACCCAGTAGTAATTATTTTTCAATTTTTTCCCCACGGTGTTTTTGCACAAGTATGTTAAGATGTGAGCTAATTTCATGTACACAGATATGCCACTGATATCAGAAGTCCTGTAGAACATTTCATTTTAATTAGAAATAGTTGTGCCCCTTATTAGGTCAGTGAGATCAAAGAAAACATTGATTCCTATTAGCAATTATTATGCATTGTAAAGTGTTTCCCCTCCCATCTCATAACTCATCAAAAATGTTTGATCTTCAATCGGTGATGATGTGATGATACAGTACTCCCTATATTAACAGGGACCACTGCAAAATTCACACAGCTTTGCTGCAAAATAAAAGGTGAGCTCCTCGGGGCTGGGTAGAGGATGCTGAACTTCCAACAGTAATGTGGTTGGTGGATCACCAATGTCTCCCTTGGCAAATGCACTGGAGCTTGCTCAGATAAGCGGCTGTCATTTGAAATGCTGCTATCTACTGACAGTTTGTAGGGCTCAGCAAAAATAGGGAGTGATGCTGGCGTTCTTAGTGAGAAACGGATTTTCTGTCTCTTATCAACGACTGGACTAACTGACAAGTTGCCCATGTAAAAAAGCTAGGGGTCAGAGTCAATCAAGCTCGGTCTTTTGCGACAGGCCACTCAGGCATGTTGTTATTTGATTTCCTGTAATGGGTGCTTATAGATCAACATCCTGGAAGAAGAGTTTTAATCTGGAAAATCCAGAACAACATGCTTTTAATGCAGATTTCTGTTTGGGTGAAGGGAGGATTTGGGGTTTTGAAGTAGCACTGTCCACATAAAATATGTATGTATGATAAGATCACTCTAAGCTCTCTGCAGAAATATAACTGTGCTTTTTTTGATTAGGGGCACTCTTGTGGAAACAATATTGAAACTGGAGGTAAACAAGTGGTATTCACATTGTTAAACTGGACCATTTTAAAGCCTGTTATCAGTAATACTTCACAATACGGCACACAAAAATGTGAGTAGGTCTAAAGGAAAGAGTGAGGTACAAAAAAGTAACCCATCATTAATGAGTAGTATAGTCCGTGAGTAACTCTGAACTAATGAGTACAGAATAGATAATGCTGATGAGAACAAACTGTAAATTCAATATTAATGCAACAGTGGATAATGATAGGTAATGACTGAATCTTGAGTTGATTTAACCTGGACTCATTTACTGAACTATTCAATTCAATTCAACTTTATTTATGAAGCGCCAATTCACAACAAAGTCATCTCAAGGCACTTTACAGTGTAAAGTTTAAGACAAATAAATATATACAGAATAAATATATACAGAATAATGTACAAGCACAGAATCCTGTGGTACCCCATAAATAACCTTTGAGTGAATGGAACACTCTTCACTAACATGAACAACTTGGATGGGCATTAGCTGCAGTTTGTTACTGCTGTATCACTTCCTTTAACATGCAGTTGGACTGTCAACATGTCAGCACAAGCTCTTTCTGCAACTAGCATGCCGTCGGACTGGGGATGAGTGGGGTCACACAGTCACCAAAACACACGCATTCACCAAAAGAACCATCCTGCATTAATGACACATCTTCATGTCACATAATTATCAGAGCCGCATCCGGTACATTAGCATTTACACAACACTGTGGTCAAATACTCTCAAACCACCTCAGTAAGTGGTTTAAATGGTCAAATCATAATAGGTCTTGTTGATCTCATCAACCATTTTAAAACCAATCATAAACCAGGCCTTAAAGACAGAGCACATCAGAGATTTGTCATCATTTACCAATTCATACACACCTACACAACAGCTGCTATAGATGTGCAGCCCTACAGGAGCAACTTGGGTTTTGTGCCCAAGGACATTTCAAGGATTGAACACCCAACCCTAGGTTTAGTGGACAATGGGGTCTCACAGAATACACCTGCTAAATCACATCCATTAATAGTGGATAGAGAAATATAAAAAATAAATAAAATATGGGTATTACAATTACCTTAACTGATTTAGTAACAAAAAAATAACTCCCCACAACATATCCTGGGTTTGCACGTGAACTGCATAAAGAGTGTCAAGGCAGATGGAATGGGACAGAGTGTGAGGCCCTGCCAAGCTTCACATTTCACCTCTGTCTTTAGGGATACTACAGAGGTCACAAATATCATGCAGTTGTCTGTACAGTAGTGATTTTATTTTTAAACTACCAAATACAGCAGACTGTAGCAATGAACAACCATGGGTTTATCTGCTTATTCACCCTCCATACTATTAGTTTTAGTTGGATATCACATACCAAAATATCACATCATAGTTCACCTTTCACCACAGTTAATTCATTTTTTTTTCTCTTAATCAAATTCAAATGTGAAGTCATCTACCATTGCTAGTAGTGATTTGCTACCATTTGAATTGCTTTCTCACCAACAATGTTTGAAATTGTCTGTGAAGATTCTCAGTCATCCAGGTGTTTTGAGACTGACGAAGCTATTTTGATAAATAGAGAAATGATTCAACCTTACAAGAAAGAAGTCCAACTCATTATTAGTATTTCGTAGCTTTTTTTTCTACTTATGTTTTTTAAATTAGGTATTGGAAAGATTTTTTACCTTTTTTTATAGTTTTAGGATATTTTATATATCCTATATCCTATATTTTATTTTATTATATTATATTAAGTCAAAATAATTAAAACAGAGAGTTTGGTCTGGTGCATCAAGAGTGTTGTAGGAAAGGTTGTAGTATAGGAAATATCAGTGTTCATATTCTGTGACCATTCACAACATGACTGAAACAGCAACAAATAATTAATCTTTCAGTGTGTGTATTTTATTTTTTTCTAGCCTTCACTAAATCATAATTTAAGTACCTCTGAGGCCAGATACTCATGACTAATGAAGTGGTGTTAAAAGTGAATGGTGAACTCTCTTATCACATGCATACATTTAAAAGGCTTTTAAGAAGAACAAAGTTTGTGTAACATCTAGTGAGCCTGAATTCCAGTAACCCAAACTGTAGCAGAGACTCTGGATTCAACGTGCTGTTGAACTGTTTATTGAACTTGCTGCACTTGCTGAGCCGTCACCAATGGTGCCACCTGCAGGATGGGTTTATCCAGCGTGTTTTTCTTTAAGAGATCTAACTTTAAAAAAATTTGTCAAGCTGGCATCTACTATTCACACTGTAGGTGATAAGTTGTGGTGAGACAGACTCTTTACATTTCCATCCACACACCACTCTGCACACAAATATACTGAATATGAAGGTATGGATCCCTGTTTATATAGATTATGTTACATGTAAACAACACATACTGTAATGTGAGATTCATAAGTTCATAAGCTATGTGCCACAGGTGCATCCTCCACTTGAGGTAGACAGTAAAATAAGAGACACAATGATAAACAGCTTTAAGAAACACCTCACCGCAACATGTACCACAGAAAGTGCAGTGTGTAGTTATTTTGTGTCTGTTTCATTTCTGATGTGAGGAAAGAATCCAAATTATTTCCAAACCTTCCTGTAACAGCAGATCCACACTGACTAGAGAATATTAATATAAGCTACTAAATGACCGTACTGCGCTGTTCAGCTGTCAAAGCTACATCACTTCACTAATTTTAATGCAGAAGTGTGCACTGTAAACTGCACTACAGACGGGGGACTGGACTAGGAATGCAATACATAAATGTTACATGAAGTTGAAATTAGCATCAGCTCACAGAACATGACATTCACAAGTGAAAGGCAGATACTGATAATAGATTCAGCTGAGTACTGAAAGGTACCATGGGGACCATCTGGGATGTTGAGAAAAAAAAGATACTTGGTCAGATGATCAGAAGAAACAGGTTTCTGATGTCACATTTCATATGTCATGCATGATTAAAATCAGGATTACATAGGACTAATTCACACTGTCCTTAGAAGATCCCTTCAAAAGATGCTTCTAATGTAAGTGATGGGGGCCAAAATCAACAGTCCTTGTTCTGTGCAAAAAAGTGTTTTTTAAAAATGTATCTGAACAAAACATAAGGCTTCGACCTTCCAAATCAGTCACATAAAATGGATAGTTTCCAAAGATTCAGCCTTTTTAGTACAAATTCGATCTTTTTTATCACTTTCCGCCACTGTAACTCAACAGGGAAACACTGTTGGGGGACATGCAAAGGGACATACTCTCTTTAACTTTGATATAAACTTGATTTAGCTTTAGATACACATTTGAATATATTTTGTACAAAACAAGGACTGTGGCTGTTGGACCACAGTGTATCATTAATTATAGTTTGTATCATTAATATAAAAAAAAATAATTCCATTACTTTACAAAGCATTATGGTCTGTAAATCAATAAACACTATATTAGCGCTTGAAGTCATGTCATACAACATCACTATGAAACGTGCCACCTCTTGCTCAGACGCCATCACAACAAGAGGATCTGCTTCCTGACACCACTCCTGGCACCAGGCAGCAAACTCACTCAGCTCACGTAACTCTGGGAAAGCCTGTCCTACAGAACAGAAGATATATCTAATGACATTCCATGCATGTTAATATGTTTTTTATTCACTACTGACACTTGCTCTTCACTTCCTTCAGCAGTGCCTAAGCTTCAGATCTACTGAAGTTAAATGTTTTTATTTTTGTTTGGCCATTTTTTTTGGGTCAATTTCTGAGTCCTTTGTGTGTCCATGGCCCTGCAGTCTCTTTTTATAGGCAGCACCGGGGTTGTTTACCTAGGCTAATAAGAAACAACTAGAATGCGTTTTCAAACTGACAAGAACAATGTTCATTCATCAATGTGAGAAAGAAGGTACAAACCAATCTGTGGTTTAAGAACACGCCTTAAATCCAACAGAGATTTTTCTTAAGACTTTTCTTAAGAACAGATCAGTAATCAGAATTATTATGAATATATGATGAAAAAATCACTACCCCAGTGATATAACAATCTGATGTCTGTCCAGGGACATCACAATGAAATGTCCATGTCATAAACCAACTTAAATCACACACTCCCATGTACAGGTCACACCCACATGCACAACGTTTGTGAATCCAGCCTCCACTTCCTAATGTGCAGTTTCAAACTGAAATAGCATCAAAGAAAACTGTAACTGCAAAAACTGCTACATTTTAACAAAGCACAAAATACTGGAGCTAAGCAGATGAATAGAAAAATATGATCACATTCATCATACTGATATTAGTCTAATTGCATAGTGCCAGAGAAGGAAATTAAACCCTACACCTATTTCTATGCCCCATTTGTCAGGAAGTGAATGGCACTTAGAGGTTTAAGCAGTGCTGATGAATCACTGCTGTTAAGACATAAGACTGAAGAGCTCAATCATTTCAGTGAACTCTCAGGAAGGCATAGTAGTTGCCACAGATACTATAGAGGCAACATGGCATTTGGAAAAAAGAAGGGAGGGGGAAAAACAAATGAAAAAGCAGGCCAGTGTGTGGATGGAGTCTGGGATGTCTCTGGTGGAACGACCTTGGCTAATTCAGCCAAGGCTAAACTGGTTGCCAAAGATTCTGTCTGATCCAATCAGCATCTTGTTCAGAATCGGGGACTTGCTTTTTTTCAGGGGTTTCAGGGTTTTTTCAGTTTCTCCTGGTTCAGAATATTGCTCCTGCACTTTGTGCCTGAAAAAATGTTGACGCCTCCCCTTTACGAAAGCTTTTTTTGTGTCCTTGAAAGTGAAAATGAAAAGATTCAATATAGATTTGTTTATTCCATTCTACAAGTACAGCGGTGTCTTTTTGATCTTCCGTATGCATGCTTTCACGCATGCATACTGGACTGGATGGGTTAGAACCACAGACCAGTGTGAAATGTTATGAAAGCATGATCTTTCCAAACTATTAACCAAGTGTTTATTGTTACAACAATGATGACATCATGTCATAATGTTAATGAAGTACTTATGTTACCACAGACCACACACTTCTTTCGCTAAGCCTAATTAACATTACCTATTTTAACAGATGTTTGCTACCATAAAGCCTCTCTTTCAAGAGATGCTGCTGTGGGCTGCATGAGAACACAGGGACAGTATATGGTGGTTTAAGCAGAAAGACTTGTTATCAATGACGGTTAATGAAACTTTCATACTGTAAATTGTTGACAATTATTATTTCAAGAAACGTGATTGCAATTGAGATGGCAGTAAATACAAAATCTGGACATGCTGTTGAGCAGCATTAGCAGTAAACCCAGTTTTTCTATTGTAAAGTTAATGACCTTATAGTGTATTCTATCCACTTGCATTTCCTGCCTGTTTTTATTCCCAGTGCTTTACTTTGCTTTGTGAATGATACCAATGCAAAAGCTACCCCTTTCTGTTCATATGAGATGCACATGGATGTCAGTTTACTACAATAATAATCATAGTGCATCAGTATTTTAGGCCTAGAGCAATGATGTAGTATATTCAACCCAGTGTGACATTTTAGTGCCTAACCCCAATCCAGCTGTTGTGTCTAAACTAAACCACACATAGCAACACATAGCTGCCATCAAGAGTGTTGTAGCAGTTTTTGCTTATATAAAAGCAAGCAGATACATTTCAGACAGGAAGACGCGAAAAAAAAGTCTGAAATGTCCAAACACGTTCCACAATGTGTTGGACATTTCAGACTTTTGCTAAAAACCTTTTTGTGACACATTTGATCTAAACTGGAAAAGAGAGTTTAAAATCTAAAACAGCTGCGTAATTTGTTACAGGGCAGGAAGCTCTATGTATTTTTCTGTAACAAAAGCTGGATTTCTCTCACTTTAAACATTAAATGAGGCCAAATGTAATTAAAAATTGATCTTTTTAAACATGCAAAACACTCTATTGCATGTTTGTACTACCCCGGATCTTCATCGTTAAGCTATTTGTTTAATCGACATGTACAACATGCACTATGTGCACAGGCTGTTAAAAGGATGAGAGTCAAGCACAATCAATCATACTCCTCTCAGCTTTCAGTGTTAATCAAAAAAAGAAACCAAGCATGAACAGAGATTAGACTGCCTGGCTATTTAGCCTGTTTTTAGATAACTCTGCAGAAACTATTCTTCTGTATCTACTACACTATACATTGATGCTTTTATTCAACTATCAGATCCACTATTTACAATTTGCAAGTTTGATTTTAAAAGCATGCTTAACTTTATTTCAGTCTACATCCAAGGCAACATCATATCTATGTCAGTAAATATAGTTAAAATGCTCTGCCCTTAAATTAAAGCTTTATAATTTTAATTACATAACTGAGCAAATTCAGATAATCTATAAAAAAGTAAACTGAGTATCTGTAAAATAATGACAAACAACTTGTTCAAGACCAATAAATATATGCATGCCAAAAATGTATAAAAGTAACGCTGCAGTTTCCCATTGTGTACTAAACAGCTGACTATGTGGTGCAAATATAGTTTTTCCCACTTGCAGGGACCAGTATCCACTTGGTGAAACATTGCATTTTTCACTTAGGCATGGACAGAAGTGAACACTCTATTTATATTGTCTGTCTGCTTCTGAAACTCCTCTCTAGTTTTCTCTTCTTCACTCATGCATCTTTTATAACCCTATTCAGGAATATTTTCTAAACAAACTTTACTACATTTGGTAACAGAAGTCAAGTGCAAGTGTGTAACTGGGGTGAAACTACAGAAAATAATAGTCACATGAGCTACGAGATGAGTGGTTTTTACCAGCGACTGTGTAGATGTTGTCTTAAGTTGCTCCGCTATAAATTTGTCAATTAATCTGGGCATTCATTTAATCGGATGCTGCCAATTTATTGAACTGTATTTAGGTAATTAGAGCCCACATTTACAATTATTTACAATTTAGATTACAGGGCCCACTCTGATGAGCTAGCCTTATAAGCAAGCCACTGTGACAGTATAGTGACTGTGACACAGATACATTATAATTGGTAGTAGAGAGAATAGTCGCCAAGATAGATGCAGTGAAACTGAATATTGCTATGGCAACCAACTAAATTCACCACTGCAGTTATTAAGAAATTACATCACTTCTTGACAGAAACATACTGTAAAACCATATAAGTTTGATTAATTTAAAAAAGTTTAGACAGAAATCCATAACTGCTGAGCAGCAAAACCAGAACCAGGAACTAGAACCCTGGCTAGAAACTGTAAAGCTAGTGATGAACATACAGCTGGAAAGGTTTCAGCTGGGGCAAAGAGTAAGGAACAAGCCACATACTGTAATTCTGTCTGAGCCTAACCCACGCCCAAGAGTGAAGTGGTCTAGTGTGGGTCTTGTGCCGCCATTGTGCTCGACTCTGACTAAGAAAGCATCAGTCTACCCTGATTTATAGTGATCCAGCCATCTATTTATTTGTTTGGTGCAGGAGCTGCATGATAGTTCAGTTGGTAGAGCACTCGTCTTCCAATGTAAGGGTGAGCGGTCTGATTCTCAGACCCAGCAAGCTACATGTTGTAGGTGTCCTTGGACAGGAAACTGAAACCCTGTAGTAGCGCTGACAGCTACTGTCTAGCAGCTGTCCAAACAACAATTTCAGTATTAAGTATTAAATATTATTATTTTTACTTTAAATACTTTGATTGGGATCGGAGACCCCATGGTATCACAGTATAGAGACATAGACAATGTCTTTATTTATAACTGCACTGTACAAATTTTATAATATACATATTTTAATATAAGGTTAGCATGGTCCCACTGGGAGAAGATTAGTTGTAGCAAAGCTTAACTACCAACTACTCTGACAACTGGAGTTGGAGTCTCTCTCTACTTGTAACTTTTATAAAATTATCTTTTTTTTCACTTTCTTTGACTAATTGTGTTTCATAAACCTAAATATTTAAAGGTGAACATTGCTGATCCTGTTACTTAACCTAATACTATTTATTTTGTCTTGATTCATTTCAAGTTATGAAATGTACTAATTAGGATTTTGTTATTACCATCACTGATATAAACCTAAACTGATGCAGCTTTTAAAGCAACTCTTATCAATTAAAATGTTCTGTTGATGCCTGATAAATTAACAAAAAAAAGTAAGAAACATTTTCATGTTTTCAACACTGTGCATCTGTGAAAAAGTGTTGGAGCTGGACTTTTTGCCAATGATGTAGATGGTGAGTGATAAAATGCCTCTGAGCTGCAGCTGCATGAACTCTTACAATGCAGAGAAGGCAGCCAAGAAGATGGTCAGGAAGTCACACCTGCTGCCTCCTCTCTTTTAAGTTCACTTAAATCACTGTAATTTCCTAGATCAGCCCTGATAACACTTACAGTTTTATTATAGTCACTGTGTGGCTGGCAACTATATCTGTTACATAGTTACAGGAAGAAGTGAACCAAAAATAAGACAAGAAGAGAAGAGACACAGCTATGTCAGCAGGTAGTCAAAATCTTAACCAGCACCCATGCTGAACAGCAGCGTGTTTTTGAAATTCTAAATCCATACATAAAAATGACTGCGATCAGTCACCACATCACAGTAAATGTGTGTGTGTGTGTGTGTGTGTGTGTGTGTGTGTGTGTGTGTGCATGCCTGTGAGGTTATGTATATATGTTCAGCTATACAATAAATGGTCTTGTCTCTTTTAATTCAGATCACAGACCTGATCTGCTCTTTTTCTGTTTGACTTCATGTGAGAACTTTAGTGATTTAGGTGCCGTCATTCCCTTACACTGTGCTATCTCACCTGTTTGCTTTGATTTAAAGGAAAGAACTATAAAATATGTCATTGAAATTAGAAGAAAATAGAATTTCCCTTTCTGTAGAACTAAATTGCAATGGCAACTGTGTTTTCAAACTTAGCCAATGGATGGATTATGTTCTGATCTAAAACAGTGTATTTGTGTATTTTGTGAATGAGTGAAGCACAACGTTTGTACCTACGTCACACTGAGGTGTTTTTGGTTGGGTGGATACTGTACTGGTTACTGAAGTGCTGCATGGTGTGCAGCTGTCAGTCAACACAATTTGCTTTCAACACGTCTTTCCTTGATACAGAACAAAATGAACCAAACTACAGGTGATTTCAGAAAATGTCAGGACTGACTTTGTCCTACAGTACGCCAAATACTTCATGGAGAATAGTTCAATCCTTTGAAACAAACAGTAACTAATTATTTGGCTACACAAAGCCAGTGTGGTAATTCAGCTGTCACACGCAGTATTGATGGTCACAAACTTAGGTGACACTTCATTTTGCTCCATCAACAATTTCTTGGCATATTATTGACATGGAAGTTATCTGCCAAAGCTGCGTGTCTCCATTTTAGCTGGAATTCTAGCCAAAGGAAAACCCCATGCTCACCCCCCATATTGCTAAAATCTGCACTGTTGATGTAGAACTATTGAAGATGAACTTGGAGAATATATAGCACCACAAGAGGGGCCTTTTGAAGGATGGCTTTCTGTTATATTAGGTTGGGGAAATTGGAAAGCACTTGACAGATCCCCTTGATCTCCACTGACTTTCATCAAAGGTTCTGGACTGCATAGGAAGATAGTGGGATTATTTCTGAGTGTTTGTAGGCTTTGGTGCTGAATTAGTTATGGCTTAAGAACACACAGAGTCTTCTTGCCACTTTAAGCTACGCTTGTCCAGAATTTACAAGGCTGCTAGGGAGTAGGCATAGGACTATACTGACATGTAGATGGAATCAGCTCATTAGGTGACGCTGACATACAGTTACCTAAGTATACCTAACAATACTGTATTTTAGGTGTTACAGTCCTTTACAAAAATCTAAATTTCAGACAAATTAGGTACAATGACAGATATATATTTTTTACAGTCTAGGTACAATTGTGGGTGAGACACTGATTGACTAAAGTTTTCACATCGAATCCCAATTATGAACTTGAGCTCAAACAAATGCAGTTTTTATCCGGGTATGAGGTCCACAAATCTTTTTTCTCTCAAAAGGCTGTGTTAAGGTGGAAAATGAAAAGGCACATACATGGTACACAGAGTAAGGCTTTGTTGGGAGTTCTATTTTCATCCTAATCAGATCATTCATTTGCCTTTTAACTGTTTTAGCTGTTAATTAATGGCATAGTTAGTTCAAATGTAATTCAAATTTATTTTGTCCTTTTGTGTTCAAATGTGAAGTGACAAAATAGTTTATATTTAGCACTGTGTAAGGGAAATAGTGATTAAAATAGTGATTACACATTATTAAATATCTATTACAGCTTCTTAGCTTTAAATATCAGCGTGTGTGTGTGTGTGTGTGTGTGTCAAATGATAAGAAGACCTGAAAAAAAAAATTGTTAGAACTGCTACATTGATTCTTGTATTAGCTTACTACATTATGCATAGGTAATAAATATTTCAGTGATATGACATTTTACAATTTTAATATACTACTTATTTTAGATGATCTATTGTAAAACCCTCATTCACTGCGATTTGTACAGTTAAGCGTTTAAGATTATGTACAATATATGTGTGTCCAGGACTAAGGATTGCGAGTGTACTGTGTGTCGGGCAAGGCACTGCATGCTGCTAACATGCAGGCTAAATTGCTGCGTGGCCAATCTGCTTTACGCTTTGTTTGACAGTTTACCAAGATGGGTTACAGTATTGGTGAATTGTGTTGAGCAGGTGGGTGGACGTAAAGATGGTGCTTTTTTTGGAATCCTTGAACACACTAGAGAGCCTCCTCTATGTTGTAAGCCCCACTCAACAAGACAGCCTGGTGCCTCCCTACCTGCATTCTCACACTCACATTCTGCTCATATGTTGTTGGTAAGTACTTAAAGATGGATTGCCTAACAAGCCAGTCAGTAATGTTTACTACTGTGACAATTTAAGAATGGTTTGTGTGCACTGGAGCAAAGAGGTATTTGACATAACTTATTATTAGCAGAATAATAATGGACATAAGCAGGTTGTGAGGCTGGCTCAATCCATAGCCTACTTTTTTGCATAGGTGAGAACAGAAAGATATTAGATCATGGTAACAATCTAATGTTAGGTCATTGTTATTTTGAGTCTCACTGGGGCTTTGCAGTGGTTTGGTGGTGGTCTTGAAATCTCCTTGTGATTGTTGACAAGAATTACATCTGGCCATATCCTGAACAACATTCTTGCCTTGCTGTGTACACACACGTTTTCAGGGTACCTGCAGGTAGGTTGTCACCGTTCCGTCTGTGTCTTCATGTAAACCCACACTGGCTCCATGATGTTGAGATCAGGGCTCTGTGGGGTACACACCATCTGTTGCAGGACTGCTTACTCTTCTACTCTCTGAAGATAGTTCTATGTCACTCAGACTATGTTTGCAGTCAGTGTTTCATGCAGCAGAGTGAATTTAGTACAGTACTGTGCAGTACAGTACTGGATCTGCAGTGCTCTCCACCCCCTGCCCCCCTCCCCCCTCAGCAAATGTGCCCATGCAACAGCCCAGCTGGTTTCAAAATATAGACAGTAACTGTGGGCCGTCAAAGCTATTTGAATCGCTGTTTGTGGGTGGAACCAAAGTCAAATGGAAGGTTCACACACTGAATCAGCAGGACAGTCTGTGAGGCCTCTTAGAGAGTGAACAATAGTGCTGACACCTACATAGTCTGATATCTCTATCTGAGAACAACAGTCCATATCAAAACACTGAACACTGATACACACCCATTATTTGCTTAGCTCGAAACCTGTACTCTTAAACATACATGTAGACTGAAGACTCATCCCACCTATTTAAAGGTCACTGAACTGTAGATAACAAGCAACAGCGAATCAACACTTACTCATCGTAAATGTGACTCAGTGTAACACATTATTGCCATGTAACTCCGTAAGCAGTTAGAAAATATAAGTTAATGCCTCTATGCATATTTTAAATACTGCGATCTTGCATCATCTGGACGTATCTCAATCCTAAAAATACTAGTCTGACAGAAGGTTGAGCTCCAGGGTGCTGAATTGCTGAGACCTATTAACAGTTGGTCACAGGCAGCTGCATCCAATACTGGTAAAAAATTGTGCATGCAGTATATTAAAGTATATTTTGAAATGAGCTGTGTTAATCTGACCTAATGAGTGCACCACCCATTTTAAAATGGAGCTGAAGGCCACTACAGAAGCATCTATTTGACTGCTCTCAGCTGCCTGTTAGAATGATTCACCAAAGCCAAAAATATGTTCTTGTATGTAAATCTCACTGGTGGCTCTTCGTTTATTTTAGACCTTCCACCAAAGTGTTCAACATTCCTCCACCTCTAGTTTGAGATGTAGTTTGAGAGGTCTTTTGGTTTTCCCAGAGGACATTGATTCACAAAGTGTCCACTTCCTTAAAAAAAGTTAAATGCTACGACCAAATCTGGCCTCAGTGTTGTCCTTGCAATGTCTTTTGGAAACTTCAGTTGCTTCCCCATTAACCTTTAGCTGCCAGTCACGAGCCGAGCTCAGCAGCCTAGATGAGTCCCTGAGCTCCACCTGAGTGCTTCATCCCACCCTACCTAAATAAAAATGTTCCTTTTCTTTAACAGCTCTTTGTTGCCTTCCTTTCTTGACAGTACATGACAGTGCCTTTAGCTGTATTACTGTAAAAGAAATGAATAATTAATATCTTTCAAAGATGGAGACAAAATGCACTGAAGGCAGACTATTTGTTGTTGTTTTTACAGAAAAACAGACATGTGGCCATTCAACTTTTCGCTAATCACCTTCGTTCCGTGTTGCTATTGTTAGATATTTCTATTTATCAAATCTTTTTGGTCAATTAGTTCTTCACATTGACTTCCACCTGCCTCGCAGATAAGCAGCCATTACCATGACAAATGCTTCCTGACCTGTGGGTGACTGCACTTTTTGTAGCAACCTACAACAAAGGTTCTTAATAAAACACACACGCATCTTGAATATAATATATACTGTATATCTGTATATGGTGTCAGTTGAGTCTGAGTTGTGTTTTTGCAACATTTAAAAACTAATACTGAGGCCCCCCATCCCTCTCCTCCTCATTTTGAATTGTATGATCTCTGCACTTCTATATGCATTTGATGGCAATCGCTGATTCCTGTAGGCAGCTTACTATACACTGCACACTGCAATGCTGGGTCCATGTTTATTGAATATTAAAATGTTTCTTAGCTGCAGTAGTGTGATGCTGTCAGACATATTTGCTTTAGTACAAAGGTCCTGACATCATTACTGCCTTCTACCCATGTGTATCAAACCTAACTTTTGTTCCTCCACCCCTTCAGTATGCATATGTAGATCTGCTGCTTTTCCTTCATCATAAACAAATAACTCCGAGTCTGGTGGATCTCATCACCAAGCATAACATTGCTGTACAGTGTGCATGGCACAAAGGTGAACTGTCATAACAGTCAACAGATGATATTAACCATATGGAGTCTCTCTTTATTTAAACAGATGGAATCCTCACTCAGGTGAAATTTTATAGCTACAATGATAAATGCTCGGATGTGCTTCAAATGGTCCCAGTCTTCTAAGAAATGATGTGTCATTTGATGTTCATCTATCATAATGTAACAGGTTTTAGTGTGTCTGCTTTTATGGACAGCATTAAACTCCGCTGGATGATATTAGTGTAACGTGGTTGCTTTCTGGAAATAAGCTGCATCAGCTTAAACCTATGAAATCACAGGTTGATTGAATGTGTCCTGGTCCAACAAGACACCCTGTCTTCACCTTTTTCTCTCACTGTAAACTTTCTTCCTGTACCTGCATGTTATCTGCTCTGCTGTGTAGGTGAGCGATTGACTCTGTATCCCTGCATGACACCAGGGTGAAAGAGAGAGAGTGAGAAAAAAAAAACGAAACCACTGCTAATAACCCAGGCAACCATCTTCTCAACAAGCGCTTGTTCGAGAGACAGTACAAGTCCATCATGAATAAAGCCATCCGTCAGCGTAACAGCTTGTTCCCAAGAGGTGTCACCACATTTAAGCAGCTCTCCTAAGATTCCTGCTAACCCTCCATAAAACCTGAACACCTTACTTTTTCTTTAAAGCCTGTGGTCACACAGTTGTAGGCATTTTTTTTTAATCCTCATGTTGTTATTGTCTTATATACAGATACAGTTTCATACACTGTATCACACCCACTCTCCTCCATAGCAAGCTCTGTGCTGTTTGCAACCTAAGTATAACTGAATGTTTATACTCTGCTGCTTATTATGGATCTTACACTATCAACCAACACTGAGACACCTTGATGCTGATATGTCTCTTCACTACTGAGACCACAGAGAGCAAGATGACATGATACACGGTATTATACAATAGCACCCATGCGATGGATTACAGAAGCCCTGGAATTTCACATACATCTGAGCTGCCATGTGTCCATCAGACCACTGAGATCTATCATGTGCTGTGCTCTCTGCATTTGCCAGGTCAGTTTAAATTATCTATGTTTTGATTTTGGTACTGACTTTAAATGTCTTAAAACAAAAAGGAAGAGGCACATGGACAAAACCAGATTTGACATTCTGTTGCTAATAGTAAACACTGTGGAATAATGCAGTAATTATGACTCATGTCATACATTTATGCTGTTTCTCCCACAGTGTCACATGTAATTCAGTCATTCATTCATTCTCTCTTTGTCTTGCCACGTATCACTACCGCTCCCGTCATTTCAGAGCAATCCCAGCGGCCCTGCAGTAACACCAGCTCTTCCAGACACCTGATTCTCCCCCATGCTCATCTGCTCATGCATTCTCCATGCCCTTATTACCTGTCTAGTACTGGTTCACATTATGTCGTTCCAGCTGTAGCTTTCCGGCGTTTTCTTTGCTTTTGTATGATCCTGCATTTTTTTTTCCTTTTGCCTGGTTTATCTGTGCTACTCATTTACACCTTTACTTTTTGCTATTGCCTCCACTACCTTTTAACAGTCAAATGTTTGTTAATCTCCCTCCTTGTCTCGTCCTGCAATTTTAATTCATGACACACCATTGCTACGTCGATGACACCCAACTATGTTTTATATTTTCCTCCATCAGATGCTTTACAGGTGCGGTTTAATGAGACTGAGCCAATGTTAACTCGGGGGAAAGGCTGCTTGAAGTAGCTTATCTACTTCAGATATTGTCAGGTATTGTCAAACAGTTCCCAACCCAGGAGTCTGACTGCGGGGGTCACCAGATAAAGCAGAGGGGCCATGAGATGATTAATTGCAGAGGAAAACAGAAAAGTTATGCTGCACTAACATATATATAGTACTTTAGGGCTTTCTTCAAAATGTAGCATTTTTGTTGAATAGTTATTGACATGAAATCATTTGATGTGTTTAGATGGGGAAGTTCTCTTTGTTGTAATGTTTTAGTGAAGTGCATAGACATCAAGAATATAGAAGTTAGCATGAGTAAAGAACAAGCGCCTCCACATACTTTTAATTCTTTCAGCCATCACCATTGAAAGTGGGAGTGACCCTAGATGATGAACCCAACCAGTAGTTTGTACCAGTAGATTTACCTCTAGTGAGCCAGATACTTCCCATCTGGACTACATTCTACTGCCCCCTGCCACTAGATCTCTGCAGGCTGCTCAGAATGTTTCTTCCTGCCTCATCTGCTCCATCAAAGCCATTATCAAACCCTGCTCTCTGGCAGCTACTGCATTCCTCTGCCTGTGGATGATTGGGTGATAATTACATTATTGTTTGGATGACTGGCTGCAAACAATAATCACATTTTTCAAACTGTAAACATGTATTCAACATGCCTTTAAAACAACCACAGTTTGCAGAGCTGTGGTAAACACTTTCTTTTAGAGAATATCTTTGCTTAAAAAAACACAGCCAGGAATAATAATCAAACAGTTTGGAGTTAGCTGAGTGTTAGATAATGACAGAGCTCTGATCCAGGTGTCAGTGGTTGGAGGAAGGAAGCTGCACCATTCACTCAGTGTATTGTGACAGTATTTGTGTTCAGTGGTAAATGTCATGTTTCCTGCTTTAAGCTTAAATATGAATTTTCGAGTCTGTGTCACAACTACTGCGCTGTAGTGCTATGTACAGTCATACAGATAAAAAAAATACAGTTTCTCTGGCATAGAAGAAGAATTATGGACTAATATACAATCAGAAAATGAATAAGATCAATTAAATATTTTCATATATTTTCCAGACCTTTGAGAAACGTGCCCCAGAATCTCATTAAAACATCTTTGATTGTCCTACACTGTGGAAGGTTTTGGACTGATATATAAAACAACAGTAGATATATATTTTTTCTGTTTTTGTATATATGTACATACAAAAATATTTGTATGTTTTTGATATAATATTTATTTTCGGGGGTGGTATTAATAAGACACATTTCTAGAATTATGCATTCTTTTTAAGGATATGTGGATAATAGAAAATATCTAAAGCTTTAAGACAGAAGTGTGAACTGTAGACGTTGTATTAAATTGCACTGGCATAGTATACAGCATGTAAGTGTAGTCTGTCAGTTGCATGTGTTCTGTCTGACAAACAGTTAAAATTCTGCATAGTGCTTGGATTATGTTTTTCATAAAATCCATAATTTTCTGGTCCCACTTCAGACTGTGTCTCAGCCCCGCTTGGTCGGAGCTTAGCTTTTGCACTCAACTCTATGAATCTTGTGTACCCTATGAGAGCTAACTTAGCAAACATTTGTTCCCTTCATCATCTAATTAGTTCAGGGTGTTTACTGAAGAGGCCAGAAGTTATACGCACACACACTGTCTGAGTTCAAACACAACTGTGGTCCACGGCACAAAGAGCAGATCTGCATCATCAGCTAATTTAAAGTTGAACCTGCTAGCTGGCAGGAAATTTGCTCTCATTCATCATGGTGTTTACTAATTATTTGGCAGCTCGGGGATTTCCTCAACTGAGGAGTCAAACACATCCAGCAACATCCATCCATTTTACTCCAAGATATTCTTAGACCTACATCAGCTTCATTGCAGGAAATGAATAATGATGCTTTTGAAATAATGCAGATGACCATCACCTTTTCGCCAGCTGAGTGGCAGAGCTGGTTAATAGCTTTTGTGTAGCACACAAATAGCTGTTGTTTGTGTGTCTATGCTGTGAAATGTCTACTTTTGCCATAGGGGAGACTGCGTGTGTATATATATATATATGCATATTTTTTTAGGTTTGTTTTGGATATTAGGATATTCAGACTGTATCATAGCGTGCTGCTGCTGCTGCTGCTGCTGCTGCTGCTGCTGGCAATAACACTGCACTCGCTGTGTTAACTGCTGAGATCTGGGAACATAGTGACGTTGTTTAAAAAGAAATTCAAGAGGACAAAAATGTAATTAAATTAAAATGAAATGAAAATCATGAGAGATTTAAACAAATCCCCCGCAGATCAGCTGAACATGGAGAAAATAACAAAGGCAAATTTTGAAATCACTACCAGAACAGGCTTCTCAGAGCACAGTTGTCTGAAAGGTTGAGTAATGTTGCTGCACAGTTAGCTACTGCTTCAGATAAACCTGCCTGATCTTGGACACTGTGTTCCCACATTTCTGCATCAAGACTGCATCAGAAACTTAGCATTTAACAATTTATTTTCAAGTCATTATTTATTATTCCCATAGGACCAATATACTAGAGCATGTACCATCACAGCCAACGGATATTATAAAACTTTCAAATCTTTCTTTCTACGACTTCTGAACCTCACAGCTATGGTAAGGTTAATACAACAGGACCAAAACCTGGTTGTTTTTTAGCCTAAACCAAAACAGACTATTATCACATATGGTCACATCATTAAAAGGCTAGTTATTCATTTACAGTCTTTCATCTGTGGCATATGTCCTGCCCTCTCCAGCTGTCACCATGCATGACTGAGGGTGAGTATGACGCCACTAATTCATCAGCTGAAGCTGTAGAGCATCGTCATGGAGATATGTCAGCCATCATCATTAAACATCAGAAAAATGATCAATGATTCATCTAAAGAGATTATATTCAAAATGTGACTTTGCAGTTGAACTAAGGTCGCTTTATATAATATGTTCACCTTATGAGTGGAAGGTTTTTTCACCAGGGAGGCTGTGCTATACACACACATATACATTGTTTTAGTTTTTTTTCCATAGACCATGTTAGCTAGATGAATATTGTATATTTTATGTTATTTTCTGCTTGCTGTGGCCCTAGAAGCTCCTCCAAGCTTTTATCTAATGTGAAGACAGGCAGCCACATTACTATGCTAAAACTGAAAACAAGATTAGTGTTTATCCCTCAGATGAATGCCATACCATATTTTTGGTACTTGAACCATACTCAAATTACACATCCACAAGCATGTAAACAAATTATAGCTACAGAAGTTTTCAATATATAAACTCAGAGATTCAGTGGTAATATTCCTACTCTAAAATGCACTGCTGTTACAGAGAAACACATCTGGACAGAGGCTTGTCAGATGAACTTTGAGAGCTGTGTGTATGTCTAGTGTCTGTGTCACCACAACATGTTGTTCTGTGAGAAATATCAGTGTAAAATGATGTATGCATGTTATACATTTGAACCTTGGTGTAATCTGGATGAGGGTAGTGGGGCAAAAAACATCCACTTTATGACCTGAGCCCCCAAAAAAGGAAAGTTGAACAACAATATTTCAGTTTAATCAAATGTAACATAAGGCTAAAGAACTCCT
Organism: Ctenopoma multispine; assembly: GCA_034779795.1. NCBI lineage: Eukaryota > Metazoa > Chordata > Actinopteri > Anabantiformes > Anabantidae > Ctenopoma > Ctenopoma multispine. The sequence goes on from JAUYWH010000006.1 coordinate 1,423,310, forward strand.
TGCTCATATTTAGATAAAGCACAAAATCAACAGGAATTGAAGAGACAGCGAGTCGATGAACGAGGTGTGTTTTGGTCAAGAGGTACTTTGAAGCAGGGGGAGTGTCACTCAACACAATGTCTGAAAGGAGATAATTATTTAAAAGCGTTTTTCAAGACCCTGAGTTTTCCCCCATAAGTATCGACCGCTCTGTTTTGGTTGCTCTAAATAAAGAAATGTTCATTATCTTCCCTCAGAAATCCGCTGGGATGTATCGATGGAAGCCCTGTTGTTCAGGCAAGTGAGCAATGCTGTCTCCTCGCTGGGCATAAATACAGTATTGATTAGCCATTCTACACAGCTTTCACTGTCATTTTTCTACACCCTCCCCTCACCATGAAGAATTAGTGGACAGTAATCACTCTGCATCCTGCAGGCAGGACCATCCACCATTAGAGATGGACCAGTATGGAACCCGATAAATCATACTCACACCAGATCCACCTGTCACCATGAAGGATTAGAGTGGAAATATTGCCTTTGTTATTTGTTTCTCTTCAAATCAGGTCAGGTGGTCTTTTTTCTGGTCAGTTTTTTCCCTATACAGTGTGATTTCAGGAACTCACACCAGTTATCAAGCTATTTATAGCTCAGACAAAGATAAAATATTTGGACTCTGTGTTTGATATATTCTCACAAGTTACTAGAATTGGACAGTGTCTGGGGATTTCCACACGGGGAAACAACTGTGCCTGGCAGGGAACTTTTAAACTGCAAAAATGGCTAGTCTAAAGATAAGAAACAATTACTAGATTTTATAAAAATGTTACTTTTAAAACAAGTGAAATTATCTATGCAGCAAGTAAATTTCACTTGATAAGAAATCTTGAAATAAGAAATAAGGAATTTCAGTTGAGCATTTAAAAGGGTTAAAATAAGCTTACAAATGCTGATATTGAGATAAGATTACTTGAAATCCAGCTTAATACAACCAAATACTAAGGCAAATATAATAAATCAAATTTTTTAATGTTCATAGCAAAGTAATGCATCAGAACAAGAACATATTTTGAAGTAAAATTACTCAGTATTAGTGTAGTATGATGAAGTTGCATCTTGAAACAAGTTGATTCATCTTGAAATAAACCAAAATTCATATTAAGACTAAGCCCAAAAAGCTTTAAACCAGTTCTTATTCTTAGAATATACTGTACATCTTGGTTTCACAGCTGAAACCGACAGGGAGATGAGATCTCAGCCAACACAGCCGTACAAACACAGGGAGGCTAGGATTAGCATGAATACATCAAAACACATATGAAACTACTAGAATCCAGCTAAAAGGCATGGGATAACACAGTTTTCCGATTAAGATTTCTGAACATCTACTCACCATAACATTTGGTCATTCTGGTCTGTACCTGAGGGTTTATTCCCCTGTGAAGAATCACCACAGGTGATGGAGGTTACATGTCAAGAATTATAGAAACTTGTCACTAAAAATATTTGTGATGACCTGTTATCGAGTAATGTTCAGGGTGTGGGTGTTTGTCATTGTAACATACCACTAGTGTTTGAATTATATGTAGGATTCCTTTTGGCGTGTTTCTGCAGTCATTTACAACAGCTGTACATGGTTTTCTTTTCTGTGCAGGCAGTGTCAGCTGCTCGTCAAGCTCGACACCTCTAAATGAGCTGGGGCTTATTTGTCAAAGTAAAACTAATGAGGCGTCAGTGTTTTGACACTGGGTCATTAAATCTGATGTGATTATTCAATCTTTAAATAATAATAATTCAAACACTAGTAATACTATGATACTACTAATAATAAAGCCAATCCACATCAGATTGTTTACACATTTCTGTTACATAGTGACTGTAGCAATCTTGTTTGAAGGAGATTGAGTATATTTGCATTACTATATTTGGATGTTTGATGTTTCTGTTAATATATCCAATTCTATTTATTTACAAAAACATTGCATACATTACTATAAATTTTTTTCTTTACTTTCAGGAGAGAGATACTTTCTAAAGTTCGGTGATGGAAATGGCTTAAGGGATGTTTCGGTGTTGTAACACACTCAGGCTGCAACCATAAACTCCCAAAGCTACTCCTCCTTTCATCCTCTCCCACCTCATTTTCTCTGTTGCACAGACAGTAATCTTCATGTCGTCATGTTCATGCTGTCCTGGTCAGGCAGGAGATGAGAGAAGCTGCTTTAAAACATCCCTCAGCAGATACACAGGTATATGCTGGCTACATTTCTGATGTGCCACTTTCCACAGCTCTGAGTGTCTGGCTTATGATGAACGTGTAATACAGATTTGTATCTGCTATTGCATATTGTTGTTGTATCAGTTGATACAAAACAACAATGTAATCTATGGCCAGTTCATGAAAGTCTTGACCCTCTCCGGAACAATCCACGGAGAGATTGGACGTGAAAAAAAACATCACGGACTCCATCATGTGATATCATATGTGATATTATGAACATAGAGGACCTGTGATCTTATGGCACAAAAACAAGGTAGTAAGGTTTAAGAGAAAGATGATTTTGATTAAAATAAAAAGTTTCAAAGTTGTGCTTTGTCAAGAACCTCTATCCATCCTGACCCCTCTCTTTGTGGACTTTTTTTGGTCTTTGGTTCTTAAGTTACACATCGCCAACTACACTCTTGCTTCTGTGGCCTCTAGATGTTGCCAAATTGCCACACATATTTACTAGGGGTGGGGGAAAAAATCGATACAGTATAGTATCGCGATAATTTTGCGATGTGATATTGTATCGATACAGGGACACTAAATATCAATATTTTGTATACAAATTTAAAGAACAAATCAAACTTTTTTGTGTTCAAAATAACTGTAATTGCACAGTAGTCCACATATTTGCATTCAGTTAAGTTGGAAAAAACTGTTATACAGACAGTTTGTCAGCAATAAAAATGATTGAAGGGAAAGACTGAGGACTTTTTTTATTAGACTAAATGTTATTTGACAAAGTTTACCTTTATGGACATCATTTGCAGTTGAAAATGTGATAATTATATATATATAGTTCCAGTTTGTGAAGTTTGCTTTGACTGCAGCACTATAACCTAGACTACTGATAAGTTTTATGATGTCTCATAATAATAGTCATAATGAAAAGTGAAGATATCACAGGCGAATATGGTTTATAAATGCATGTAATGAATAAAAGGCCACAGTTGTGGTGTTGTTGGAGAAGCTTGCTGATGTAGAACTATCTGTAAAATCGCTGATGTGTTGTTGTTCACTGGTTTTCACTGGTGTAATGAGCAGGCCCGCTGCTATGAACATGCACGATACACGCTGCATGTAGGGTACCAGGTGCCTGCAGGGGCTAGGGTTCCGGTTGGTAGCTCAAGATCAAGAGAGAGCGAGGTATGCTCTTCCAATACTTTTTAAGGGGCCTATAAACACTGTGCAGCAAAACCTTTTTTTTCTTCTTGATGTTAATGTTTCCCAAATGTATGTAAAGCAAGATAAGGAATGATAAGCAACCAGAACACGAAAAGAGCAGTGAATGCAAATTATTGGCAACTCTGAATAACAGTAAGTTACATTTCACATCAAGCTAGCAGACCGTAGATTCATCATCTTCCATTGGTACGCTGTGTTACTGTATACGTTACGGTCCTGGCTGTATGTCATTTACTTCTCATGTTGTTTTGTTTGGTGTGAGAGTGAGTCTAGTAGGATTGAGTTGTGTGTGGAGCTGTGAGTGGGAATGTAGGTCACCCTGGTCAATTGGTTGTCCCAGGAGGAGGACCCCACCAGACATTGGTCCGTCTTGAATTGCTCCATCTTTTAAACTGCTGGTCCCTGTTCTCTCTTCTCTGCCTCTAAACCGTTTGAGTACTGATTGTGTTTTGTGTAGCTTTGTGCATTAGTTTGGGATTATTCAGGCCTATTGTCATAGCTTGGTTAGTTATTGTGTATTATATAACTTCCATTGTCTTCCATTTTCTTTTACTCTATTTTGACCAGTTTACTTGTGTAGAGAGTTAGGTTTAGTTGATGTATGTTTGTTTGTTTATAGAAATAAAAAAGAGATAAATTATCAAATCCCGATTTGAGGGTGACCAGCTCATCAAGCTAATGACAGCTTTAGTTAGCTTAGCAGACCACTGTTAGCAATAACTGTAATACTAAAGCCAATAAATAAAATAAAAGATGGGTTGTCTGGTTGTGCCATTCTAACAGTGCTTCCCAGCATTCTTGGGGCACTCTGTACAGTTTTCTTTCTTTTTAAATCAGTGTGATAACATCAAGATAATTATTTCTAAGATATGACAACAACAGCATAATCCAAAATGAGTATCTTTCATCTACATCTCTAAAGCCAATTTAGCATTAACCACACTCTCTCTTATATCTGTGCAAAGTAATTATCACAAACCATGCTCATTGAGATGCTCCATAAATACCTCAGTACACACTTCAATGTTCTGGTTATTCATATCTTTCCAACGCCACAGAGGATGTTTTGTTATACTGCCAAAACCCCTATATGTGTGCACTGATTTCCCAGTCTCATTCGGGTTCACAAGTGTCTGATTGTTGGCCACTTAAAACTACATTTTAAAAAACATATGTATTGGCACAAAATACAGAGGGTCAAAGGCCATCTATTCAAACACCCAGAGGGAGAATGGGTTTTTGATCTAGCATTATCATGCAAGGTACAATACAGGAATATCTTTCTCAAAGTAATTTCCTTTGTATACTTCTCTAGGGTGATTCTGAATGGCTTAAATTTAACAGGAGTTAAAAAAAGAATCATAAAGTCAAAAACAAACTTTTGTCATTCTGACAAAAGCCACAAAAATGAAACTAACTGCAGTGGCTTGCCTTGGTCTAATTACTTGCAAATTCCTTTGCGAGTTCTGTTGAAAAATGTTTCATCTTCTGCTCGAGTCACTTGTGCTCATACTGTATCCAGAGATGAGATGAAGACAGGTAGTGAGGGAATGTTATGAAAAAAAATACAATAAAAGAGGAATCAGGAACTTTGCCCTGACTTTAAAACTTTCCCTTTGCACCACCTGCACATCAATAAAAAGAGAAGGGTTTAGTTTGACATTGTTTAAGAACCACAAAGTCAGATAAGTTGGATAGATTAAAAAAGTGTTGGACTTATACACAAGAACATATGTATCGACTAAATACTCAAAGATGACAGACATTGAATTGAGCAAAGATTGGTGATTGAGTGCAGTAGTATCAGTCATCGGTCCTTTTCTTCTGTGCATCCTTGTTTGGTCAACAGAATCCACATTTTAAAAAACATCCAGGCTCGGAAAAAAGTTTTACAAATGTGAAATGTTTTACAGACAAGATTTGCGGCAGTCTATGGGGAAAATTAAGTGCAGTATTACTACAAAAACAGTGGACATTGGGAAACCATACCCACTTCTCTTAATCCAGCTAAGCCCAGGTAGTTCTTTGCTTTGTTGTCTTGTTTTCTTCTACTGTTAGCAAAAGGAATATTGGTCAAATCTAATTAATAAATGTAAGAAAAATAACAAAATAAGTTTTAACTAAACCCTAACCCTAATTTCTGTAGGGGCTATCCATTGCACTGTCCTCTCTGAAAAACATTTGAGCAACAAAATGGAGCTCTGACCAAGACAGAGTCCATGAGATTGTATCCTTCCACAAGGCATAGGAGGAGCTACCCACGCAGTGCAAACAGTGAGTCATCACCAGCATCAAATATCTCAAAGGATCATGGAATGCCTGGTTCAACCTCTACAAATAAATGTGTTTTCTCCCTTTATAGGTGGTGTGCAAATTTTAATTAATGAAAATGCAAGGATGAGTGGGTGTTTGGTGTCCATTTTGCATACTTGGAAACATTGTAAGACGTATTGCACATATGTAGATATTGATTCTCTTTTGATGGAATAATCCTTTTTTCTCTCCATTGCCTGTACAATCCTTGCATTGGTTTTCAACTAACGTGAGGTGAATGCCTGCTACAGCACAGTAACCTTCGAGGTGGATGGTAATTTGTGTTTTTCTGTGGGCAAATTCCCAGCTAGTGTCATTTAACAGTGGGAAGATGCAGTTCTGTTTAAACACTACACAAAGCAGCAATGTTTCAGAGTCGACATTTGATTAATTTGTGATGTACAATAAGGATTTACAAAACACTGTCGGAGCCTTTTAATGCATCTGGTATAAAAAGTTAGCAGAATTAACCTTCTAATATAAAGTGCGTTCAGTTTAAACTGTGAATATTTTAATCTGCATTAAATCTGCTTTGTGTTCAGACCTCTTTATGGTGCAGGAACTTGCGCCTCTTGTGTCACAGCATGTGTCCTTTCAGTTTTTGGAGGAAAATCCAGGTATTTAGTCTGCTCTTCAAACCTGTGATCTGGGATTTTTAGAACTGTATGAGCAAACAAGAATACTTTTGAGACATCATGGATGCAGACAGAAAAGCTTTGCACAAAATTCTGTCATCATTGGAAGTAAAGGTCAGTTTCATTCCAGTGTGGGCAGGTAATTCAAACATAAGCCATTTTATATCCTCTACTACAATAAAAAGATATAATTAGATGTATATGTGTCATGCCAGCTCTCAAGTACTGCCAGCTCGTGCATCAAATGCTTATTCATAACCTTTTGCTTGAGAAAATGCTAATTTGTTTGTATTTGGATCATGGATTGGGCTCTGACAAAAAGGGGGGCAGAAAAGAGAGCAAACCTCAACCTGCTGAAATCACACATCCAGAGCTTAGTGCTGTCTGTAAGCTGCAGTTTTCTTCTGGCATATCCCTACTCACTACCTGACTGGAAACACAAGCGTCTACACAACATAAGTCAGGGTTTTTAGCGATTGTGTTACAGAAAACAGCTTCATCTTCCATTGGCTTTGATTTCTCATTATTCACAATCCAATGGACAGCATCCTGCTTAACAGCTGCACATTAATGTACTGTACAGCTGACTCTATGATACAGACATTGGCAAAATCTAAATGCCTTTGTTCACATTAGAATAAATCACCTTAAGCACAGAAACACAGAATGATTTATACATGGGAACACTTTCCCAACCTATACTATGTTCAGAGAAGCCGTGATCTAGCACATAGCTAAATTATAATCTGACAGGGTCACTAGTTATTTGAGTAAAGTTACCAATGCTTCACTTTTCCACTGGGCACTTACAGTGAGTCCATTAACCTTTCTTGCTGCAAGCGGAAGTGGATGAAACTCTGCGAGGGTTAGAGGGCTAACCAAAAAAGGCTCGTCCCTGTGCTGCGGTACCCAAAAGGCCCAGAGGTCTAAACTGCCGCCTCAGTACCCAAGTAAAGCTGCTGATTTTTATTCAAAGCTACAACAAGCAAATAACTAACCTAAAAATAACCCTCTGCACTGAGTGTGCAAAGAGTACCAGGGCACAGTTTATTTTAGATGTTCACCCTGGCTCAATTGCAAATCCAGCTAAAGATGGAGCCAAAACTGAAGCATGTTTTGAAGGATAGAACTACGAAACGGTGGGAAGAAAATAAAAATACGCCCCGATTTGTGCCACATTAAACTAGCAAGTAAAAGTTTGCAAACTTCAAGACAATATTGGATTTTTATAATGAAATGTAAGAAAAAGGAAACTATGTCATTTCTTCTGGGCAGCTATTGATTGGGGGTAAATTAATTTTGCAATAAGACAATGACGCCAAACGTTCTCCTTAGTTTTGTAAAAAATATTCTCTGTGATATTGTGGCCATCTCAGTCACCTAAACTCCAACAATGCCAAATTGAAAAAATATTTTAACAGGGGAAAGTGGAAGAAAGAGAGGCAGGAACACTGTCCAACCAGCGCAGCAGACCTTGGGGAAGTGCTACAGAAGGCCTGGGAGGAAATTGCATCTGAATATCTGCAAAAACTGATCAGTAGAATGCATCAGTTTTTAATTCAAAGGGAATTATTTTTGATTAAAGTAATGTTAACATGCAAACCTGTTTGTTATTCTAGGCTTTAAAATAAATTGTTGTTAATTTTTGTTGTAACTTTTTTGATCCTTTCTTGGACCATTTGATTAAATAGAACCAACAGAACATAGTAATAATACATTAGCATATTTCCAAACTTTTTCTTGTCAGTTTATATTTGTGTGTTCTTTTATCGTATAAAAGATCAGGATCAATCATCAGACTGGGGCAAGTTGAAATGGTCCTTTAAAGATGCCTAATTATAGCTTTCAAGATAATGAAGGTCATTGCCTTGTTGTGTAGGAAACAGAGCATATCATGTGAGAGGAGAGGAGTTAATTTAACTAGAGAAATGGATCCACTTAAGCCCTGTCCAAATAGCTTCACACTGGTGAGCAGTACTGCACCTAAAGAGCTGTGGCTGATCAAGTGGGAAGAACTCCTCCTCCCCACCACCTTTTAATATCATCTAGCCTTCAGCCTTGACTTCATCTTAAAAAAGAAAATCATACATATTTTCTCACTTACCTCTAGTGATTTTTAGCCTTTCATATTATAGATTTCTGCAGCCACATCAAGGCAGTGAAATGAAATGAAAAAGAGGTCACAAACATCAGTGGTCGCAGTCAAATGTATGAGGTATGTTTTTTTATGCCTCCGAGCCAGCCATAGCCAGGGAGGCATTATTTTTCCAGGATGTCCGTCCATCCATCCATGTGGCAACCCAATTCTCATGAACATGACATCTAAGGAACACTTGCAGGGAATTTCTTTAAATTTGGTACAAATATCAACATGGACTCAGTGATGAACTGAATATATTTTGTTTGCCAAAGGTCAAAAGTCAAGGTCATACTGACTTCATATTCATCCAGTTCTTGTGGACCATTGTTGTGAATGTGATATATGAAGAATACTTTAAATAATATCTTTAAATTTACCACAACCGTCCATTAGGAATCAACGATGAACTGATTTGTTTTAGGTTGTAGTCACCTCACCTTCATCCAGTCCTTGTGAGCTCATGTGCCAGGAATATGTTGAGGGAATTTCTTAAGATTTGTCACAACTGTCCACTTGGACTTTGTGATAAACTGTTTAGATTTTGGTGGTCAAAGGTCAAAGGTCAGGGCCACAGTCACCAAATGTTAATCCAATTCTTGTTGTGAATGTGGTGTCTCAGAACACCCTTAAGGTACCTCCTCAAATCTGACACTTGGTGTGAAGGATAAACTGATGTAATTTTATTACATCTGGCATCAAACATCCGCTAGGACTTGTGCATAAACTTAATAGAATGTGATTCTGGACAGACATGCATGTAAACTACATCACTGGTTAGCAGAGGCATATAACAACGATGGGCAGTAATTCTACCTCAGACTGTTTTCTGTCTGGACACATCTTCAAGCATGATTTATAGTTGATGCAACGGGTTAACGGGAGTCCTGCCATAGATAACAAGTTTAGTTTTTGATTTATAGTTCACAGTCTTGAATTTCTCCTGTTGAAGATGACACCGCATCACTAGACAAATGTATGATACATGACTGGGTCATATTGGGCTTTGATTATATTTCCCACAGTAATGGTACCTTCAGTATGTCTCTTCCGTGACAACAGAAAAGTTCAATGCATTTCATTACAGAATAGGGAGACCATTGTGGTGTACACCCATACAACCTGCTTCACGTTCACTTTCTGTCAACAATCTCTACTGGCATCGGAAAATTGTGAGAGCCAACACAAGCATCCCATGCTGATCTACCACATGCCCGTTTGTGTGTGGGTCTGTGTCTGTGTACGAGTGAGTGTCTCCATACCCACCATAGCCTCAAGCTATAGTTACATTTTTCAGGACGTGTGCTTCAGACCTTACGCAGATACTTGTTGTAGGTGCTGAATCCCTTAATGAGCAAGTAAAAATCCAGCTTTAGACACAGTGGTGCTTTAAGCTAAATGCTAACTTCATGATTATACACCCAGAATAACAGTTCTACCATGCAGATTAGTAGCAGCAGTAATGTTTGCACTTCTTAAAAGCGTTCAGTTGGTTCTAATGTACCACCCCTATGACTATTAAACCAAAGCTTTTCAGAAACTGCTCCACAGACATAGACTTTGATGTTGTTTTAATTTAAGCTTTTTTCATTTTGTCTTGGCAGTAAAAGATCAGGATCTTTGGATTAAAATAAATATTTTGTTCAAATTAGAGGATGTTCGTTGTCATAGTAGTGTCAAGTATGTTGAGTATCTGTTTGAAATGGGAAAAGAAACAGCAGCCTCCTGTGTTCAAGTCCAGTGGTTTGTCATCCTTTGCATACTTTGTGGTTCTGCAACAACATTGCATGCCTTTATCCTTTGCTCTTGTCATAATTACTACCACCACCACCGCCAAGAGAGCTCTGTCACTGGAGCATTAGCTGAAAATATTGACAGTGTTGTCAATTATCACTGCTAGCAGTCGCCAACAGTAACTAGGTTGTAAAGAGCTGCTTGCCCGACTTGACAGTCCATCTTATACATGGCAACAGAAGTTAAACCCCAGTACTAAAATGTATGTATTATAATACTTTAGTACTTTGTATATACCGTATACATATAAAGTATACATACTGCAAAGTATTGTATGTTATATTGCCTATATTTCTGTAAACTATATGCCTGAATGAACGTGTTCATGCAGAAAATCCATCTGGTACTTGACGCAGATTAAAATATTGGCCAAGATTTTTTTGTATGTATTCTTGCACACAAGCCTAGAAAGAAGAAAGATGATGTAGCAGAAGACAAATTACCTGAAACCATAATACAATTAGCAAAAATTAGCCATAATTAAGTTAACTGGATGATTTCATTTACACAAGATCCTGTGGAGAACATACAGTTTATTGCAACATGTCTACGTTGACGTCCTTAACATGTGTGGGTTTTGCTTTGTATCTGACAGACATGACTATTTTTGTTGGATATAAGACTTGAATGTTTTTTTTTTTTTGTGTAATTCATTCATAATTGTCTTGTTTTTATATATTAATCACTGCATCACATAAAAGGACTTGAACAACATTTTATTCACTTTTTAATAGGATGTGATCGTTGCTCACCATGGCCACAAAGGTAATTGCTCATTACACAAATGAGACTGCAAAACACCTTTGTGTCACATTTCAAAAAAAAAAAAAAAAAGTTTTCATCAGGAGCAGTCGGCATAATGTCTTTGTTCGCTTCACTGTTATGGTCTGTGAGAATTTTCTTTGTTTTGTCTCCTGCTTAATTACTATCTAATAAAAACACAAAGGACGGGAAAGGGAAAGAGAAAGCAAAGCGCGGAATTATTTTCACGGCGGCAAGAGCAAATATAGCACAGCGCGCAGCACATCCTGCATGACATCCTTGGTTTAATCAGTTGAATATGACAATATGTGTGAGTCTCATTGTTATGGGGGCACCAGTCTTCCATTAGCAAGCTCTTTAAACATCTGCCAGGAGCCAAATGGATTGTATTGTCTCGTATCCCTATATATCTAGCACTGTCTTTGACAATTTCCCTCCTACCTACTATCCATCTCTTTCTCTCTCACTCTCTCTCTCTCTCTCTCTCTGTATCTCTGCTTGTTGTAACTCCTACACAGTGACCCCCCCCCCTCCCACAACCCCCACTGTCTCTAGCTCCCTGCCACCTCCTTTTCTCCCTCCATCCATCTCTATCTCAGGCTCTCGCTCTTTCCTCTCCCGTCAGATTAGCTTTAGCTGGGTTGTTCTGCCTCCCATCTAATTGCCTCTTGGTGTCTGATTGGCGTGTGAATCACAACGATGTCAGAGCTGCCTAAATATTAATTATGCTTAAGTGTGCCTACGTAGGTGTCCGTGCATCACATCCTTGCTATCAATAGACAGAATGATTGCAGGAATCGACTTTTCTTACTATTTTTATTACTCCTCATGCAGCTTGTCATGTTCCAACGCACAACATACAGTCCCACTGCATCCATTTGAAAGGAGTGATTTTGGGTGTCACTGTCATTTGCATTTACTCACCACTGTAAATGTCAGTTCCAGCTGAGATACACATGTCGTTCAAAGCAGAGGTAGCATTTATTTCCATATCATCTGTCAGCACTAGTTACATCAGCTGAATTCAGATAAATTATCTCCTCCTCCTCTTTCTCCTAAGATAGTAGATGTCTACAGCAGGCCAGGGCCTGGCTGAGTGCTTGATGGACTGCTGCCGGCACCTCAAGTGAGCCACTACTGGGACGCCATATATTATAAACAAATAGCCAAGATGGAGTGATTGTTATGAAGTCTTAATCTTGCCTTACAGTAGACATCTCACAGATAGCTCAGGATACAGCGTGGCAGGATGTCAGCTCCAGGTCAGCAGAGATTTTGCTTAAGGGAGCAATCTGGCTTCCAAAAGAGATTAGCACCAGCACAAACACACACTTTCACACATACACACACATACTACAATTCAACATCACAACACTGTATACAGTAGCTATTGCCTCGGTACCCTGTTGAGAGAGGAGGAAAGAGCTAGTGTTATTGTGTGTGTTTGTACAAATATACTCAAGGGAACGTTGCTTTTTTTCCTCCCTGTGTAAGTGGGGCTGTTTTCCACTGCTGCAGTAAGTAATTTTAGTGCTTTGTTTACTGCTCCATCCTATCTCAGCAGCTCTTAACAATGAGAGTTTTAATTGTTGGGACTTTGTAAATGAAATAAAATTAATTCCATCAGCAGTCAGCAGATGCATACTTGTGGCTTTGATCAATTTTTGTCGATTGCAGTCTGCTGTGAGGAAATGACCAGTTTTGAATGGGGTGGGGTGGGGGGGATGCAGCTACACTGTGGCTACGGTACCTCTTTCAAAGTCAGAGGTTGCTGTTTGTCCGGAGGAGTCAGCAAGCCTCTGAATGTCAGGCTGAGCAAGGCAGAGATGACAGTCGGGAAGCTAATCCTCTGAAATAAATTGGTCGGCAGTCTCTGAACTTCCACATTATCTTCCTCTGCATACGGCTGATGATTTAAACGCCTCAGCCTACTTTTGACAGGTGAATACAAGCCTGAATCGGCTTTTCTAATATAGGCAAATATTTATGGACTGGCTCCATGTTTCGGCCTCCAGTTTGAATTTTTTGTATACCAGGTTTGCGAGGGACCTTTATTTTGAGATAAGGGAGCTGACAGACCGAGCAGCCAATGCCACAGAGCTGGAATATGCTTGCATGGTGGTTACAGTGAGCGATGGTGGATTATTTGCTGGGTTCCTCGCCGGTACACAGACCACAACACATATCTTCATTTATGCTCCCTCAAGTATACTGTTGCCACAAAACACCTGCTTGGCACCAGAGAGGAATTGTTTATCTAGTCAAACAAATGAATAGACATGTCACAAAAGCAAACAAGGAACAATTTATTCCCAAAGGTAATAACACTCCACTTGGGTGGAAAGAAAAATTAACAACAATGTTAAACAAAACACTCACTAAGCATGTCATTAGGTGTACCAGCACAATTTACAACACAACACAATGCAACAGCCCTGCCGTAATATTGATCTCCATATGGCTCAGAATGTTTCTGTGAAATTATCAGAAATTGAAAAATTCTATTTTATTATACAATAATAGATAAAAAGAGATACATGATATCTCTATCTATCTTATTTAAATACATGAGAGAGTCGACATATTAGGGCATGTTGCCGGGGGAGGCACTGCCTTAAAGTCAGGGAACAAATGTTTCCTGTTGGCTGTAAACGCTACATTTTACAAGATTACTGTACATGAAAGACTGGAACGTGATTGCACAGTCAGCAAGATGTCAGCAAGATGTGCACTGATGCATATCTGAAGCTATTTTTAGTTAGGTAGGTATATGGTAAATCCCACTTCCCAGAAGCGCATACACTGTGCAGCACACACCCATCTCTGTCCCCTAAAAATATGTTTCTATACATATTTTTTGCATACTGTAAATGCAAACAGTTTCAATTTGCCATTTACATAATGAGGATATGTTGATAAGTAATGTAAGTGAAAAGTGGTGAAAATGTTAAATTTAACCTATCTTAAAATGTTTCTGGTGAAGTTTAGACCTTACAGGACTGAGTTCAGATTAGAGATTGACTGTGGGCTGTAGCACAACATCTATGCTACACGACTATGGGCCTACTGATCAAGTCAAATAATTTCAGCAGAATCAAAGTGATCAGTAGAATTTCTCGCAATATCTATCGTCGGGTTGCACATGACAGTGGTAATCTTTGAGGGAGCAAAGAGCCACTTGGTCCAGAATGGAGGAAGCTGTCAAAGCTTATTAGCTTTAATGGTGTTAACTGTACTTCCTTCTATCAAGCTAATTTGGTTTAATAATGCAATGGTGAATGTTGTTGTACTGCACTCTCTTGTGTGACCAGTAACAAGTAAGTTTCTTCTGCTTGGGGGTAATCAAAAGAACCCATGAACACAATACTGTCATATAATCACTTTTATATGGTGAAGTTTTTTTGGCACAGCTCCCTATTTTAATGGGTGGATAGCTGAACCAAACCCACCAGGACCTGTTGGTACTCAAGGGCCCAGGTTGGGTTCAGACAGAAACTTAGTCATGTCTATGTTGGGTCAGGGTTCAGAACTGAACTGCACAAACTGAACTGCTTCGCCCTCAGGTCAGGTTCCGACATAAAATACACTTTTGGTTTGCGACAGAAACGTGCAGCCCAATCCGTAGCCTGGCTTACTGAAATTCTGCATGGTCTATTCAAGTGCAACATTCATTCTCCCTTTTAGCCCTCCAGCCCTCTAGCTGCTAGATGCTCTAATGTGTTTAGCAGTTAGCTGTGAACTTGTCTGTCTGCTCTTTAGTCCTGAGCAGGTAGAGAGTTGCCGATTTGGAGGCTCAGTTTATAATAGTCACATGACCCATTGATAATAATATATATTACATTGTTTTCAGAAGCTTTAAAGATCTTTACTTCTTGTTGGCTCGTGCCTTTGCTGTGTGTAAGCACCTGGACACAGTAATAGATGTAGAGCATTAGATGTTTCGGGGTGCTTGGTAAATGCATTAATTGTACAATGTAATATAATAATTTCTATGTTTAGCTGCAGTCGACTTTAAACCTCCGTTTACAGTCCTTAACATACTTTATAGTGTACATCTGCCACACTCTAGATAGTCATGTCTCTCACTGTGATGGGAACCAGATAACATCATCTTTGGTACGCTCAATATTTCCAAAGCCAGCAGGGATGCAAGCATCAAATAGCACATATTCCAGCTTATTATCAGTGATGCAGAAGTGGCAGGATGAACAATCCAAATCGAAAAACCTGTACTTCAGAAGCTGTTTTTTGTCCAAACCATTATGTCTGTACATGTTAGCCAGCCATACCTCAGAAAATAGTTCTTTTGATGAGATTTGAATAAGTTGGCTGAATGCAGGTATTTCTAAGAAACTGTCCACAGAGAACATCTTTTGACTCCTGGATATGTTGGTACATTGCAATATGTCATTAGAGCAGACATGAGGCTGAGGAATTGCAGACCTTTAATAGCCCCAGACATCATGGGCTTTGTGTACCAAGCAAAGATTTTGTTGCCTGAATCAGACACCACCTCATGCCGTCTGCTTGGCAGCTGCTGTGCTTTTCTTCTTCTCCTCCTCCTCGCCTCATCCAGACTTGAAGCAAAGTAGGCCGAGGCCTTGGGAAGTCCCTCAAGTTACTTATCTCAGCAGTATGGATAAACACAAGCCTCCCACTTTCCCCAAATGACTTGAGTTTTAATAGCGTTTGGTTGTCTGTAACACACTGTGCGTGTGAAAAGTTACACAGGTTTTGTATTTTGGCAGAGGCACTACCAACCACTGTGCTAAATTATGAATCACTTGCTGATGTTTGGAAATATATTATTAAGAGGCTGCACACCTCCACAGTACTTTTTTGGGAGAGTGTGTAATGTTCAACTGTTGGTATACTCAATTTGTAAATGATCTTTGTTTACACTCCCAGCATTTGTACTAGCATTCAATTTTGCATTAATGAATATGAATGTGGTTGTCCAAGTGTTGCTTTACTCACACAGCCTTTTCATTAGCTGTTGTACTGTCACAGAGCTAAAAGAAAAGCCTGCTCTCGGTTCATATCTGCACTCCGAGAAGGGAGCTTTTGATACAGATTTAACGCTTCATCACTGAATTCTGTTCACTCCTATTTTAGCCTGCGAGATTATACCAAGCAGACAAGAACGGGATCATACTGTACTTACTGGTTATGTCCACTGTACAGTGGCTGCACAGTTTTCATTCTAATCTCATACTAGATGAGTGTTTTCTGCGACATAATCATGACTAGAATTTGGAGGGTCTTAAACTAAAGTGTAAGTACACCTGGGCACCTTAGCAAAGGCCTTGGCAGTGTGATGCATTAAGAACGGGTCAAGGATGCTTCAAGATGTATTTATATTTTTTTGTATTTAAATGTATTACAACTAAAAATCAGTACGATCACATTGTTGTGTTAAACTTGCAATCATACGACTTCTAAAACCTTTTTTGTGAAAAGGGGACGGCAACTGTCCCACACGAACATGTCTCACCATTAAGAAAAAATGTAGCAGTGATGTCAAATACTCCTTGAGTACGCCTTGGTACTGCTGGTGTTATAATAGGTAGTAAAATTAAAGGACTAAAATATCATTAATAATTAAACAACTGATTGTTCAAGATGCCTACCATCACCGAGTTCTGTCTGCTTGTTGATAACTGCATGCAGCAAAATTCTGCACAGCTCCTGCCTACATACTTTAGATGACGATGTAGTGCTTCAGGACTTACAACCAGCGCCTTATTGAGTTTAGAAATAAAGTCAGTGTGTCAGGCTGAAATTCTTTTAAAATGTGTGATGTCATAGATATTTATTGATTTGTTTATTGGTAGTTGGCGTTATGTAGTTTATATATAGATTTTTTTGAATTTGTATCACAGTAATCATGTTTTTTATAGTAGTCATCGTGACGTTTTGTTGATGACTTTTGAGAATTATTTCACTTAATTAAGTAAATGTTGAATAAATAAAATATTTAATTAATCACCTTTATGTGAATATCACATGGTGTTTTGTGGCTGTGTTCTGATTGGTCCTCCCTGGTGTTATCCAGACTAGAAACACCTGAGTGATATGCCTGTGTTTGCATATACAGTACAGGCCAAAAGTTTGGACACACCTTCTCATTCATTGTGTTTTGGGGTGAGCTGGCAAAGGGGCCAACAAATGCTAAACACCTCTGCGAACTCCTTCAAGACTGTTGGAAAATCATTTCAGGTGACTACCTCTTGAAGCTCATCGAGAGAATGACAAGAGTGTGCAAAGCAGTAATCAGAGCAAAGGGTGGATATTTTGAAGAAACTAGAATATAAAAGATGTTTTCAGTT
>JAUYWH010000006.1:1440809-1492035 GCA_034779795.1 Ctenopoma multispine
GTGAGAATCTACCAATGTAAATGGTCATGAAAAGAAAGAAAACAACATTGAATGAATTGAATGTGTCCAAACTTTTGGCCTGTACTGTACATCTGTTTGACAGTGTCTGATGAACTTCTGTGTTTTATTCAAACTTTGCTTGATAAATGAACTTGCTGGGAGTCTTTGGTGCAGTGTGTGGATCTGATATGTTTGTTTTTTTCTGTGCATAACTTGGAAACTTCTCTCAAGTAAATAGTTTAAATATATTTGATTTTGTTTTATTCAGTGTATTAAAATACCTTCCCATATGTCTGTATCTATGAAGTCTAGTTGAAATTGTAGTCAGTAGAAAAAAACACTTATACTGACACTAAGTTAAACTAAAATAAGATAGTGATTAGGCTATTGGACAAACTGGAACTAACAGAACCACCAGGGATGTAGCCAGCTCCAGCACAGGTCACCCCCAAAATGTAATATACATTTTCCTTTTGAAAATCTATACTTAATATAACATTGGAGTAAGCATGCAAGTATTGTAATGAATCCAATCCAATCTGTTATGTGCAAAATGCTTTGATGACTGACGACTTTATAGTTTATATTTTATTACATTTGTATACATGTGCATTTACATTCAGTACACATCATAACTGAAGAGTTCATAGAAGCAATCAAAGTCACTAATTAGCTTAGATGCCAGTCTGAGGATGTTAAGCTACAAGGCCAGCGTCGTGTTTATCAGCACAAACTCAAAGCTTAACGGTGTCCTTTCTTAAAATTCCGAGTATTATTTACGGTATTTAAATTTTATTTTATGCAGCTGTGTGGTTTTGTGCCTGTATGGTGCTGAAAATATAGTCACATTTTCTAGCACTGCCTCTCAAATCAAACAAAAAGCTACTGCAGCTTTGAGTGCAGACAAAACAGGTCACAATCTTTCCCTGACACAGGACATACTGGATACACTTCCACTGTGTCTGCACTGTGGCAACGTGCAACTACTGGAAATAATAGAAAAAAAAAACATTCAAGAAATTATGAATGTTTTGCATGGATTCAGTAGAAGAAAGTGTATCTGTCAGACCAAAAAGAAAAAGAAAGTTGACCCCCAGCTTCATTTGTTCAAACTAATACTTTTTCTCATCTGGGTTTACTACTACTTTGCTATTTGTCATTGTGATTTCTACCTATCGCAGCACTGGGACCCATTTCAATTAACCTCCTGGGGGCTGCTTGGGACTCATCAACACTTTATTCCAGAGAGCGATTATTGGACTACAGTAAATCAGACAGCAGACAGGGAGCAGACGCTCAGCCATCCCACCCTTTAATGCACTTGCAAACATCCAGACAAGAACGACTAGCTAGTCCCCGAAACCAAAAAGAGCGCACTTCCCCTGGAACACAACTATTTTTAGCCGCTTCTCCCCACAGTCAAAGTAAAATGCTAATCTTCAGCCAGCATCTCTTTGAAGTATAAGAGGATACTTGAGGTGGATTATTTATGGCCACATAGCTGTAGTTTTAAATCCTGTTAAGTCTGCCAAGAAACCTTCACTGCAATGTTGAAGTGCTGGTAAAGAAATAAAGTGTGTTGCAGTGGGGTGTCACCACAATATACAGTAATAATCAGGTATGAGCACTTGTGAAAGCTCCAATCTTATTTCTTCCTACATGTCCTCTTCTCTCTTGCTGCTTCTCTATTAATGACAAGAGAGGGAAAAACAACGAGGCGTCGTCATGTGATGTCCACGACTCATTAATGATATGCTTGGCCTTTGCTGTGGTGACACAGCATTCGGCACTGTTGACTGATATCATGATGCATTATACCTTTTATGCTCACGTTCTGTATTTTAATTTTTTTAAAAAGGGGGGCAACAACATCAACAAATGCATGAGCCGAGCACCACATTTGGAAAATGGGTCACTAGCTGCTAAATGATGATAGTGCTACTTTGCCCCCCAGTGGCACACAAACTCAGTGCAGACTGATCCATTTCATTACCACAACCTTCAGGCTGTTGACTCTCTTCTGCTGGAGTCACAGGAATATAGATAGCCTGCATATATGCTCTATTAAAATGGGGGTTTAATATTCTACAATCTTTCCTGTGCTATGCAAGAAATATTTCCCTCTCTGTTTGATGCCTTGTAGTTCTAATTGCAGACTGAAGCAGGATTTTATTTTTCTTTATTTTTTTATTCGCATTGTGGATGTTTTTTGCTCGAATGAGTCATTTCCAAACTGCTGTGATGAATGACTCATATGGTAAATTCACTCGGCATCACCTTTCAGCAGCTGCTATTAAATCCACGCTATTTTGATTTAAATGATCATTTAAAGTGTGTAGTTATACCACATCCTCGCCAGTTACCAAACCATGTTCAACACTCCACACCAAACACACTTTGTCTCTTAAAATGGTATTTACCTCACACATTGTAAATCAGACAGGGGATGTATAAATATCAATTATTTCCTGCAATACAGAATGTGGAAAAATGATCTAGTAGCTCTGCCCAAATTTCAACAGGCTTCTTCACTGACAATAAGAATTGATTGGTTATTACAGAGTGTAAATGAAATCACTTGATATTTTGTCTCGGCGATGTGAAGTCCTGCAGGAAACATGACTTCCACACTTCCTCAGCTAATTATAGCCCAAAGCCTGCAGAAGCACCTCACACTAAAGCATTTGTGTGTTTAAACAAATGTTGACAGGAACACACACACACACACACACACACATACATTTATGCTTCAGAATCCTTAGCAGGTGTTTGAAGCTGTAATTCCCATTTACTACACTTAGCTTTGTTAGTGCTGTCACCCTACACCACAGTCCATCTTTCTGTACCACTCACCAAATAATGTGTTAATAACAGTATGCTGTGCATGAAAACTGACCTAAGAGCGCTGCAGTCTATAAGTATGTAGGAGTCACAGGAGTTTTGCTACATTTAAACACACTGTAATATATATTATAGAAATTAGCAGCCATGTGTACTGACATGTTGTGACATGCAACCTTCCCTTAATGCTGGAATAAAAGCTCAGTTGATTCAGCTGTAGCTGGTACCTTATTGTACTGACTGTCACACTGATCCTCTTTGTGATCTCTAAAGGGGATGACAAAGAACTAGAGAAGAAGAAGTAGATGGAGGAGGAGGCGGCAAGTGTTGCAAGTCAGCACACGCATGCACACACACACAAACGCAAGCTGTCCATCAAATCACTTTCTCACACTGTCTTTCTCACTTGCACGTAGATCTGTCCACACACGCTCAGGAAATACACAAACATGTCACAGCGGTGACTCTGTGTCGCATCGGGGACACACACAGAGCTGCAGCACAAAGCTAGGCAGAGGTGCAGCAGGGACGTTCATCCTCTGTGGGCACATGTACCAAGACATTTCATATGTGGGGACTGGCCTTGACTTATTACACTCATTCATGGCTCATATGTACTATACATGCATGAGTGTGTAAATGTCAGTGCATTTAAATGTCATGCATTCTCATAGACAAGATAGAAAGTACTACAGCTGCGGGGAAGGCAGACCTTATTGTTTTTATCATTTTTATTACTTTTTCGCAACTGATAATATTCATTTATTTTCCTAACCGCTTGTCCTCGTAAGGGTCGCGGGGAGTGCTGTAGTCTGGCGAAATGTGGCTACACCCTAGACAGCTTGCCAATCCATCGCAGGGCCGGCATACAGACAAACATGTTGTTTTTTGTGCCTGAATTAATCATTTGCTAATATTAGGTAATACAGCTTGTCTGTCATACAAAATATGCATACATGTCTTATTCAACCCGTTCATGTTTTCCACGCCCTAAGAACGTCCCTCATTTTTGCTCTGCATTACACTGCTGCATGTGTGCACCTACAACAGCATCCAAAGCTGGTTAGATATTATTTAATAAAGACACATCCATGGGTTTGGAGAGACCATGAAAAATGGAATTATTATGATGTTTGTGTTACTTGACAATCAAGCTTAAACAAGTTTAAACTGGCTTATATTATAGGTGTGTTTTCTTAGGAATGCTCCTGGAAAAGTTTTTTTTCCTAAGAATTTAAGTCAAGGAATCTTAGCCCTGGAGTACTAGAACTAAATTTAGAAGCTGGTTCCTCCAATGGAAATGCTGGCAAAGAAACTGTGGCCCCCAAAAGGTTCCTGGTCATTGGGAAAAGTTCCTGTTTTGGAAATGTGCCTTGAGTCTTGTCACATGTCACAGCAACATGTAAGAATTGATTACAGCTAAAACAAATGGTATTTTAACAAATGTTAAGGAGACAAAATATTAGCCCTTTGCACAAATCATAAGGGCATTTAACACTGACAACTACTGGTTATTTCCTGCATTTGCTGAATTGCTAGTTATTGATTTGAGTTCACTGTATGTCATGACATGACACAGGAACGTAAGTGCTCCAATATGTGTTGACATTTTAGTGGGTTGATCTATGTTCATTACTTTTATTTTTAGCTGTCAGTTAAACAACCATTTTCATGACACGCCCCTAACATGGATGACTGTACCAAGCACAGACCAGGTAGTTTCTAGGTTTCTCACTGTGTGTCTCTCCATCTAGTTTATTGCAACAGTCTTCCAGTACACTGGCCATCTGCCAGTGGAAGATATTCAACGGACAGTTTTGCACTGCATGTGCAGGGACGAGGAAGCTAGGTTGCTGGTGAGTTGATCTTGAGTGATTAGATGTGTTCTCTCCTTCCAGCCTAGAAACACTGCTTTATTTCTTGTAGTCAGACTTGTGAGACTTGTACGTTTCCCCATGTGCAATTTTCCCGGACTATCATGCATGTAAAATGGAAAAGTATTTTCATTAAATGAATTCCGATTGTGGTTCTTAAATTGCTTTCATTGAAGGTTTAGAAACTTAATCCTGCATCTCAATAAGGATGGTTACACCTATCTTAATAGAATTCAATTCAAATAATTAATCACTTAAAACACATTAGTTCAAATCGTTTCATTTGCATTTCACCATTCTGCAAACTGGGATAAGCTGCTAAGCCCTGTATGTACTTGCCTGTTTTCATAAGAGTATTACATCTAATCTAGACTGTAAAACGACTTTACAGGCAGACACAAATAGATAAATGCATAAACATAAAGAAAAATCTGCCACGACATGACTGAGCACCTCATTAGAGAAAGGAGGAAGGAATCTGGGTCATCCTGATCATAATATCTCACAGCTGACAAATCGCACTCCCATTCATGTACTGACAGTCTGGGTGGTTTGCATAGAGAAAAGCCATTACTGTGCAATTACTAAAACAACTGTAGTCTATTGGAATGGATTATGGGGTTTATTCAACAAAATAAATATTTCTGGGCATTTATCATTTTATCTCAGGGCCCAAACTGTAAAGCAGCCACTGAGATAATCTTGTTTCGCTGAATCACAGCAGCACTACAAACAAGGAGCGGATTAGTAATCTCTGTTGGAGATTTTTTTCCTTTTTTTTCCACAGAGAAGACTGATAGTGGCTGGCACCTGGGGCAAGGGCTTGATTTCTGAACAGTAAACACTGATGTTTTGCTTGCTGGAAGAGCCACAGTCTGTCTGGGCAATATTTCATATTGATAATAGCATTTCAGGGCGCTTGAGTAAATGGAGTTGGATACTGCAGGTGACAGCGTGAGGTGACCTTATCAAACTGTGATAAACTGGAAATGGGAAACTGAAATCAAAATACCATCACCGGAGAAGGAGGCGGGATTCATCTGCTGTTCTTTTCAGGGGCCCATTGGAAAAAAAAATTGCCTTGTTCAAAAGAAGATTGTATGACATGGTCTTTGCCAACGTGACGGTGCAGGCGGCGTCAATCAGCCTGTGTCTCACGCTCACTGAGCAGCATTCGTTCTCCGTAAGGTGGGACGAACGTCACACCCGGTTCTCACTGAAGTCGAGCTGTCGAGCTGTGATCACTCAGGCTCAGCTAATCGAGCGCCACACCACGCTTTAGAAGCAGCGGAGTTGTTTTACGGGAGGAGGAAGAAGAGAGTGGCGGGGGTAGGGGGGTTCATTAGTATTCAGAAAGTAACAAACAGCAATTTGGACCTAATTAGGTCTTAATGGCACCTTATCAATCGCATGCACAAACAGGCAAAGTGTGCACACACACCGGGCACAAAACGGTATGTCTCTTTCATAGCCAAAGCATGAATATGAGCTCTGAGTGTCCAAGTCTCTGGGCAACAACTAAGGTCAGGGCAAACTGAGAGTCCTTGCAGGAGTGAGTGAATTGTAAATTCGAAAAATGAATATCAACTGAGACAGACTAATAGAGAGGAGAAGATGGTGCACACACACACACACATTTTTGAAATGCCTATCAGGGAGTTTATCTTACTGGCAGTACCCTTTAGAGACAAAGGTTGTCCTTCAATGATGAAGACACAGAAAGACGTCTTACCTAAAAAGAAAGATGGAGAAAGTGCAGTTAGTTGGGAGCAGTGACAAACACACAGTGCACCTTAGGGCTTGTAAACTGTGTACATCCACTTTTTTTTTTTTTTACTTCACTGTCATGATTGCATTGCAGCTATTTCGAGTGTGCTGATGTTAAATCCCTGCCTGATGTTGTGTGATGCTGATTGATGGAGCGTTAACTCCACACTACGTCACAACATCACACACTCGCACTCAGCTCAGACACGTCTCAAACCAACACTTCATTTCCTAAGCTCAATTAGATCTATGTTTTAATTCCTGGGAGTTTTTGTTCACATCCTTCACATCTCAAGGACAAAAGAAAGGTTGCTGCAGCTAACACAAGAGCATCAGCTCAATATTTACCCATGGCTTGTGTGGATATCTGACCAGTCACAACATACTGTCCCAGCAGATGTCAGTGTTACTCAAGCTATTTAAAAAGCCTTTCTCTGACTGCACTGTATGTGGAGCTAAACGAGGAAAGCAATGCTCCTTTCACTCAAGTGCCCAAATAATTTCCACGGGAAATTCCTACAGAAAAAACATATTTAAAAAAAGAGACAACATGTTAAGTGTGTTCACAAGTACTTGACGAGCAAACATAATGCAGATGCAAAAGAAAGATGAGAAGGAGGAGGATCAAGCAGCGCAACTGCGGCATGAGAGGCAATCGCCTGTAGCATGCTCAAGATTCCTATCTTATTCAAAGCAGGGTAAGCCAATTATACAAGGTCTGATTTAATAAGTGTAAGCAGCATATTCCACTCAGTTTGTTTGCTTGTGTTTAAGTGTGTGTGTTTTTTTATTCCAAGAATGGAATAATGTTTAAACCTTCTTCTTTACCCACCCTAAAGAGTAATTAGATGAGTGGTAAAAAGAAAGTGTCACCATGGAAATCAAAAGCAACAATGCCTCAGCATCACAGTAGGTACCAACCAGAAGTGCTTCATGGATTTCTGAGAGATTTAGTTGATTCTCTCCAAATATTTTTGGAATTTCAAACAGGACGCTGTGTTAATTCTTCCTGGTCAGTGAATGAAATGATGTTCTAACAAGAGGTTAAATACATATTGAAGCATCAAAGCACAAATGGCAGTCAGTGCAGAGAGTACATGACATGAGGATGTGCAGAGCATAAAACACGCAGCAGATAGGGACATCACTGCAGCATTGTCACTCATTATAGTCAACTAAAATGGAGCTGGAGTATTTGATGTGTACTGCATGTACTCGTGTTTGTAATGAGGCACACAAAGGCAGATAAATGTCGCAACTCATTCCACTTGCCTGCAGCTGCTGCCCAGGCGACTGTTCCCCTTCTGATCTACTGTACATGACATTTGTGTTTGATGTAGGCCCTATTTAGCATGAGGTTCAGTGTAAAAAAAGAAAACAAACTGCGGCAACTGTCCTGAAGAGACTCCAGGGAGACTCTAAATGAGTACCAACTACTGTGTTGTCTGGATATAAAGGGATGGTTGATGTTCCAGCAGCACAGACAACAGTACTGTTGTACAGGGTCAGGTTTTAAGACAGTAGATGTTGGGTTCTACTACAACTTGACTTTGTGTGAAAGTTTATGGAGGCAGCACTGAGACCACCACTGATGTGATGTGATATGGAGTGGTAAATTAGCCTGGGGTCTATGGTACATATACAGTGTATGTGCACATACTGGACAGGATGTATATAGGGAGGTGCTGCCGTTCATTTAGATGAGGCCAGAGCATATCAAGGTGTAGGGCGGATTTGTTGCATAGTTTATATGATTATGTAGTGTGGTTTATGCAGCTAATCTCACTTTGTCAGGCAGAACCTTACATGAGCACCAGCAAAGTCAACTATATCCAAGCAAGATTTTTTCTACAGACGTGACAGTGCTGTGATACATTATTCAATTCTAATAGTAGTGACTATTTTCTGTTTGATGAACCATCTGCCTGCATGAGCCCTCAGTTTGATCATACTGTACATGTAGTGAAACCAGTGATCCTCACAAAACAGGTCAGTATCACTGATCTCAGCACTCTCAGTAAACCGCAAGATCTGTACGTGTTATGCCATCTATAGAAGTTCTGGCTGAAATGGGAGCTTGAAAATGCAGGTCTACACTGGTTTTGTGCATGCTACAGCCAAAATACCAAAGATGTGTGCTGAAGAATCTTGAGGGTACTCTAGCGGTTGATTTATTTCTGTTGTTCCAACAGCTAATTTTCCCAGTGAGTCGGTCTAGAAAAATTAGCTTTTAAAGTGTTGCTGAAAATCTGTAAGCATTATTCAACAAGGGAGGAACTCATTCCCGCTCAATAAGAGTCAAACACTGTATTTAATTACAGAAGAAAATGTGTTTCTCTCTTGAAATAACTGATTTGTTAAATTGTAAGGACATTCAAAAATAATGCATAATACCTACACAGTGTATTCACGAATGATGATGATTTCTGAAGTCAGTGGCAGATGTGTGCAGATACCATGGGACAGGCAAAATGAGTAAGTGAATGACTTTAAAACTTAGAATAATAATTAGGGATGTCCCAGGGGTGATTTTTCTAATCCCATTCTCATTCAGTCTTTTTAATATTGGATACTATAAATCTCGTAAAGAGCATGAGAGCTGTGTCAATACATGCATTTGTATTTGAATTCAAATGTGTCACTTACAAGTGTGCCTACACTATTTTTCACATCTTGTCTGTGAACACTTTTTAAACGTTCCATATTAACATACAGTATTTGTGACTTGCCAAACACATTTATCTGTCAGCAAAATGTTTTTGCTGTTGCACTTTGATAACTCAATTTGTAGAAGACAGGGTTGGCTACTCTGCAAGTCTGTCCAAAGGCTGGTAACAGCAGTAGCTGATTTGAGCCTAAAGGCTGTTAGTAGTGAACATACAGATACAGTGAGAAAATCTGTCACCAAGAAAAGACTAAATAAAGGAACTTAAGTGATGACGCAACACGATTAGAAATTGTAATGCTTTCCTTTTTTACCAGTTGGCAATAGAACGATCAAAGAAAGAATAGTACAAATAGAAGCAGCTGAAGTCCAGATCCCCTAGTTTGCATTTCACATTATAAAGTCAAGTTCCAAATGTCTTCTCAAGTCAATGACATTTCTCTGTTCGATGCTCTGATGACATCACTGAACCTGATGAAGCTCCACTGGAGACACTGAGTAGTACTCCTCGTATGAGAGAGAACTGATGCGCGAAATTGGTGAAATGTCCCTTTATGCAACTAAAAGACACAAGCTTCACTACATACTTCTGACCAGGTATATGAAGTAAGAGCAGCTGTTACACAGTGGCTATTTACCTCTGCAGGAAATGTCATAGCAAGAAGAATGACTTGTATGTAATTGTTTCCATGGAGTGCAAGTTCCTGTGTTTGTCTCCATGTGTCATCCAACCAAGTAAAAACAGATTGCAGGTCCTGAGAACACACCTGAGACCGACACGAAATGGCCAGAAGATTCTGCGTTGAGCTACGCTGGCAGGCAGTCTGCAGCCTGACCTTCAGGGAAAGCACAGGAATGAATCGAGTTTGGCAGATGGTGGAGATACCATCCATCTTTCTACAGGAAATCATATTACGGCGGGTGTAAGCATTGCCTGAGTGGGTAAATTGCCAATTTATGGGTATGTAATTAATTTTGGGTTGAGAAGAAGGTAATTACCACCCAGGCATGAAAGTGATACTGTATGTAGGAGGTGTTCATTAAAAGAATTTTCATCAAAGGGACAGAGTGGCACTAGGTTTGGGTAAAGGGTGAAGAGTGGTACTACACAGTAGAGTTAAACTTCAAAACTACTGCAGATTCATGCTGATCAACAAGATATTTGCCAAATGACTAATACCAGATGACCCCGTGTCCTGTCTCTAACGGTTGCTCAGTGACACATCGCTATCACCTTTTAGTTTGAACAAGAGACGACCAGGGATCACGACCTCGCAGTAATTTAAACCCATAGAATGCGTGTTAAGAAAGCTCAGTCGTGGTGTGTGACATGGTAGATAAGTGGAAATGTTAATGCTTAATGGAAAGTGAATGTTGCTTAGGTCTGTGGGCAAACAGCAGGTTAGGAACAAGTCATTTTGTTTACACTGTGACATTACTAGTGTCTGTGCTGTATGTCAACAAAATCATTACATTTACATTACTCTATTTTATTATAACTGTGTGAATATTTCTAGCCATTTTTTTGATCTGTGTCAACATAACCAGGCGCTGCATACTTTTATCTGTTCCTAGCAACTGCTACCACAGCTCCAGATCACAGCTTCTTGAGTGAAAATGATGTTGAAGCATAGACTTGTAATTCACTGCCATTTGGTGCAGAAATTCATAAGTGGCGTATACCTGTTAAACAAGAGGAACAAATATTTTGTCTCCCTAAATAGGTCAATGTGCTCTAATTTATCTAGCTGTTAAATCCAAAAATGCAAAAGTCACTACTGTATATGCATCTTATCCAACTAGCCCCCATCATCAACCCCAAATGAATCCACTCTCTGCTCTACACCAACTCTGTCCAGCACTTCAGGTAGTTGAGGAAATTATCTGATTGATTAGAAGAATGAAGTGAAAGTGGATATCTGCACTGCTGTCCAGGCTGTTCAGTGAGTTCAATAACGTGGGTAATGGGTTTTGGAGCATATTTTGTAGCTTTAATAAAGACCAGTTCCCATTTGAGACTTTTTAGTATGTAAGAGTATGTTTTAGAGCGTCGGGTGTCTCCAAGAAAAAAAAGAAAGAAAGAAATATAAAATATATAATTTAAAGTTTAAAGTTTAATATACAAAAAGGTTTTTGTAGATTTCATTATTTGGTTGGAGTATTTTGACAAAGCTTCTTCAACAGGTCTGCAGTTGTCAGAAACATTCTTTCACTCTGCTGCTTCAAGGTCTCGGGGCCACTTTGCAGGTCCTCATCTAAGCCACAGTCCTCTGATGCATTACCAACTGTAGACTCTCATCTAATACCTCTACAATTGCCCCCTGACCACCCCTCAAATTAGTCATGCACCACTTTAGAAAGATGTTCATTAGCACTTACATTTCTGTCACAGTGCAGCACTGCTTTAATCACACCCAACTGGCAGCTGTACTATTAACATTTTCTAATTGTTTCAAGTTCCCTATGACTACTGACTCTGCTAAACGTATCATTTTGTCTGCTGATTTTTCACAAGCATGAAGCTCTGCAGTGTGAAATTCTTCCTTTTTTTTTCTTCGGTAATATTTCGCTGAATGAACCCCCCCCAATGGAACAGATGGAAAGTGTTATTTCAGTCTTTAGGGTGTTAACTATGCTAATGACGAATGCTCACGGATGTTCACCTGCCTGCACACAGTAGACATTCCTCAGGCTGAAACAAGTCGTTTATAATTAAGTTTGTGCAGTAAAGAGATTTTGGCGACTGAACAGCATTGAGATTGCTGAAGAATATAGACTGTAAACTCGATGCTGCTCTGACCCATCTTGTTCTTCACACACTATGGACTGCACATTTATTTACCATAAGCACTAAATCTCTCCACCTGTACTAACACAGCTGAAAGCTGCTTTATGGTTTCCTCAGAAACTGATTAGAGGCATGGTGTCACTGAAAAACTAGATCTAGTCTATGTGCACTCTAAGATGTAAATTTTACAGGCATATCTTCTCTGGAGTGGTGAGGAGCAGCAGTCGGAAACACAAGACTATACAGTAATTATTGTTGATTGCTGATTTACACTGTAACTACAAATTGTTCGCAACATATGAAAGTATGCAATGTTTAACATTTAACAGCAATTTACTCTAGTGTCACTCCTGTTAGTTATCCTGGCAGGTCATACAAATCTCTGACAGACAGCTGATTTTTAAACTGACTATAAAGAGTCAATTACATCACAGCTAGAATGGATTAGTTCTGCCCTTAAGATATGGAAGAGATATAAAATATATACATTGTAAAATTCCAACTGATGTTGCGTCACTTGTAAAAAAACTAATAGGCTGAGTCAGTGATTTTACTGGTCCGCACCTGAAGACTGGTGCAGACCACCATCCTTTTTTTTAAAATTGAAATTGTATAATTTATGGGTTTTTTTTACATAATGTGCAAAAATAGTGTCCTGAGCTTAAATTTTAGTACATACTCTATGTGTTTTTGTCACAAAACTCCCCAGTAGAAAGTAATGATTTTAAGGGCCTTGTGTGGTCCTCTTGAGTGGGGATTTGATGCAGGCTTAAAATTAGACAGATCCTATTAAAATAGTATCCACTGTACACTACACACAGTGACAGGGCATGAAAGCTGCTTTATGGTTACCATGTTAATCAAAGTGTAGTGATGTGATGTGCACAATATAGCACTATGTAGAATGCATAACACGAAAGGAGTTTGTTAGTTTGTTATGTGCTCAAGCCAGTATAGCCACTGGTAGCCTGGTCACTTGTATCATCCAATTACTTTCTCACAAAAGGATGTACTGGTCTGAATGATCTGCACTATCCTATGTACAATGTGAATAGGAAGGTTGAGAAGTAGAAAGTATCTAAGTACTAGGTACTTTAAAAATTTGATAGAAACAAGTATTACTTTTATTTTGATTCCACAACATTTTCACAGGGAAATATTGTACTTTTTACTCCACTACATTTATCTGACATTACTGCATACATTATATTTAGTAGTTAATATGTAATTTTATGGATTAACTACCTGTCAATATATAAGTTCAGCCTAATGATTAACTTTTTAAATAGTAAATATTTTATGGAATGAAATGAATGAAATTAATAATTGGCAGTGGTTCTAATCTTAAATTTAAAAAATTCTGCCAAATTAAATGAATGAAACAAGGCCTGAACATTTCAGAGTTCTGCATAAACCTTATATATTTGGAAAGAATCTGGACTAGAATTGTATATTCATCTTTCAGTTATGTTGGTTTTAGCCAGCATAATCATTTAAATTGATGCTCAGAAAAAATTTTCTTGGTGTACTTGGTGAGTACAAATTTCTTTACGTCTTGTCACCTTTTGTAAAGTTCAGTTCACACACAACTTGATGCATATGCCATAAAACACAACCTTTCTCAGTACTTTATCGGCTTCTGTTGTGCAGTGATGAATTGGTGCTCTCAAGCATGCAGCATATGTCTGCAAGGTGTTTTCGAAACCGTTGGGAAAATAACTGGAGATCGTGCTCTGATTTACAAAGGAGGAATCTTTTAAATGCAAACATCCCAGCTGCTTTTCTGTTCCTGTACACCAGGAACCTGTGTTTTATATACAGCAGGACTGAAATGACTGACAGATTGATATCTTGTTTGACCAAACAGGATCATGTTAAAATTGTAGGACATAAAACCACAGTTTATGCATCATCAGGAGACCGAAACAGTGTCTGGCAATCAAATTGGGTCAGACAAAATCGGTTGATACACCCTACAAAAACTGCTAGCACATTTCCTGTAAGCCATTTTCCCAGGGTTGAGCAGGAATGCAGCCAGCATCCGAACGCTGAAAAATAGAAGAAATGAGCCGTTGAAATGGAGCCTTTATACTTCTGCCGACATGCTTGGAGAAGTTTGTGAGAGGATATTTGTTAGCTTTAGGAAGATCTCTGTGACTCTTCTGACAGAGGCTGACAAGTGAACACTTCATGTAAAGATTCTGAAAAAGCCAAAGCCCACGAGGTGTGAAACCTTCTATCAATATGATCAAAAGCACTGCTTTGAGAGATATAGACAGAGCCAGGCAGGAAAAAGGAAAAGCCAATTTTACACTGTAAAAACTTGCTGGCATAAATAAAAGTTACAAGTTGTTACACTTAGAAAAATAAGATCTTCAACTGGTTTAAAAATGTTAATACTATCAGCAATTAGAGCTTGTCTCAAACCTAAGCAAAAAGCTATTGAGATTCTGAAATATTCATTACTCGTTTTTATTTAGATACGGTCCTCTAATTGTGCACTCACTGTAGTATTTTCTGCAGTGTTAACAACTACTTGTAGCTGTCTGATTGTTAGCTGTTAGCTTTGCTTAGCTTCTCCAGATACTTCCAGCCACCACACTAATGCCTAACTATAGCTTGTTACAGTTGTTCTGCTCTTACAGACTCCTAGAGAGACGTATCCGTCAACTAGAACAGCTACTAGCTCTTAACCTTACCGTAGATACGACGGGCACTCCAAAAAGCATTAGCCGCAGGCCCGACAGCAAGCCTGTTAGCACTAGCACTAATGTAGCCTCGTCGGCAGACGGTGGGGGGCTTGTATCCGTTCGCCGGCTGTGGAAATGCCACAAGCATCAGCAACCAGTTGCGTCGCCTGGTCCGCAGTCGCCTCTCCTGAGTGCAACCCCGGTTTCAGATGAAGGGGCCAAGCAAACCACATTAGTGATAGGGGATTCTGTCACTCATACCATTAACTTAGCCACGCTAGCTATTGTGTATTGTTTACCTGGGGCCAAAGCATCCAAAGCTAATCTAGAGGTACTGGCATCACAGAGGCTTAAACAGGGGACCCAGGCACACTCCACCACAAGTTATAGGAACATTGTATGCCATGTCAGTACCAATGATGATGTGAACAGTCTGAGATAACAAAAGCCAGTTTAAGTACGATGTTTCAGACTGCCAGGGGGATGTGTCGGCATCCTTTAATTGTCTCTGGTCCCTTACCCGTTCGGGGTAATGATGAGATGTAGATTAGGCTTTCAGTTTGTAATGTCTGGCCTTCTTTCTGGGGCGAATAACAACCCCACACTCTGTGAAGCAGCGGGGATGGGAGTCAGCACCTCTAAATCCGAGGCCATGGTTCTCAGCCAGAAAAGGGTGGAATGGTATTTCTGGGTTGGGGACAAGGTGCTGGCTCATGTAGAGGAGTTCAAGTATCTCGGAATCTTGTTCATGAGTGAGGGACGAATGGAGCGGGAGGTCGACAGACAGACTGGTGCGTCATCCGCAGTAATGTGGGCTGACAAAGAGTCATAGCTCTGTTGAACCAATTATTCCCCTATCTCTCAGCAGTAATAAATTTATGGAGTTCTTTACAAATAAAATCATAACTATTAGAGAGAAAATTTATCAGATTCTCCTTGCAACTGGCATGGATGTGTCCAGCAGTTCTAGATTTGTTTGTAGGACCGCAGTCTTACTTAGACTACTTAATCCTGTAGGCCATGCAGAGTTTATTTAAATTATTCATTCAGCAAAACCATGGACTTGTATCTCAGACCCCATCCCGACTAGACTGCTTAAGGACATCATATCCTTGATCGGTACGTCCATATTAGACCAGATCAATCTGTCTCTATTAACAGGTTATGTACCACAGGCTTTTAAGGTACCTGTAGTTAAACTTCTACTGAAAAAGCCTACTCTTGATTCAGGGATCTTAGCCAATTATAGACCAATATCCAATTTACCCTTTATCTCTAAAATTCTTGAAAAAGTAGTTGCGAAGCAGCTATGTGGCCACCTGCGCAGGAACAATTTTTATGAAGATTTCCAGTCAGGATTTAGGATATAGTAGTATATCCTCATAGTACAGAAATGGCACCGATCAAAGTTACCAATGATCTTCTCTTACATTTTAATACATAGACTGGAACATGTCATTGGGATTAAAGGAACAGCACTAAGGTGGTTTAACAGATGCTGCTTTCCTTCTGGCCTCTTCATGGTTAACATGTGCCTGCAGGACTCCAAGGTCTGTTTTCGACAACCCCATGTTATTTCAGATGAAGGCTCTTAGAGTCTTGTTGATCTTGTACAGCATGTGTACAAAATCAAGGTGTGAAGCATAAAGTCTTAGTCTTTCTTATAGACTATTGAAACAGTGCACAGGAAGGTGAGTCTGGTCTTGCAGTTTCGAGCAAGTGCTCCTTCTATCAGTAGCTGGTCTATCCTCCTCTGGTCTATCTACCAATTCCTCTCTATTGAACCACATGCCTAATCATCTTAGTTGCTATGATGCCTGACAGGAACTTCTATGTTGTGCAGAGGCAGGTTATCGGGTTGGTAGTTAGATTGGACTGGTGGTATATAGATATATATCTATATATATAGAGACTTTTTTTTTCATATTATAATAATGCTCTGTTTTCTTTTATTCAGCTCTGTCCTTTTCAGTCTGTCTAGTGACATTTAGAAAATTGAAAATTAAACTTAAAAAAACAAAGAAACAATAACAACAACAAAATCACAGCAGTGTGATGCAAATTACAAGACTGTGACAGTAAAAACCTGCTTTGGCTCTTGGCACTAATGCAGTAGTTAAAATAAAAAAGATCACCCAGTGGCCATGAAGGTAGCATGGTATAATGATGAATATTAAAAATATATGATATACAGCTTAATACAAATATCTTAAAACCTTCTCACTTTAAGATCCCTTCCATACTGATCATGCCATTTCTCCAATCCTCCTGTGCTGCATTATCCCTTGCTTGCTTCAAGCTGTTATTTCAAGTCTCCCTCCTGCCAGAATGATAAAATAGCACAACTGCAGATACTGTTGCTCCACAATCACTTCTAGGTATTAGTACCACCAGTGAGTGAACTGCTGGTTAAGGGCTGTCACCTGCAAATTCCTCCCAAAATTGACATTCAATTTCTTCTTGGGGCCTTAAAAGCCACTTTAACCAAACCTGCTGAACTGTAAAGGAATGTAAATTCCTTATAGGCTCAACTCCAGCCTGCTACTATTCTCGCAATATCTCATTTGGGAAGAGTTGCTATGTCCAAATTATTATTCGAATGAAGAAGCCATTTTCAATTATGAAGAGAGGTTTCTACTGTAACTGAGGCTGGCTAAATTTAATCAGTGTGATGCCTCCAAGTCCACAATGATGCAGATTGAATAGTTTGGTCACAGAGCTACTACTGATGCCACAGGAGTATGGCTTCTATTGCTGAAAAATTCATGATATCTAGTATGAGGAACCAATTGTTTCTTCTCAAACAATTATGCTTTGGAAATAAATAGCTGTGGCTCACTTGCTGGTTGTTAACAACAGGAACCAGCTGTCAAGCTGAGTTGTCTGTGAAGAGTGCTGGTCTCAATGAGTCTCCCATGTAAAAATAAATGTAGAGCTTCCCAGATTTCTGCTTTTAAAGGGCAACATTAGGTAAGATACTCCTCTCTTCAGAATTATAAATTTCCACTGGTGTTTTAAACAGTCACTATATTTAGAGACATGGGAACTTTTTTTTCTCCCTCCAGGAGGAGCCTTTTGAACTGCTGTTCTTGTAAATTAAATTTTGCTGTAACTGCACACATGAAAGGTGCAGAGCTGTCCAACTCATAGTATAGCTGCCATTTCACACTGTCATGAATCAGCCCTGTTTGTGCCGATGTACACAATTGCAAATATGTTTTTGTAGGCAATGTCATTGCAAATGGATTATGTTTTCTATTAACATAATGAAAATATGTTGGCGTTTAAGGTAAATGATAATTGTGGCAGAAATTATGTGTGTACATCTATATACTGTATATTAGGGCTTGGCACGTTAATGCGTTATTATCTCGTTAACATGTCGAATAATTAATGCCGTTAATTATTATAACACGCATAACGCAGTTTTATTATTATTATCATTATTATTAAAGTCCGTCGCTCACTGGGTCTGAATACACATACAGACAAACAGTGGGTCACAGGAGGGTTGGGATGTTGATCAGAACTGGCTTTGAATTGGCGGTGGTGTGCGTCTCAACCAATGAGAGCATTTGGGGGTGACTGCTCAGGCGTTGCAGCGTTCTGCAACAGACAACAACTTTCACAAGGATATTTTAATTTTAAATCTCTTCCATACAGTTGAATTGATAGAACCACAGTTATTTGTAACCACCATAAAATTAAATATCTCTATCAAGTTGGGTTCAGGTTTGCAACGTGTGTGTGTCTGTGTGTGTATGTGTTCGCTATGCATATCAGAGCGCAGCTCCAACGTGCGCTCTCTGTCTGTGTGTTTGTGCGCGACAAAGAAAGCAGAGGAGAAAAATAAATGCAACCATGTGGAAAAAGGAATGACATAAGATAAATAACATGAAATAACATGTTTAGTTTAATAAAAGCACAAGACCTGTGGATACACACTGGTTGTTTTAGACTCTGAAACTAGTTTTTCTATAATAAACTAGATGGACGTTTATGTCCTGGCAAATAGTTTGGTTTTCAATTTAATTTGATTACATGTTTAAGTTGAGATTTACAATAAAAATTTAACTGCTTCTAATAAGGAAATACTGCTATGAAAAGACTTCTTATTTGTTTTTGTTTAAACTTCAAAAAATAAAAAACTTTTGAATTCTTACATTTTGCAATGTCTTCAATCTCAATTAAAATTTCAATTGTTGCCCAGCACTAATATCCACACATCGGACTGTGGTGTCAAACTCATCGGAACTCAATCGAAAACATCAGCCATAAAACAAACAAAAAATGTTGCATCAGAACATAATCCATCCAGTCCATTTTGTTCATAAGAGAAAATTTTATTTAGCTACATAGGAATATTATAACAAGTTGTGTGACATTTCTGATTGTCACTGACCTGACACTAGGGTTTAATGATTCTCCAAATCTACAGTTTGGTTCAGACCTCAATTGCTGCAGAGTTTTAGTAAATCTAACAGTTATGGATATCTTACATTCAGTACAAAAAAAAGAGAAAGACAACAAATATTTGGATATCCAGCTATTTGTGTTCAGCCATAGTTACCAACAACTTTGAACACTAAATGCTACTGGGACAATCTGAGCAGTTACAAAGCCTGGATGACCTCCACTCTGTATTGTCCTTGAATGCCTCATTACAGCTGACTATATAGACACAACCTTTTAAACATAAAGATAGCAGACAAAGCAAGTGATAGGTCACTGAGACACTGTATCAGATTTGCAGGCTCTATGGCGGCATGCATGTGGGGGCAGCTTGATAGTGGTTTTGATCATGGTTTCAGCCTTGTTTCAGAACTGTTATACCTTACCTGGAACCTATATGGAGACATGAAAATCTGCACCAGAAAATAAACCATCAAAACATGTTGGCACACTAAACTGAGACTGGACTCCTCACTGTTTCAAAGGCTCTCCACTCTATTCAGACTGCCTTGCTATTCCCCATCCTTACCCTGTTTCATCTGTCTGCTACATTTTGACATTTGCATTTCTCAGACCACAACTACCTCCTCCTGTGTGGTACTCAAGCAGAACCCTGCCAAATGTACCTGCTGTAGCAGGTCTCCTTTTTTCAGTTACCTTCTTTCAGCTTTCTTTACAATGTGAGTCACTTAGTCTCTGGCCTCTTTTTTTCCTAATTCCACAGCAAGTGATGGAGACCTCATTGTTCATTGTTCATTTTCCACATATTCAATGATATCCTTACATGCAAACCTTCTGTCCTTTTATAATAATTTAAATAAAATACATCTTAAATGTCTGGATGCCATAATTTTTCTAATGTTCCTAATTGTTTTACTTTTTTGCATATAAAGACAGTGCTTAAAAGATGGCATGACAGAAAAGAAGCTGATGCACCAGAACCTAGCTAAGGCATCAAATTATCTCCCTGGTGCAAAAATCTATTTAATATATGGTCCCTGGTTAGGGGGTGTATCAGATATTAAACTGATAAGAACAGATACTACACATGATCCTAGCAAAAAGGTTAAGTTTGCAGTTTAGCCTTTAATCATGTGGGGGACACAGCACATCGAATGGTGGTGATGGCATCATGCTGTGTGGATGCTTTTCTTCAGCGGGGACAGGGAAGCTTTTCAGAGTTGATGGGAAGATGGATGGAGCTAAATACAAGGCAATCCTGGAAGAAAACCTATTACAGGCTGAAAAAGACTCGGGTGGAGGTTCACCTTCTAGCAGGCCGACGACCCTAAACATACAGCCAGAGCTACAATTAAATGGTTTAGATCAAAGCATGTTCATTTGTTAGTATGGCCCAGTCACAGTCCAGACCTAAATCCTATTGAGAATCTGTGGCAAGACTTGAAAATTGCTGTTCACAGATTCTCCATCCAATCTGACTGAGCTGAACCTATTTTGCAAAGAAGAATGGATAAAAATTGCAGTCTCTAGATGTGCAAAGCTGGTAGAGACATACCCCAAAAGACTTGCAGCTATAATTGAAGCAAAAAGTGGTTTGAGTATTGACTCAAGGGGCCTGAACAAAAATGCAAGCCACACTTTTCAGATTTTTATTTCCAAAGAAAAAAATTAACACAATGTTTAATTTTCTTGCCATGTCACAACTTTGCACTACTTTTTGTCAGTCTGTCACATAAAATACATGTATGTCTGTGGTTTTCAAGGCACTGTGATGCTGGTGGGAAATGTGACTCTCAAGCTGTACCATGAGTTATTATTGACTGGTCATGTTAGGTAGGGTTAGGTATAAAATTGTACTTTCTTCCCAGTGCCCACTTTCTCCACACCAATCACTTGCATATGTGATGTAGAAAATCCCTAATGTTCATTCATAATGCTCCCACGTTTCCTGGAGGCAACATTTTCTTAATCTGCATGTCTGGAGGGCATGCATATACCTGCAAATCCTACCCCCAGTGCCAGAAGAGAGACAAAAGTCTGAAGATAAAGAAATTATGATAAAAAGATGTGTACCTGGAGAAAAAGAGAAAACTGCAAAAAAGGCATGA
Source organism: Ctenopoma multispine (assembly GCA_034779795.1). NCBI lineage: Eukaryota > Metazoa > Chordata > Actinopteri > Anabantiformes > Anabantidae > Ctenopoma > Ctenopoma multispine. The sequence continues at coordinate 1,461,956 of JAUYWH010000006.1, forward strand.
AACTGAATCCGAATCAGATTTTTTGTCTTGCATAATCATCACCAATCTGTATCCCCGGTGAACATACTCAAATTGCATTTGTGTGTACTTTGGAGATGATTAAGCGACCAATCAATACACAAGGTGGCAATAAAGGTTGTATTGAATATACTGTTAATGAGGGGGACCAGATTTGCTACGTCGTAACTGTCTACTGGGGTAGAGCTACTAGCACTGCCCCTCTCTGCTACCTCATACTTGCTGCATTCATATGCACTCACTTGGTTTTAAAATTAGGCAGCATCACTCTCTAATGATCCCCCTTTTATCTAGCCACACTTTTCTGCTGAAAGTAGTACAGTGGTGAGTGTCAGCAGCCTTTGTTATGCACATGTGCTCTTGTAAAAAGTCTACCTACCTGGGGAAATCAGGTTTTCTTTAATCCCTCTACCCTGATTACAGAAACCAGGTTTCCCATTTACATCACTGTTAAGAAATCAACTTTCTTGAGAAAGCCAATTGCAACACTAGTTACGCGAGTGCATGAAAACACACAGTATGTTCAATAGTCCCCTGAAGATCTTAAAGACCCAAGTCAAACTCCTAGAGCACCATAGCAACAACCCACTGACACTATAGCAACCTGACACTGAGGTAATGTAAAGCAGCCCCATAGAAATCACCTTCCACTGCCTTAGCAAATAGACAAACATGCACTGCCAACATTTAGCAATTTTCCAGCGTATGTAACCAAACACAACAAACTTACTGACTGACTGAGGTAATTCTTTTAGTTAAACCCGAATTAAATATAAATCAAACATACTGCATTTGTAAAACATTATTTCAGCCTGTGATAAATTAATAAAATCATGAGTCTTATAAATGTGCATAATGTGCTTGATAAATGTGCATGAGTAAGAATGATAAATAGAATAAAGTGAGCAATTAAGCTTGTGACCTCAGTATATTATAGGGGTTCTAGGTATTATATATTCATCTGGCTGAAATGAATATGTTGAATTTTCAATCTGATTGATTATCATTTATGTTTTGTAAGGTATGCATGCACTTACTTTCTTCTAATTGTCTGAGTCAGTTTTTGTGTGAGGGGGATTGTGCATGTATATGTGTATATGTGTGTGTGTACATGCACCGGAGCTTGGCACAGGACTTTGCTTGCACTCTGGCCTGCTGACTAATTAGCGGCTGTAATCTGCAGGCTCACTCTGGGATCTTGGCTCCAAGGGCACCCAGGGTCCCTGAGCACTGGTGCCCACCTGCCCGGCCGTCTGCTTCTCTGCTGACACACAGATGGTTTGGAGCAGAGCGTGCTCTTGGTATCCTGCTTCAGATTGAGCTGAAACATCTCTCCATCGAAAACATAAAGACCCTTGAAACCCATGACATTAGTCTGAATGTCACGTCTGCTATTTCACACATGACTGAAGTCATGTCGTCAATTATTTCCCTAAACTGCAAAGTATTACCGCATGTTTTGACTTTATAACAAGTCCTCCAATCTAAATGAACATATGACCCATACAAGTTTTTGTTGAAAGAGCACTCCTATGACAGCAGGCCTCTGTGGACATTGCACCCTATTGGCGCCAAGCAACAAAATGGCACCTGTCATCTCATCAAATTACAACAAAATGGCTGCTAATATAACACACTTTTTCTTAAAGAGTCTAAAATGATGGAATCCAATAGAGCAAACATTGTGATTTGGATTTAGGATAACGTAGCCTCACAACATAACATGCTGTGGTACAGTTGGTAAAGCAGTTGTCAATGAACCTTAGCAAAGACTCTGAAACTCTGTAGTAGCACCATCATGTGTATGCAGTTGTCCATACTCCACTTCAACCTACCTCATGAGACTTTTTTTGCCTCTAAATAATACCATGTTATATTTACTACAGCCGCTAGAGGTCACCCAGCTGTAAAATGTCTCTGTTGGTCATATTAAGCTGCTGGCATAGGTGACCCAAGCAGTCGTAATTTACAGAAAGACAACCTACCTTCTGTTATTACGTATCATTTATTGTATCCATTGTAAACCACTAGTCCAACAAAACTGAATAAGTGACATGAGCACCTGGGGCTTTTATCTGAGTTATTTAAAGCTTTGAGTTTTGAATCAGAAAATGAGTCCTTGAGCCTACATGTGTGTAAAGTCACCATGGGTGCTGTCATAGTGTAGTCTAGGAGCTGTCTCATTATTTACTGCCTATGGACCATGTCCAGGATTTGTCTCGAGATGTCACAGCTCTGCTCCTGGTTTTCTCTAATTTCATATATTTGGTTTGTTTTGGCCCTTTTTCTCTGTGTAGATACCCAGCTCTCTCTGCTCATAGTTACCTGCACACGCGCACGCACACACACACACACACACACACACACACACACCCCTGGACCTACTCCACTCGATTAGCTTTGCCACCTCACCTGTTCTCAGTTGCCAGTTAGTCTCTTGGGTATGAATATCAGTCAGTTTCACCTGGCGGCTGCTAGATAGTCTAGAGAGTGCATCTTTCTATAGTTCTCAAGTCATTTCCTTGTTGCCTGTGTTTTTGTTTAAATTTCTGGTCTGGTTAATGGTCTCTGCCTCTTGTCTTCTTCCCCTGATTTATTGGGCTTTTCCATCCCTCTTCCATGGGCTCTACCTGAACCCTGAGTAAGCCTGTTTTAGTGTGCTCAAATAAACTGTTGATGGATGACTTCAGGAATGCTGCCTTTGGAGCAGTACCAAGCATGCTATGCATTACAATCTAGGTGACCCAAAGATTTTCTGTGCTACTTCTGGCCTTTGTATTTGTGCACATGTTGGACATATTCCGTTTCCTTGCTTTTTGGCTTCTCTAAATTCAGACCAAAAAAACTAAGTTGTCTGCAGAAAACATATACATCACAATGGTAATTTGACGTCTGATGAAGCAGATGTGCTGTGTATTCAAATTGCTAGTTCGTACTTGACATAAGATGCATCAGCAGGAGAAAACCCTTTTGTGAGGGTGAATTTGTGCATGAAGTTGTGCTCTTTGTCTTCTCTGCTGGGAAAAATTGCATTGTAAGAGTTGACAAGTCTCAGGTGCCACTTGTGTTCTGAATGAGATGTAGAAACTAATATCAAAGTAGGTTGAGAAAATGTTTTTTTCGGGGGGAAAGAAATTTACTTGTAAGTGATGGATGATTACAGATTATACATCTCCACCATCCTAAATTTAGGCTATTGTATCCACATTTATTGAAGCCCATTTTTACAGTGATGTTTTTCAGATGAAGTAATTCATCTTTTGAGAGGTCTGCAATATCACATACTAGTGCAGTGTAGACACTGATGTCAAAGCATAGACAAAATAAATGCAAACAAATGTACTAACTGTAAATTACTTTACGCATGGTTCTGTCTGTGTTGGGCTGTTACTTGGTGGACCACCGCTTCGCTCTAAACTGAAAAATCTGATGAATGCTCATGAAATTCTGTACAGATATTCATGGTCCACAGAGGATGAATCCTAAAAACATCAGTTATCCCCTGAGTGAAATGAATGTGTGAAACTTGGTGTGAAATATGAAGATACTATTGCATTAACAATCTACAAGTTCCCTGTGACGGACTGGCAATCTGTCCAGGCTTCAGCAGGATGGATGGACGGATGGATGAAGTAAGTTTTCACTGAAGCACGTAGACAGCAGAAACAGTGACAGCACTCTGACTAAATGTCCCAGTTCAGAAAGTGGCACTCAGCTGCTTGGTGTGGGGGCAAAAAGGCTCCACAGGGAAATCCTGACTTTTCAAACTAAAAATGTCACAGTAAATATTTTAGCATGGAGGCAAAATAATTCATAATTTGAAGGAACTATTTAAATGTTGCAAGCCACTAATTGGGTTGTTATGGCTGCAGGTTATAATCATGCTAACCACCATATTCTGTAAATAATAAAGTTCAAGTGGATCAAATTGCATTTAAAAATGACTGAATGGAACAAAACTAGAAAGTAGAGGCAGTTAAGTGTGCATGCAGGTTGTGCATTATCTCAAGAAATCTGGTTTGTAATGTAGCTCAGAAGGAACAATCAAATGTAAAATGACATTCACAAGGAAATTAAGTAACATGAGATTAAATTTAACATGTGAACTTATATACACCTATTATCACACAGCACAAACACACTTACTGAAATGTCTCAAACACACTTGACAGCATGGCCCCATTTAACATATTACTACACAGCTGGGTAACTGACAGTGCTGAGTTATTACCATTCTTTTTTTTCCTTTTATTTACTTTAATCTGAAATTGTATTTTACATTTAAATCATCATGATTAATGATATATGAAGTGTTCTTGGCATAAACTACCAAGGACACCTTAAACCATTAAGTTGTCTCAATCGTCCAGGAGAGCTTCTTTTGATTTTTTATTTATTTACACATGCAGCCATAACCCACTGACCCTTCATCTACAGAAGACAATATACTACACAGTGTTTATTGGCTTGGGAAACAGACATCCCATTTACAGTTCCATGTTGGCTTACAAAAAAAAAAAACATCATTCCCCAGACACCTCTGCTAATGCCAACCACTCAAACTGGCATGTACTGTACACTCCTTCTGCATGACTTTTCTTCTCACTTTTGCAAATGTAACCACTATGATATCTTTTTTCATAAACACTGTGTGACAGCACTGATTTCCCCAGAGTCATATTACATAAGGTGAAATTGGTTCAGTGTCCCTTGAGCAATACCAGTCTCCTTGTATTTCAAACCTCACCCGATAATTCCTGTGCATGCACATACACACACACAGTTTAACGTGTGTGTGTGTGCACACACCATGAACTTCTCCCCAAGGCACAAAAAGTAAGTCAGCATGATGTATCTTATTTTCCCTAAAGTTCACTTTAACTCCATTTTCCTACTCTTAAATAGATCGGTATTGCAGGAAAAAATAAGCACATCAATCAACTCCAGCAATAAGTCATGCTCAAGTTTATTATAGCTTAAAAAGCATTTTTCATACTTCACTGTCTTATAGGCTACATTTAAAAGTAACCAGGTACTATACCCTGTAACAAAATGTACTAATAAAAACTGCATTCTGCAATGCCACTATGTCAAACCCTAATTGGAATGCCGGCTGTAAAAAATTAATTTATTCCTTATTGTATTTATACCATTTTAGAAGCCTCAACACTGACATCTGTTAAAGATTCTTACCCTCTTTTTATAGTTTTAGTTCTACAGATAATAATACCAGAAATTTGCAATTTTTAAATGGTTTGTAATATGTTCAACACCAACAAAGCAAAAATGTTTTGTAAGGAATTTTCATAAGAAATGTTGTATTCTCATCAGTTACATTATTTTACAGTTACAGTAACCTATACAGGCCTCCTAATCCAAATATGGTCTTATGTTGAGCAGGAACAATACTACTGAAGGTGTGAAATACTGATGGCTTATTGTACTCAAGTGGTACGTCCATGTGTCTCAGTGACACAATGTTGGATGGATTTTTGGCTGTTGTAGTACAAACAAGACCAGTATGCTCACCACACATTCAGACTCATGAGCTGGGCAGTGATGGGCTGCTGTTAAGAGGCAGTAGGCACCAGCGAACAGCTAAGGAAAAGCTCAGCTATTTGAAAGTTGCCCTCTGTTGTTCATTGATGGGTTTCCAGTCTAAAACGTGTTCATGTACATGTTTACTCAACAACATGGTGGATCATGAAAGACCAAGTTACACTTTTAGAGATGAATGTGAATATTTATAGCAAATTTTCTTCCAATCCATCTAAACATTGGAGGCATTTCGAGTCAACCAACCAATAGATGGATATTGTTGAGATATTAGAGCGACGAGTACTTCATTATTACAGCTTACGTTGGTTAGTGTACTGACAGTTCTGCCAAAGTTGTCCAATCAACATGGAACTTTACTCTAGCAATTAGTAATGAGACCTTAGGACTCCTACTAACACTGCCAATCTCCTGACCAAATCTCTACTGCCACCAACTGGTTGAGGTATTAAATTCATTATGAGAAATGTCACTTGTCACTTGTTTGTGTCTCCCTTGTTTGTGCAGACTAGGCACCACTTGACTCATCTTTTTTTTTTTTTTTCTGGAAATGGCAGCCTGTGGGTGTTGATAGCATGTGAGACTAAACTCTCAGGTTTTATGACCAGAACAAGAGTATAAATGAGGCTGAAATGCTGTAGTAGAGTTTATTGGGCATGTCTCCTTTCAACATTTGTCAATATTCAATGACACTTCTTCAAGAAATGAAAGCCGGATGATTCTTTGTCAGCAGTTGAATCTTCTAATAATAAACTCTGTAAACCCATTAAGAAGTTCCATTCACTGACAAGCAGAAAACATCTCACCATTCACCGTGCTTGAATGGTGGCACACACCCAACTCTGACTTTCCCTCAGATGCATACTCCTAAATTGAGCACTCTCACTTTCTCCTGGGAGTCAGCCTGTCAAACAGTGCGGTTTTGCGACAGTGTCACATGGACTGTGTTACAGACTGACAACTTGCCTGTCCCACATTTTACAAATCAAATTTTGCAGACTCTGTTACAGTTCACATAACATAATCTTATTCCAGCAAGGGACTTTAATGATGATATATCATGGTCTCAGAAGGTCTGGGAATTATTGTGTGTGTCCTAGAAACAGCAGTGGTATGTGTTGCAACAGTCATATCATCTGTCTTGAAATTTGATACACATTTTTGTCATTATTATATTCTAACCTTTTCTAATGCCAGCGCCATTACTTGAGTATAATACACATGCACCAAGAAGCTCAGTCAAACCTATAAAGTGATAATTAATGAGGGGGATCACATAAGAAAAAGAAAATTATTTAAAATGTTTTAAGTTTAAAGCAATTACCAGCAGACCCAGAGTAGAAGTTATCATTAGACATATGGAAAATCTGTATCTATCTCTACTATGACAAATCAACAGACTATTAGCTTTGACTGTTTCTGTATGTCCTCAAACAAACAGAAGTTTTTTTTTCTCCTCAGTTCCTATGAAAGTTGTATCTCATCAAACATTAAAGAAAGATAATGGACATCAATCCTCTCTAATATGTCCCATCCCACGTTTGAAGCACGGCCCTGACAAACAGCGTTTCCAGATGCGATTCCAGTTCACAGCAGAGATCTTTGGCTTGGTGCCACAGGTGTTTTAGACCTCAGCCAAAATGGAGGCTTGTCTCTCATGTCGAGTCAAACATGATTAATGAATCGACTTCTTGACAAGAGTGACAGGTTTGGTTGACGGCTGATGTCTCCCTTACATGCACCAGTCATTCAAAAGACTCTGATGACAAGGACAGAGCTTCAACACGCATGCGAACTAAATATAAATCAACTAATCTGTCTTCAGTTGTTAATTGGGTTGTAGCCCACAGGTTGAAGTTTAATGTCAACAAGAAGTGGTTTTTACCCTACAGTTTTTTGTGACTGATATGCTATGTTGTTTGAATTTTATCACACAATCATGCTTGGTTGCAGTCGAGTGACAAATGCAACCAAGCAAGGTTGTGCATACAATGAGGTGCCCAATAGTTAAATCTGGTTGGTGGCAGGGTTTAGTTCTTGCAGGTCTTGTCTGTTTGTTTGTTTGTTGCTTGTGTGTTTTCCTCTTCATCATTATACATGTGTCCTCAATTTTCTCGCTCTGACTCGAATTTACAGTGGATCAGTACAGTTCCCTGATCAGGGGACTATAACAGGAGACAGATGAATTCATATAAACCAAAATACCCCCAATCACAACCTGACAGCTGCTATAAAGTTAATTACTGATACAGTGCATTAATAAAATAATTTTTGTATTGAGTTTTTACGCCTATTCTCCGCCTTTTCCACACAAAACACCAAAATATTTATTAAACCTTACAGGCTCAATGCACACACAATATAGTAAATGTGCACCCTCTCTCATTTGTGCTTTGAAGCAGCATCTCAAGATGTACGATTGTTTCAGCGCTTGTAAAATGCAGGCAGATGTCCACAGACATCTCTCACTGCCGCTCAGACATAATGATGTTTAAAGCTCCTCAGAATGCTCAGGGACATCCTAAATCATGTGTGTCAGTGTTTGGGTGTCTCAGCATTATGGGAACAGACAGCAGAGGAGAAATTGAGCAAACTATGTCCTACTCAATTCATGTCCTTAAAAACTTTTACTCATGCACAGTTGAAAAGGTCATTTTCATACAGTTTGCACACATCATTTTGAGAAACACAGATTAGATTAGAGTATTTGCTTGTTAGGTGTGACGTAACGCACAACTTCACAGTGGTCACCCTCCACTCCAGCAAGGAGCACAACATTGCGGCTTATTATAATAAACCAGAATTTTGACCTAGTTATCACTGATCCAATGGGATTTTCAGGGTGGGAACCATGCAACAAACACTTATTATGTACGACATTGAACATTATTGAGTATTCTGGAACTGTGTACAGTTGCCTCAAAGTATTGGATGAACAGTTGCGTTTGCTGTACATTGACAGCAAACGCAACATTGACATTTGGGCGTAAGATAAAAAGAAAAATATTAGAAGAAAGTTCCGATTTTCAGCTTTCTTTCCTGATACATTGAGATATTAAATTTGACATTTTTGTTTAAACAATTAATTTAGTTTTGTACAGTACTGTCAAAATATGTGATTCAATTAATTTAGAAGCCATACGTTGTGTCTAACTCCATGTTTTATTACGCTTTTTATTGTCCAGAAAGATAAATCCTTGATAAACATTGTAAACACACAGCAGGCCAGTCTTATATTTCCTTTCTTTTTTTTTCTTTTTCCTTCAAAGATTGTCAAGGATTTATTCTTTGTGAAAAACAATGACTTGAATGTAATGTTAATACACGAGATGCACAAACTGGGGCTAGGTCAGAGCTCCTCTGTTTCACAGGGAATATCTTCCAGACACAATATCTGCTTAATATTATAGACCATAAATAAACCTAAAGTGTATGAACGCACATGATATGGAAAGAATTTCCTGCTGCCCTGCTGCAAACTAATGACGTCTGGCTTATAGCAAAATCCCATAATGTCTAAAATCAGCCTGAATTAGCACATGCACCAGAACCAGTAACACACGGCCCAAAGCCTTATAATCTACTGGGTCATCCTTTCCGACTTTGCCCAGTGGAAGATGTTCCTTTTTAACCAATATGACCTCATCATTGCCTCGTGGAAGTCCAAGCAGCTCCAACAGCAGTGACACGATGTTGAGGGCCCGGCGCCTGCATTGCTGAAGGCAAGATAACACCAAATGAGATGTGACAGCTGAAAGAGAAAAGAGGCCCAGCTGATGGCTCAAAAATGAGAACAGAAGTTCCTTTGTATCATATGCCTTAGTGTTTTCACAGTAGCTGCATTGAGGGAGCAATATTTGGGGTGAACAATATGGGTGAATATTTGTGAATTAAGCAAAGTTGGACTGCCAACACATGAGGTTTTTGTGGTTGAAGCCATGTTTCTAAAATTAGGCAGCTAAATCAGATTCCAGCTCTGTTATTTCTGAAAGAAATCTGTCCTCATGATAGATTGGATGTGTCCTGTATCTGGTGATTACTGCCCTTGTATGACCTTGTTACAGTGAAGTATGAGAAACGGACAGTTTTGCATTCAGCTCAGGGCTCATCTGTTAGCAAAAGATCTGAGCTGTCCTGGTGATGTAAAGGGAGGTGGGGGTGGAGATGGCGGTGGATGGGTGGGTGGTGCCTCGCTGAAATTGTTGTTGCATCAATAAATAATGGCAGACAGAGGTCTGATGGCCGCGCAGCGCCTCTGATCTATGATCAAACAGAAAGCACTGTCCTGCCCTCGGACTACAAACACAGCCACAAGCCATGCATCAAACGTACACTTGCATACACGTACGTGCTGACACGCGCTAACAAATAATCTAACCCTTCTGGCCAACAAAACACTTAGAAAACTTAACAAAGCCTTGAAGTTTTCTTTTTCCTTTTTTATAAGTCTTCCCAGAGTTCCAGTGAGTCTCTGCTTTAGCTTTCTCAGTCGCTTTGCGGCTCTCTTTGTATCTGCTTCTCCAAGCTTTCCACTGATTCAAGGTACTCACAAAGCCTTTTATTTCCAGCGGGTAGATTTAAGGACTCCAGCCCGTTTTTTGGCACTCACAAGCCAACGGAGTGCTTGAACTTTTCCTTGTCAGGAGCGATAGCCCGGCTTTACTCGGCAAACGCTTGACTCAGTGCAGGAGAACTGCTCTGGCTTCTCTCAACCTGAAATGGGTTTTCACCTTCTTTTCTGATGTTAAGAGTGTTGCTGCTGATCTATTTGCTGCCTCGTTTCATCTCCTCTCTCCCCCCTTAGGGAATGGATTTGTTAGGCAGGTGGCCTTCTAGGTTTTTACCTCCAGACATTTGTTTTTTTTTTAATTTCTGCCAATTCTGTTGGTACCAGCTTGTGTAACCATCTGTATTAGTTGTATACTAAAAACTATCACTTCATGATAGGATACAAAGCATTTTTACAGTATTGTGTTAGTTATGTACAGCCTGAATGCTTCCTTTTGAGTTTGTAAATGCATCATCTATCAAAGGCCAATACCGCCATTTTGATTTTGCAACTGCCCATACAAAGTTTTAAAGTTTAAAATTCTTCATCGTTCTCTTCGGATAAACATCATCAAGGGGTGACTAGTGATCAATTCACAGAGAAGGACTTTGAATTCAGATCTTGATATTCACATCCTGACTCCCATCTGTAGTTAGGTTTAGGAAAATTGAGCCCTATACAATAGTCTACTGTCCAAACGAGAGTCAGATAATAACTCAATATGTATATATTATTAGTAATTATATAATTATATTGATTCAGTCTGTGCCCTAATTGGATCCTTAAAGTCCAGAGAGGACTTACTGTTCCGGTTTGAAGACTGTTTAGTGATAGGAACCGGTGACAATTCTGTTTACGCCACCTGCCCCTCCTGTCTAACCTCATTCCTCCTCACTTCAAACAACAACTTCTGAGCTGCCAGTCTCCTGTTAACTATCTTGGAGCAAAGCAGGGGTTGGTTCTCAACACTCACGCTCTGTCTCACCTTGTTTGCACTTTGCTCACCGCTTCCTGCTGATCGCACTGACTTCTCTCAGCCTGTTTACACCGCTCCGCCTCTGGACCTGAATATCAAAGTTGCTGTTGCTGGGCACCAGTACAGTACCTCTGCAGAAGGTCCTGTTTACTGTCTCATAATGACATGATTCAGTTTAAATATAATAGATGTTTATGAAAGGAAGCACAGTTACCCTGTTTTTTGTGCAGCTCATGTGTCTAGAGGTGGTTGTGATGGTGTTGTGACAAGCGCAGCTCATTTCTATAAAGCTTGGAGTATTTGAATGATGTAAGGCCAAGGCATGGATGGATCATCTTCTTCTACAAAAGTTTGTGTGACATCAACTCCATATGACATCTGCTTCTCTGCACTTATCTTCTTTTTCATGATTCTGTTCTCGTTTCCTTTTCATGTGGTAACAACCTGAAGCAACAATATTTGTATTCACATTTCTTTCACAGAAGGTTGATGTTCTTGACCTTTTGGTTTCTTGAATTATGTTGCGCGTGTACTGCTGTTGCTTTATTCTCACTGTAAATCAATTTATTTGCTACTTCTTTTACAGACCTATGCAGACTAGGGCTTTAAAAAATGTAATTCTTCAATTTTAGATACCATTATTCTTTAGAAGTGCTGTTTACCTTGCGGGACCGTAAATGCTGTTTTTCTAAAACACTCATCTATGGAGTGTAATTACTGTAACTAGTTATTGGATCGCTATATATTGCAAACTGGTTACTTGGTTACAATGCAGGTATCCTGGCAACGGGATGATCACCTGGAAAATATAAATGTATTTGACTATTTGCATCCTAATACTGAGAAGCTCAGTAATGGACCTGACCAGGTATCCACACTGACCTCTAAATGAAATCCTCACTCGACCTGACCTGTTAACGTGGGACCAACAACTTTACTTTGAACATGCAGTAATCAGCCACAGCATTAGAAAACACATGTTCTGTTGTTCATGGCTTAAATAACACCAGGCTCTCTTACTGTTGTAGCTCATCAGTGTCGTCATTCACTTCATACTCAACCAGGGTGTAGTGTGTTTATAAGTAGGACTTGCCGGATGGCTGTGGATGTGTTGTGCCTATTCAGTTGCTGTGGGTCAGCTATATTCACAATTATTAATCATAACTAGATGTTATAAAAATATTCTGGTTAAAGAAAAACTGTATTTTTGTTTACATATATTTTTTACCTTCCTGCATTTAGTAATTTTTACCTTTGCTTGTACCTGTGGTTTAATGTAAAGCTTTATTTTTTTTTTTTTTACCCATTACAAATTATTTGTGCTGGTTACCTGCCGGGTACTCACAAGCACCCAGTCTGTTGCAGAACTCTGCTGTATCTTGTTATTAGATTAGATTAGAGTTGAAAGATGATAAGAAATGAGGGGACAAGGAACTAAAACTGAGATGCTCACATATATTTCTAGACCACTATCAGCCCTGACGTCCAGGAATTTCAAGCACAGTAAAATGTTATGTTGTCAGATGTGTTTCTCATGTAAACATTACATTACATTTAGATGATGTACACATACAAGTCTAATGTTGCCTGAGTCATTAATGCTTGAAGTCACCCGACACAAATTAGGGTTATGTACCCCAAGGGAAGTGCTTATAAAGGTTAGTGACTAGTCATTTCCAAAACACACAAAGTACTGGGGCTGAGTAGTACAACTGAATGCAATCTTCACAACAACAAATGTAATAGGATAATAAAATATTGAAAATTCATTAAAAATGATGATTGCTTTTCTTGTCAGTTTTGTGTTGAAACCACCAAGTTGATAGTGACTGGCCCTTTTGTTCTTGTTGTATGCTGTGTGCTTCCAGTACTTGTGTAAACAGCAAAATGGTGCCATGACCTTGCTGTGACTCCATTCAGAAACACACTACTGGCAGTTAACAAAAGTGAATTCTTTTTCAAGGCCACATAGTTTCTTTTGCAAAATGCAGCATTAGTGTGTAGAATTCTGTTCCTAGGCAAGTCCAGCACTCACTGGCCTAGATACAGGATTGTTCCAGACTTTGGACTAGGTTAAGTTTGTGTGAGGCTGTGCATATGGCAGGCCACCAAAGATGTAACACCTGCACCTGCACATTACTGGACTTACAATTACATTTATTATTTACTGCACAAACTTTAAACATTGTTTTGCCTATTTGGAACATGCAACATGCATACAGATTAAAAACACAACACATGCAAAGTATTATACAAATACATAAAGTCCAACTGTAACATTAACCATCAATACTTCTTTTGCAAGAGGACAGTTTTTTTCTTTTTTTCTGTTCTCACGTTTGAGATCAGACTGTTTTTCCTTCATGATTACGTTTACTTCCAGGCAGTCGCTTTGGTCAACATTTTTTCTTTAATAAACAAAATCATCATTTAATAACTGTATTTTGTATTTATTTGGGTTATTTTTGTGCAATATTAAAATGTGTTTGACGATCTGAATCGAAAATTGACAAGAAATCAGGAAGGAGGCAAATACTCTTTCACAATGACAAGAAAGTTTACAGAGTTTGCTCAGTGTTTGTTACAAAAAACTGAAGAAGAAAATAATTTGAAGATGATTCAACCTCATTGTTGAACTTCCTTAATGATGTTGTCGGTGTCTGTGTCTAGTTTCTTTTGACTAGCAGTCAAACCTGATCCACAGTGCTGTGGTCTATACTGCATGTGATATCTCAATAACTTCGGCAATCCCAAGGTGTAGTTGGGGAGACACACAGAGGTATATAAACTCAATCTCAGTATTTGTTTTATTATATCCTCTAGATGTTACCCAGATAAGAAGTATGTGAGAACACAAATGTCCAAGGCAGTTGGACCAGACTTTAAGTGGACTTAAACCTGAGAGCTCCATCAAGATCTTAAAGCTATGGCTTTAGGAAGCTAATGGCCCCGTGCATGACGCACTACAAAAACAAATGGTACAATAGTTAGATTTATTTTATGATATCTCCTGGCTAAAAGTAGTGCAGGCTAATAAAATTGTCCTGCAGGGAATCTGCATCCAATTTGAGGATAAAATGTTAGAAAAATAAAAACAAGTAAATCAATAAATTAAACTTTATGATCAATGTGTAAGATTTCATAATAATAAAAGCACATTTCAGCACCATTGGATTAAATAAAACCTTTAGTTTGTGCAGAAGAAAACTCCCTGAGTTTACACACCTTTGCAGAATTTCTTAGTCCACGGAGGTGGTAGTAATGTCCTGGACATTGGTTTAACCCTCATTCTGGAACTTTGTTTTTTAATAAATAGCTCAAAGAGACCCTTAGACAAGGGGGATAAAACATCCTGTTGTCAGTGGTTAGCAAACCATTGAATGTTTGAACATCCACACTCAGCCTTACAAAGTGTCCAGTACTCTCTCCTCATTAACACTACAGACAGAAATCAGGCTCCTCTAGCTGCTAAATGCTCCACTGTTTTCACCATCTTGCTTCTAACTGTCTCTTTTGTCTGTTTTCTGTGCTATGCAGGTATTGTACAATGAGGTTTTTAGAGCTTTTTGCCAGAAAACAGCTCCCTGACAAACTATGAGCTGAAAGAAGCTAATGAGTTCTGCAGGGCTGAATGAGTTGGTAATAATTGTCCCTTCAAACAGCCCAAGCTTATTGATCAGGGCAACTACACAGACTCCATCAGCTGTAACTGCACTTTGATAAACGGACTCTCCTATCCCTGTGGCTGTCTTTACACTGCTGTTCAACAGATTGGATCACTGAACACAAACGCTCCATCAGAGCAAACTATCTGAACTAGCCAACATTTTAAAGTACTTCATTGCAGTAATGGATCTTTTTTTTAAATGCAGTTAACAGGTACATTAACGGAGTGAATGTCAACAAGAGATTTCAAGCTGCTTCAACATCACTGATTCTCAGGATTCTTATGTGAAAATAAATATAAAACACAAGTGAAATCCCTCACTGGCCTTTTAGTATTACCACAGTCAATATGCAAGAAACTAATTAGCTCACATTACCAATAGATTATTGTGATGACCTCCACATTACGCTAAAAAATGCTATCATTATAACATGTATCAAGTTCTTTCCTCATAGGCAAATTGACAAGTAGTGGCATTTAGCACATCCGTGGGGGCTGTTGTAGTAGAAACAAGATGCTGACACAGTGATTTCCCTGTGCTATGAAATAATTGATAAATGAGTCAATAAAGCCTTGTTCTGAATGAAAACAGCCATAAAGGAGCATCTGTATGCAACAGGGACTCTGCCGTACTCTAGTACCAATATATATGAAACCAATTGGATTCTGGTTTAGCAATCACTTCTCACATTACACCCCTGCAGTCTTAAGACACTTGCATGCTTCCTCGTCTTGCTCGTGCCATCCGCCGCCTATTCAGCGACAAATCACTTTCTTGCATCCATTCAAACACTGAACACTGGTGGCTAAATGAAAGCACCACAGCAAGTGCTTGCTGGGGATTGTTCACCGATGCCAAGTGACAGTGTTCTCACAAATGTATTCCCTCCAATGAATGTTAGCCTGTGTTCCCAATTATTTCAATGCTGTGGCTGTGTGGTAAGTAGGGACTTGCTGTCAATTGTCAACTGTCGATTGTTGCATTGCTTCCCAGACAATACTCCAATGTCCTAAATCCAAAGAAGATTATGTTTTATCTGACGTTAGTTACTGGGTTTTGAGAACAGTTTAAGAAACTATCCTCAGATTTGTATTTCTGGGATGCTGAGAAAACAAATGATGAAAAGCTTGGGACTGGGATTTATGGTTAAAATTCACACCTCATGTTTACAAAATTTCTTTAATTAGCATTAACTACATATTTTGAGACAGATGCACAGGTGGAGCGCAATGCATGTCAAGGCATAAGAAATGTATGCAGATGCCTTCGCCTGTCAATGAGGTTAACAGCTCGAGCTGCTTAGCATGTCTGATACATTTATAGTTTTCAAAGAATTGTTTCACTTACACTGACAAGAATCTGAATGTGTCATAGAGCTGCATGAGTGATGTGATCCCCAGGAACACTGACACGGTGATAAATTGTCACACTTTCCACCTCCTTTTGCAGACATAAGTTGTGTCAACTGTGAGTAATAAGAGGCCGTAAAATTTGACATATCATACATTTCAGTGAAAACAACAGGAAAAAATAACTAACTGTTCTCTACTTGCAGCTGTGTTTAAATAAGGCTTCCTGGGTTCCTCTGTGTGATGAAGCTAACTACGGTTAGCTTGATTTACAATCACAGTTAAAGTTAAGTGACAGTTGATAGCATAAACATTAAGCAGAAGTGGCTGCATACACTGATCATTGACATCCAATAAACTGAAGCTTCATTTTCACAACCAATTTGACTCGCTGATAATTGTAATCCATCATTCTGAGTCTTTGGGATCAATGGGCAGAACCAAGCAGTGATGTTGTCTATTGTCGGCCGAAGGCGTGTCATTATGATAAATGGCTCAATCAGCTGAAGCTGAGGAGACTATACCATACGAGTCACACAAAGATCAGAAAAGTTGGGAGAGTTTTGGCTCAAACTTTATCTTTCACCACTATCATTTTGATAAACACAAAGCCTTGAGGGAAGCATTGCGTATTTTGGTGGAGAGAGAAAAGTTTCAAGCAGCAGGCTGTCTGGTGTTATCTTTCAGTCCATATTCATATATTGATAATGGCATTAATGATGTAGCCATTACTGTTTCTCAGTAATGGCTACCATCCATATTGGCAGGAATAATGGATGGTGAATGACTTCAGAGGACATTGCATTTCCAAATGCAGCTGTTTGTCTGAGTTTTTTTTTAATGGATTTTCCAAAGCAGTGGGGGACTGAGTTATGAGGGGTAAGACAGACCTGCAGTGCAGATAATGGTGGTAGTTTCTGACTGAAACTAGGTAACCAGATGTCACTGAGGTCCTTTAACCGACTGAGAAAACAGATAAACAGAGAAAAAAGAGTCACAGAGGAGAAATCTATCAACTTAGTTATTTTTCTCTCCCGTATGATTCATGTAGAGTTAGTATAGCCTTCTTCTTCATTGCATAGTGCTGTAGTATAGAATATGGTGGATGCTTAGAAATAAGTAAGATAGTCTCTATGGTGATGTTACTCAGCAGGTGGCACAGGAGACTAAAACTAGTAAAACTTAAATGGATTCATTGACATTTTTCTGTCAGGATTGTTTTGTATCTGTAGTAATTGTTTGGTATACACTGCTTTATATGGAGAGAAGGAACAAACTAATAGCAAGAATAAAGTTTCACTTCAAACTTAGCAACACTGCTTCAATGTTACACTGTAAAAAAGCATACAGGAATTTTGTGGCATCAAAATAAAAGTGAACCATGTAACTAGAGGTCTGTCACATGGTAATAGTGAAGGCTCTGCTAAAACACATTGGTACTCTTGAAGAGAACTGAATCATGTGGTTTTATCCTGTGCTTCTTAACATTTTCTGCTTTTCATAAATAATTAATTTTATTATTCACAGCTACAGAACCACAGAAAAGGCATTTAGCCTTCACTATTAATGCTTAGAGGCAAAAAGCAATTGTGGAGTCAAATCTGTTTTCTGTGACATTGTTTAGAAATATGTAATTTCTCTGCAGTCTTTTGTATCAAATGGTGTCATAATTCACACAGTACTCAGCAATTCTTCCAAATTGAAGTGGGATTAGCAAAACACTACTCAGGAACCATCAAGTATCCTCATAATTACGCTTCTGTAATAGAGATAAGAAAATTGGAAAGCAAGCATCTTACTTATGCTATTTTTAGACAGGCACATAAGAACATTTTAAATTTCAACAGTGAGACTGACTTCACAAAAATTATTTGTTTTATGAACAAGCCCAGCATATTGAATTTAATGTATGGCATTTTTTCCCACTCCCCCCATATATTCTTGGACAGGTTCATTAACCTTGGGGAACCTCAGTATGCAAGATTACTTTCCTCTGTTTTTTGCAGATGTTCAAAATGAAGCTAGAGCTTTTACTGGCTCTAAATACAACCAGATTGACAGTCCAATTAATTTCAATAAATACCAGAAAAACAAAGCCAACATGGTGTATGTTTCACCGAGGCATGACATTCAACAAACACATACTGGCTGTTACTGTTCAACTCACTGTGTACTAAATAACCTCATAAGCAGAACAAAACCACACTAATCCTCAATGCGGGTCTCTCTTATATCGACAGCTACTGACAAACGAAGCCTTGAGCAAGGCAGGTAGACAGGATCTAGTCAACCAACAGACGTGAGATAAACTGCAGTGGTCCTGGGCAGCTCCCAGGTGTGGACCTATATGTATATGAGTCTTTAAGAATGCGAAGCAGGGCACCAATAGAAAAAGAACATGCAAACTCAGCAAAACCTCTACCCTGGATAAATAATTGAGGTAAAGAAACATGGATCATAAGTGCTGATATTTGTGCTGCACTATTTTAGTCCACTTTCGAAATCATGCTGCGAACGAAAGCATCTGGGTACTGAGGAGGTTGGGGTGGGTGGACGGGTCACTGCAACATTAGACTAACACCTGAGACCATTGTTTGTGTCACCTTTTCTACTATTTACCACACATTTATTATCGTATTGAAACAAAAACCTAAACCTTCAATTTAACATGCAAACATCAAACATTTTAAGCAGTTGATTTTTGGTGGTTTTGCATGAAAGACAAATGATGGATGTTTAAAAAAATACTGCGTGTGTAACCAGAGCATCTTGTATGTAGGAGACACAACACTACTGCTTCACAAACACATGACCTGAGGAACTGGCTGTTCAACACTCATTCAGTCCATCTGCATCTGAAAAATAAGGGACACTCCTTTAAAGAGACAACGTCCACATTTTGACAATTTGATGGATAATCAGAACTGAAGAAGCTGTTTGGATAAGAGGTGAAATATCTTCAAGAACCCAACACAAGTCTAGCTGGCACTGAGTAGCACCTTTGGCATAACCGTGACCCAGATGACTGACAATCTCCTGACAGTCCTGTATATTTAGTTTTTTTTCAGTTGGAGAACATGTGAGTACTAGCTTATGGCTCTTTGGATGAAAAAGGAAATGTGTGTTGTGTGTTCAACACACAAGACTCTTTCTTTCTGCGGCAGGTGACGACATGGACTCCTCTGTCTGATAAAACTGACGTACTGCAGTAGAAAAAACTCATTGGGTTCCACATATCAGTATGTGTATGTCAGTATAGCACTTATTAATAAATGGAAATACAGTGTGTGCAGTGTTCAGTTGGCAATTAGCACATACATTAGTTGCATGGCTGAGTGCACCTTGAGCAGAGCATGAGGCTGAGAAAAGTGAGAGCGCTTGTGTCAAAACATGCAATATAAAGAGATTTCATATCCAGCTGAGCAGTTATAGATTGTCACACTTCTATTTTTGAGCATAGCATTATTATATTTCAGTTGACTATTTTTCACTTCATGCTATGACTTACAGCCAATTTACAGCACGTTTATAATCGATCTTATGTCTAATCAAGCTCAGAAAATATTGTTTGCCTTCCAGGGCCTGTGATGTGCCAAATGACTTTTGATTGGCCATCTGTTGCGGTTGCATTTAAAATGATATGAACATGTGTGACATGCATTTGTTGTTATTTGTTAATAATGTTAACAAGGCAACCACTTACCCACAGAGATCAATCTTCATGTGGTTAGTGGTTTCACTGATAAGACAAGCTGATTACTGTGACTAATTATTATTAGTTTCTGAAGAAAAAAAAATGTTTTGTTTTTAAAATTTTTCGAAAAAGTTATTTTGTGGATGTGTATGATCAAGGCCTCCAATTTCACAGTGCACCGCCTACACCTTCACAGGGTGATAAGTGCACTCCACAGTCCTCCATAATGTCACCACTGTCTGATGGAGACACTAGATTGATAGACGGGACGAAGAAAGCCATTGATCTTTGCTAGATTTAACCACAATACAAAGCTCTAAATTCATCAGCGCCGCAACAACTATCAGACACCAGAGCCCATCTGTCATACTCTATCCAGCCCTCGTTCACTCCTGTGTGATTCAACAACTTAAATATAAGTTGTTGTATCACATAAAGTGATCAGTGTGGAACACAGCCAACGGTTTGTAACAAGTTGTTTGGCATTGCGAGTACAAAATCGGAGACGGATAAGATACGTTTAATGATAGCGGATCACTTTAAGCTCTGCCGGAGCTTTTCTAGGACTGAACTTGAGATGACAGTGTGAAAGACGCAGTAAAATTCAAAACGCCTGCTCCTTCACATACTTTCCTTTACATAATCCTGTGGTGCATATTCTGCCTCATCAGACATCAGAGCTCAGGAGTAACTCCAGGACACCGGGCTTCCCTGTGACATCACCAGGAAGCTGTTTTCTGCTTCTACTCATGCTCGGATAAAGGGCAGTGTTACCACTCAAAGATGCATCAGAACACAACGCAGAAACAGCACTTGTGCACTCCCACACGTCTTGGCTCCTTACTTCATCATGAGCATTCAATAACACTGACATCTGCATATTTTATTGTGATTAACTGATCGATGTTTCTTGTAAAGGCAGCTGGAAAAAATTGATTTTTACATTAAGTGCCACGCAAACACTGATTCTTCTCTATTCTTGGAGGAAATCACTGTCATTAGGACTTATTGTCATCTTTCAGAAGACAAGTTGACAAGCATATGAAGCATGTGAACTTTTTTTATTCATTCCCTCTGGAGCTGAGCCAACGAAGAAACCTTTTCCAATTTACATAAAATCTAATTTTTGGGCTCATAGAGTAAGGCTGACAGATGACTTTTAAGACAGAGAGTGTAAGGCTATGCCCCAACAGTGCAGCAGTGTGAGCTGAAGGATGTAAACACAGACATACA
The DNA here is from genome assembly GCA_034779795.1 of Ctenopoma multispine. Taxonomy (NCBI): domain Eukaryota; kingdom Metazoa; phylum Chordata; class Actinopteri; order Anabantiformes; family Anabantidae; genus Ctenopoma; species Ctenopoma multispine. Next base: position 1,482,999 of record JAUYWH010000006.1, read on the forward strand.
AAAAGAACGGAGAGAGGGAATTGAAGAAGTCTTACCTGGGTATACAAGCAACGCAAACATCCATGATAGGATGACGAAACATACCGAATTATACATGCTTCCCAAACAGTGCTGCCACTGATTTGCTCGTTTGTTTTATATTGTATCTTCCCCTCAACAGAGGCTTCAGAGAGCTGTCCACTTTTCTTTTTCTTTTCCCCCCCCTCTAGTTGCCTTTTTTTCCTTGATGTCAGTTTGGAATGCTTTTCTCCCCACTTGCAGGTTGTACTGGAGGTGCTTTAAATCCAACGCAAGTAGTAGTTGGCGGCACACACGCGCGCACACTCTCACACATACAGAGAGAGAGAGATAGAGAGTACGAGAGAGGCTGACTCCTCGCGCAGTATTCGAGCTCCCTCTCCTCCACGTACTACAGCACACAGAGGGACCAGCACTCTGCAAGACTGGGGAGAGAGGAGGAGGGAGGGCAGGCTCTGCTTAGTTGGCATTGGCTGAAGCTTCCATCAGTCACCCATGAACAGTCCTAGCTCTGTTTATTTTTTTTGGGCTGCTTTGAATCCTCCTGCTTTCATTTCTCTTCCCTCTGACAGAACAAGAGCAGGATTGGAAGGATGATAGAGGTTTGATATTTAAGAAATAACTGAAAGCTTTCAAACTAACACAAAGGTTGATCTGGGATTGGATTGGATGGATTATTCAAATAATAATTTCCTGATGTGATCCATGGTGTCGTCTGATATTTCTTCGGGTCGAAGGTTTTCATGTAGTCTTATAGCTGTTTCGACTTTTCTGGTTGAAGCACTTGCTGTAGATGTCTTCATTTGTGGAGAACAGCACAACATTATGAGGTGACACACTATGTGTCATGAGTCTCCCTCGGATACTTACTGCTGCTATTTTGGGTAAAGTCAAAGAGTTGATATGTGATTCATTATAAAAGCTGATGAAATTGCCCACTATAGATGTGTCCTCAGATTTCAAGAAAAAAAACAAGACACATTTTTTTTACTGTAAATCCACTCACTGTCTTTGGGATCTAGATGTGCTACGCTTTTGCTAGAGTTGGAAAAACCATAGATCAACCAGTTAGTTATCATCCTTGAGTCTTTTATATAGTGGAATTAAAACATAAAGTTTCAACACTGACTACACACAGTACTAGTCACAGATAAAGCTTAAATCTTACCTCTGTTTTTGAGTAGGGAATGAACTCAATTTTGCTCCCTCTGGGTAATGCAACTTCAAATCTTTGCATTGGGCACATTGGTTAGGTTTAGAGAAAGACTGTTCCTGTTTAAAATCTTGTTGAAATTTTAATAGAGCAACCGTGTTCTGTAAGCAGTACTGGCTCCTGGCATAGGTGAACTAGGCGGTTGCCCAGGGCGCCACTCGCTAGAGGGTACCAGTTTTAAGCCTTAAAAAAAAAGTTGCTTGCAAATATTGTCAGTCACAGGTTTTTATAAAGTGTAGTTACTTATTTGGTCTTTTTTCTCGTTATGCACCCCTCATTATTCTCCCCACAATAAAGTGATTTGTCATTTACATTTCTTAGTGAATATATCCTTATGTTTTTAGAAAATATAATGTGGTTGGAAGTCTGTTTCACACATGAATATATTTGTGATTACAGAAATGTTATTTTCTGGAGCCTTGGTTGCCCTAATATCCTAAGTATGGTTGTACATAGTACTTTTTATAAGTTATACTGTATTTGCATGAGTATGCATATACATATATGGGTTTTTAGATGCAAATCTTCCACCACCAGTATTTCATTGTCTCATTATCTTTCTGACTTCTTCTTCTTCTCAGGTTTTGTGTTTTGCTGGTGTTCTTGTCACTACTGGTAGCAAGAGGAGGCACCTGCAGCCCAACCAGGCTGCACAATCACTCCAAGATGGCACGTTCATATTTACAGCTGATGGTTGGTGGGCAAGTGATGGTCTGGGAAGGGCATATCCTTGGTGAGCTGCGCAGACCTCCAGGTCATTGCTTATGCTGTGAGTTACTGGAATGAACAACAGGTGAAATGGGAGCAATTGTCAGACCTCATGCTGGTGCAGTAGGCCCTAAGTTCATCCCGGTGCAGGACAAATGCCTAGTCTCATGTGGTGTGTAGGCAGTTCCTGGATAACCAAGGCATTGCTGCCCTGATCCAGTTCTGGGAGGAAATTTCTCCAACTCATCAGGAGAATGCTTGTCTAAAGTACATACAGGCACACAGTGGTCATAAGCACTTCTGAGTCTGATTTTGGTTTTTCACTAGATTTTCTATGTGATTTTGAAAACAGCCCTGCTTGGGTTGGTGATTTTGGTTTACATTTACTGTTTTGTCATTTTCTTCAATATAAATTATACAATATATATTATTAATGAATTTGAACTTGAATAATTTGCAGAAAAACTGATTTTGCTATTTAGTATCATATTAATGTAAAATAATAATAAAATTATGTATGACAAATATACAGTTAATAATCCTGCATTAATTTCCAAAATCCTTAGCAAAATTAAACATGATGGGTATTTTACAATGTAGCAAGACAAAATAATGTACAAAGTGACATAAAAGTAATATAAAAGTTAACTTCATCTTAAATAATCTAAAAGTATTGCTTTCTGATATTATTAAATATTTCTGGTATAATGTGTTGAGCACCTTTATCTAATAAAGTAAACATGAGGCTGTGAACAAGCTGTGGCCGTCATACATTCTATCATTATAACAAAGAGAATGTCATGTTTAGAGAACACTGGGGCCCCCACCCAGTACACAGCAGCAGAATACTTCACTTTGCACACTTTAATTATCGCTAAGCTTTAATTTTATTAAACAAAATTTGGCAAAGCTCCCAGAAACAATTGTACTCAGTAATTTCTTCTATATATCAGAATAAGTATACTTAATGCCTTATAAATCATTCTGGGGATAGATGAAAGGGCAGCATGATAAATTGAAGACAGATTATCTCTAAGGCCTCCACCTCTGCATGAGGGGGTATTTATTTGAACATGCAAAGCTTCCCGCACTCTCTTTCTCTCAAACCACTTGTCTTCTCTGTCCAATTTGTGTACATCATTGATATGTTATCGCTAGTTCTGGTACTGAGGCGTTGCTCCTTCTGTGCTGGCCCTTCCTCTTGTGTAGCAGCTGTTTAGTCTGCCCAGTGTACAGCTCAGAGCATCCATCACTGCACTGAACAGCATACACTATATTGCTTATCTAATGTTTTAGTGTTTGTTCTTTATGGTGGGCAAGTCTCTGTGTTTGTGGGTTTGAAGTCAATAGGTATGTGGTGTTTCCAAAAATCTGGTGGAGGAGTAGTTTTCTGCTCTATGATTCATAGAACTGATTGTATTGTAGTGGGTGATGTGAGCCAAACAATAGGTACTGGTTAGTGTGAGTGGGTTTCTGTAACTTTCTATTTCTAGCCTGCCATCGGTCACAGTGATAACCGCACAATCCAGAATAGCCAAATAGTTGTCTGTGTCTTCCCTTGTGAATTTGATGTTGGTGTCCACTGAGATCAGAGATCTGTGAAGGCCTGTGCATCCTGGACCTTGATCTTCACCCAGGTCCCATCCACATACCTGACTCAATGGATTGGTATCTGTGGTGGCTGGTAAAATAATTTTTTTTGGGGGGCGCACTTTTGCAAGTCAGTTTTCAGATGCACTCTAACCACATATCACCAATAGTAAAAGCCTAAACACCATTATCATGCATCACACTGCTTTAACAGATTAAATTATCGTGAAAATACACAGTCTGTTTTTTCAGTCATTTACTAAAGTAAGTAAATTTCACCCGTCTCTCCTTTAACTGAGAACATGCAGTCAAGCAGCTAAAGTAAAGACAAGGAAAGTAAGCAGCTCATTCTGCACTGTCTCAGATGTCCCCTTAACACAGTAACAGTCTGCAGGTACTGCTGCATCAAGTCCACCAGCCCTCTGAAAATGCCAGAATTTTCTGAGTGTTCACTTCCATCATGACCACGCAACACAAGCTCAAACGCACCACAGAAAATAATGCAGTCTATCATCTTAGACAAAATGTGTGGGTTTTTGTCCCCCTCCTCATTATATCATCTCATTATGTCCTATCCTGTAGCTATCATTAAGCTGCATAGCAATATTCACATTGCTAATCATTGTAAGACACAAAGCACTTAGCATTTTTCATGTAGTTCCTAGTCTGTTCATGTTTTCTCACTTCAGGAAAATGTATTAAATCCGTATTACCTGTCTGAATCCAGACTCATACTTTTCCTGTATAATGTATAGAATGAGAGAATAGAGTGTTAAGAGTGGCCTCCTCAGAAGGTCATAGGTTCCCTGTCAGTGGTGTTTCAAGCTGTCTATAACCATCTTCTTGTATTTGGTGGAGTTTCTTTTCACTTTTTCATATGTATGTTGTTCCCCTAGTAGCAAAATTACTTTTTCGTGGTAATCTGTAATGTTTAGGGCGGCATAGCATCTTCCTTTGTCCGTAGACAGTATGGTGATTGCTTCATCCTTGCTATGGGGTGTCAGGGCACTTTGCCTTCCTGGTGAGGTTAGAATGTGGCACTGGAAATGTTTACAGAGACTCTCTGTTGGATTTGTGTAGTTTCTGCTACTGGTTGTTCTGTATGGCAGATTTTGTAACTGTAATAAAGTTCAGGAACCTGTCTTGGAGTGATGGCTAAGACTCCTCTCTCTGATTAGGTCCCTGTATGAAATATTTTTTACTCATTGGTCTTTTCATTTTGTTTCAGAATGTTGCTAAAGGTACAACTTCACATCTTTTATTAAAAGAGCAGAGATATTTTTTTCCCACACACAGTTTCCATCTACGGCCCAGATCGCCTTAACTACTTAGACCACGATTTCCAACAGGGTTCGGCAATTGAATGATTCCCTCATTTACTGGCGATAGCTGATACAGATAACGAAAGAAGAAGGAGTAGAATGATAAAGATAAGGCAACCCACCTGTGTGTAATATACCTGAGTGAGGCCTCTCTTTCACCTAAAAAGGTCAATCAGGCTTGGAGAGACACAGTGCATCATAGAGATCCTCTCAAAGATTTTCTCCACCATCCAGTTGAAGCCTCAAATTCTTAAGTTGAGATTTTCAAGAAATATTTAACTGTTACTGTATAAAGGGAGTACTGCTGTAATTGATTGTTTAATTATTAATGAAATCCAGGTTTACAGTGTACAAACTGTACCATGTTACATGCAGATATGTGTGAGCTAGATCAACAGTCTGATTGTATGTGTTTGATTTTGCAGTAAACTATAAAATACCTACATATGCTACATCCTCTTATGGGTCTTTGGGTTTTTTTATCTAGTATAGAGTTGTCGGAAACTTGAGGAGTAGAATGTGATGAAAAAAAACTATGCCTAATGATCAGAGTTATTAAAATGGTGACATGCTCTATCATAATGATGTTTGGTAATGGGGACTCATGTTTCAGCATTGGCCTGGGAAATGCTTTGTTTACTTCCAACTCATAATAATCCAAATTCAGTTGTGCAATTGATCTGCAATAGTGTAGTTAGACAGTTGCCTTATTCTCCTCTCTAATTTGCCATTGATAGCCTCATCACAAATGCAAAGGAAAATTGCTCTTGTTGGCTGGCAATCTAACAATCTCATGCCTTCTCACACAGCTGAAATGTAAGAGAAATCAGATACCCTGCTCTTCACACATACATGTGCCTGAAATTTTAAAATGCTGCACCTCATTCATGTATGAACGATGGATGAATGACGTCAACGCTACTTACAAGCACGATATTTGGTTAATCTTTGCATCTGTAAAAATGCACACTAGCAGAATGATTATGTTTTGAGCAAAGTGCAATGAATTAGGGCAAAATGTATTTAGAACAAGAGAACAAGTTTAGTGATATGCAAAATTGTTTTGGAAATAAAATAACTGCTGAGCCTTTGTTTTTGCATGCTGTGACATGCCAGTTTATGGGTATTAATTAGATCTAAAAATGATTGTGACATATACCCAGAGGCAGAATAATTAAACACTTCAGTTTAAATACAACCTGTGTGTTCCAATCAGAAAGACTAGATGGTCATTTTTGATTATCATTAGACAATTTTACACAAGGATTAAATAAAAAGTCCTGTCCTGTACACCACAGCTTTACATAGATGTTTATGTCACCACATGGTTTCTCTATACTCACCACAGCCCCAGTGTAAAGTTTCATTTCTGAGGTGAAACAGCCTCATAATGCAAAAAGAACAAATTGTTTAAGTGTGTAACCAAAATATCTGACCTATAGCTTTATTTTCTGAAGTACAACATTTATGGTTGGATTTGAACACATAAAGCATTTGGTTGGTGGTTTGATTTTTTTTATTAAACAAAACAGCAATCTTTCTTTAAACCTAATCCAAATTTTCATCGCTTTTGCAGTTCAGGTGTGTAGAAACATGGTGCACATTAGCTACAGTGTAGCTTTGGAATTTACATAACCTCACATGGCCACTTCGAATGTTAACTAAAGATTTTTAGTATTTATATCTGTAGCTATATTTCTTTGGTCACACAGTTCATGCATTAACAACTGAAATATCATGAGTGGTTCTATCTTCATGCAGAAGGAGCATTTTCTACCATTGTTTAAGAAATGTTCTCTGCACTGTAGTAGACCTCCTATGCCCATACATCCTTGGGGAGAGAGTTCTGATTTAGTCTTGCCCAGAGACTGATTTTCAGGCAGTTGCTATACATTACTTTTTTATGTTTCTTCTGCAAGCTGCATTTTAAGATGGAACTATTTTAATTAACCTTCAACTAAGAGTTGAGATACATTTTCAGCACAGCAGTCATGTTTCTTCTATGATGCACATGAAGTCTATGATTTTTTTTTTCACCTGACATCAATAATCTGTCTGTTATACTTCACCACCAGCAACTGGCAGGCTGGAGTCACCAAGCTGGGTAAATATAGTCTTAAATCTGCTTCCAGCTAAGTTATTAACATGTTAACATGCTCAGTGATCATGTCTGAGATGATGACAGCAGAGACAGTAGTACTAGAGAACATGTGAACAGAGGCAACCAACAAAGAGTTTAAGAGAAGACAAATCTACAGTTTACAGAGAAAAAGTTGTAGCAAAGATGGAGACAGATGGAAGCAAAAGGAAAGGAAGCAGTGCCATCTGCAGCAGCTGAGACATGAGAGGAAGAATCAGAAACAGAGAGACAGCAGAGACATCGCTGCTATTTTCCATTTGTCAGTGAACGCTTTAACGAGTCTGGTATAAAAAACTTGTGTGTCCTGTAATAAGATAACTTTTGGACAGTTGGAGCACTGTGTTGTGGATGTTGAGGTGAGCACAGATAAGAATCAGTGGAGTAAAACTCTGGGAAAATCTAACTGAGCCTATCAATGCAGAGAAAATAAATAGACATGAGGAACTGGGTCAATAAGAGAAAAGAATCCTTTCAGCTTATCCCATCCAGAGCGATCCCAACTTAAATCAAAGACAGGGCTGTAGTGGAAGGCAAATCACATCAATTCTAATGCATCTGCTTTCACATCTAAAGAGCATTCAATCACCCTTTTACTGAAATTCACATCACACATGGCTGTTTGCCTATATTTCAAACATAAAACATACAGTTAAATACGTAATAACAAATAAAAGTAAACTATAATATGCAAAACTCTGACATATTACAAATATGCTGGTAATTTGGATAACTGGTAGCATGAACCTGGCTATCAACTGGGATTTGTTATCTCAGGATTTTCCAATTCAGCACAAACATGTACTGTATAAACGGATGCTTATTTGCCCAACTTACTACTGATCTACTGAATAATCTGTGATTAATTCTGAAATTATGTTTATTATTATTAATAATAATACATTTAATTTAAAGGCGCCTTTCTTGACACTCAAGGACATACAGTATATATTGTAATATAACTGAGTGTATTTGATTTTTACTTTCATATTATCAGTAAAGAAAGATATTTAGCACAATAATGCTGCTATAATCATCATTTGTTGGTCTGTCAGTGTGGTAAATGACTGTATAATTATTTTGTTAGAAGGCTACTTTTAATTTCAGAGCTGGCCCATGGTTGGGCAAAACACATTTTCACCATCCTCGATATAAATATTATGGAGTCAGGAGGTAAATCAGTTCCTCCACTAATTGTAGGGTTGGCAGTTTGATCTCAGTGTTCTTGGCAAGACACTGAACTCTACTTTGCTCTATGGGCCAGCATAGCAGCTTTGCTGTGTTGTGTAAACCCACCAATTTTGCTTTGTTATATAGGAGCTTCCCGTCAAAATAAAATGCAAGATAATTTCCTCTCATGTTCATCTTGACCCAACATTGTGCCTATTTAAAACAAACAGAGCTGTTGCACCTCATCCATAAGCTTACAAGAGGTCTGCTGGATTTGCCAATTTAACTGTTTCAAGCATCGACATTTTGAGAATTTGAATTTGCTACAATTTGTAATATGGTTGCAGATTTATTTGTAAAATGGGCCCTAGGGTTTTCTCTCTAAGCCAGATTACCGATCAGATGGAGTTTACTGATCAGCTAGAGTTTACAGTGCATTGTCCACTTTAGCCTGGTGGAGGATGTGAACACAGACGAGGATGAAAGAGAAAAACTCCTGTGGAGAGTAAAATGGTTTGCAGTTTACTGCATTTTGCTAATTTGGGCAGCAGTGTTTACTATGGACCTTGGCATCTGTACACCAACCTTCATTAATATAAAACAAATTCCACCGCCTTCATTTTCCCTGCCAGCTCCAACATGCAGTCTGACCTGTGAAAGTGGAAGCCTGGTATGTGTTCTCTGTTGTCTGGGATGGCTTCATTGAGCCAGGTCTCAGTAAAACACAAGTCAGCTGAATGAGCACTTCAGATGGACAGTGAAATTGGAATAATAATAATAATAATTAATACTGTATTGATTGATTTCTAGGCGCAGCCAAGGGGTGGAGGGGGTCCTGTTTGGTGGCCTCAGAATCTCATCTCTGCTTTTTGCAGATGA
>JAUYWH010000006.1:1516507-1541871 GCA_034779795.1 Ctenopoma multispine
AACCCACGCAGACACGGGGAGAACATGCAAACTCCACACAGAAAGGCACCCGGCCAACCCCGGGAATCGAACCCGGGCCCTTCTAGCTGTGAGGCGACCGTGCTAACCACTACACCACTTACCAAATATCAGTCAATCAAAATTACAATTTTACAGAATGTTCAATATTTAATCAAAATAACACGTTTAGGTTATTAATTATTAAATTGTATTAGCTTGTAGAGAGGCAGACAGGAAACATGAGAAGAGAGACAAGTGTGTTGACTTGAACCGCGGATGTTGCAGTAATGTAGCACGGGCACATTATCACATTTTTGACTTGAAACAATAAGTTATATTTCAATGTGTACCTAAAACTACTGTTAAGCAAAAACAATAAAGGAAATTATTGTTGCATAATTCATTATTAGTGGAGTTTACAGATAAGAGTCAGCACTTTCTGTCTTAGCTGTGTTCTCAGATGTGTGACATGTATGTCATATCAAGTGTGAAGGTGCTTGCTAGAATGCACCAGTTCACAGGTTCAGTGTCTCCTGTGTGGTAAAAAACAAGAGATAAGATACCATGTCTCATTTCTTACTCGTCAGACCCATCTGACGCCGACTCAAGAGATTTTTTACACAGATAATCCGATGATGTACAGCACATATTGTATTCAGTAATGCTCCAAACCACCTGGACACAAACACAGATGAACAGTATGGTGTAAAAAGAAAGGAAATGTATATGAGTAGCTATTTCTACGTATCAGCACCATGGACAGGGTTTGGAACATGTGTCACTGTTGCCTTGACTGTGTTGTCAATAGCTCATAAAAGTTTACAAAGTTCACCCTTTCTGATCTTGACATGTGATGAACTAATGTCTCGCAACTTCCCCACTTCAGACACAACATCTTAGCAACCATTTCCCTATGAACCCATCACAGCTTCCTACAGGCTGCCAAAGGCTTTCTTAAGAATAATGCAAGACAGAGACTTGAAAAAAAAAGAAAATGCGTGATTGTTTTGAAGCTTATAAATGGCACAAACATTTCCGTGCATATTCTCTGTGTGACAGCTCTTTGATAAAATGGCTGGGCTCTCTCCTACTGACACTACTGGACACGAGCACTAATTGAATTTGCAGCTACAAGGCAGAGGTCAAACTGTTTCCGACTGTTCCACTTATCCAGATGAGGTGAGGCGTTTGGAAATCATCTGTCACTGAAATGAACAGATCTGACAAGTACTCTGGTTTATAAAGAGCTGCAAACCCATGATACCTGGTTCAGTATGAACTTTTCCACCATCACTGTGTAGAAACAGGACTAATTGAAAGATTGTGTTAAACCTCGCACAGTGTTGTACTGCATGTATGGTGCATTATAACCATACATGTGTATAGGTGTACTCTACATACTGTTCATTTCTATCTGCACTATGAATATGACTCAGTCTACTGTATACCCCAACAAATTTTCAGTTAAAGGTAGTTATTGTGTGTCGGGGTAAAGAAGTAAAGTTTACTGACCCAAGTACAGTGTGTCATGGACAAAAACATTGTAATTTAACACAAATGACTTGTTTTACTCCCTGTGTTAGTTTGCTGGTCTCTATGTTGGCAGCAAATGACAAGAGCCTAACAGTTTTCCAGTGAAATCTGGGGGACAGATTGGGCTGATTGATTAGATTTTGGTTGTCATCTGGATGTTGGATTTCCACCATTTAGAGCATTTCCATTTTCGGGCCCTGTCACACACTAGACAAATCAAACAAATATGTTTTGTATCAGCCAAGTTAAAAGATGATTAATGAGAATGAAGGGTTTGAGTGCTACTGGAAGTTGGAGAGCAACTCGTCGCTGGCAGACGTTTGATCTGGTAATGTGGTTTCAGCTTACCCTGCATTTTTTGTAGATGCATTACTGTTTGTTTTTCCGTGAAGCAGGATGATCTATAGTATATTATTCATCCAGCACCCAGCCTTTTATTTTGTAATGTGTAGTGTAAATGGCTAAATGACTAAATAAGTTGAGATGATGCGCTACTCATTCAGTTTTATGCAGAAGTGGAAAGAGGAGACATAGCTGCACCTTTCAGGACATAATCATTGTCAGAAGCTGACAGCGCTGACTGAAATACCATGTAACCCCCCTACCCCCCTTTTTTGTGTGTTATCCCACATCCTTTCCTGCTGACAGCTGTACTTGACTTTGACACCTGAGGTAAGCAGCTTGCCAGTGCTGTGAGTGAGCAGTGAAGGGTGGACTGAAATCACAACTGGAGGTCAGAGTTGACTTGGTGTTCTGTAAATGTAGCTTCAGTTACACACAAGGCTGGTGTGTGTGCAGCTCTGAGTGTGACTGCTGCCTGCTAGAGATCAAGGCAGCTACATAATAATAATAATAATAATAATAATAATAATAATAATACATGAGATACAGCACAGTATATAGAGTTGCTAGTTAAGTTGATAACATAAGTGAAGGCCACCATTGCTCCACAACAGCATCCTTTAACAGTTCACAGGTGTATGACCAGCCTTCAAGGTGACCAGGGAGCAATGATCCTATGAGACGGACCTGCTGTAGGTCCATCTGCTTTCTGCTTATGATTCCCCATCCAATTCTCCTGACCTTTGTATGCACAGAGACATCTGAGCAATTAATTTAATTTGTTCTACCTCAATTGGTTTGAAGGCAAGCAGTTCTTGATTAATAAAATATTTTCTAAATGTGAGCTTTACCTGCTGCCTCAAAGGCAGATTGAGCCTTGTGGACATCTGCTAGTAATAAACCTCTGGATTATTGTGTTATCAGCTTCTACTATGCTGAGCTTTAAAACACAATATAATCAAGATTTTCCATCTCGTGCTTGATAGGTTGTCTTAAGTCATACAGCCTCAGATATTACTGCTTGCTCATGCGTAGTAGAGTTTATGTTCACAGAGTGTAAACTGTTGAAAGAATTTAACAAAAATATCATCTGAGTTTTGAAAGCCTGCGCGGATGTACATACACAGGTAGTTTAGCATCCAGTTCATCAAAGCCTCACAGCAGGGGTTAGGTAGGCGTTATGATGTTATACATTCCCTGCAGCATTTACGATTTGTTTGAAGAGGAAAGGCTGAGTACTTAGCATTGACTGCGTTAGCTAACGTCGATATACAAAGAGAAGAAGGCCACTCAATTCAAACCCGATGAATAGAAAACCCGAGAGAAAAGAAATGCACACATATTAGTCACTCAGAGGAAGGGAAGCACGCTTAAAAGCAAACGTGTGAGTCAAATGTAGAGTAGAGCATTTACAACACCCTCTGAAGATGAGGAGCTCTCCAGGCTGAGAGGGGTCAACGAGGACTGCTGCAGATTTGGCTCTTCTTCTATTTGGACAAGTTTCTCTAATTAGCAGCCTGTAGTGAGTCACTAAATTATTAAGGATGGTGTGTAAAAACACTAAAGGCGTAATGGCTTATGATTTATCCGTGATGTTGCCAAAATTGATAATAAAGTGAGTTTTGTAGTTAGGCTATGAAATTATTTTAAGAAATATATATTTTTAGGTTTTACTTAGCGTATTTTATGTAATTGTGCCACTATAATCAGTAAAGAGTTAACTGCTGGCTGCAACTGCTACAAAACTGTATTTTTTTCAATTTAGATTTATGATTTATAATGTAAGTATCTACCAGTTTCTTCTTTAGTCTCTAAGTCTTGTAAGGGAGACCCAGTCAGATTCTTTTGAGAGGCCACCATCCACCATCTAGCCCTGCCCCTGTTTTCAAAGCCCTCTGTAATTACAGTGCAACAATACAAACTGACTGTGTGTGTGTGTTTTCTACTCAGTGTGGGCGTCACTTTTACCTTAAGATTCTGTCTTCATTACGTTTCCTTTGAAACAAGGAGGTTTAGTAGAAGTAGATCAATTGGGTCGTTAACTCAAGGTTGCCTCAGCTGCTCTTACAGGTTTACTATCAGCTCCTTCTTAGCAGTCTGCCATCACTTTGAGACTCACTTTAAATTCCTCATGACACTGATTTATAGGCAAGTGACCTTGACTCCTTTGCAGTCAGCAGTCTAAATGGCAAAAGTGTGTATTTGTAAAGTCACAACATGGGAAAGGCTAACTGCATTTCAGCTAGCTGCAGATACATAGCACCAAAAATAAAATCAACATCATAATAAAATCATCATCTTGCTTTATACATCAGTTCTAATTTCAAGGCAGCGCGGACAGTCTTAAAGCAACTCAGTCTTCTACACCCATGACACTCTTCTGACATTAACTTCACACACACAAATACCCAGTGGAAACAAACAGGATGAGTGCAAAGTAATTGGATGTTTGTATCAGTTCCCATCAGTAGATTTTTTCGAGCAGAGTAGATGGAAAAGGTTAGGGCACAGAGAGTTGTCAAAACCTATACAATTTCAAACTCAGTCACTTGCATCTCGCATTGCCGCTGTGCTGGGAGCTGCATTAGAAGTCATGTAAAGCCTGTGATGATAAGGCCTCGGCATTGTTTAGATGCAACTAAGTCATCACCATTATCCAAGCAGACAGGACCGACAGTGTGAAGCAGGCTGAGGACGTCTTTGATATCTCATTTCACTCAATCAAATCCTGCTTCAAAGCGTAAGCATTATGCCCAACATTTTGGGAAACACTGAGGGCAAACAGTGGGGTCCAGCCTGCTGACATAGCTGAACTCAATGAAGATTGCCAGTAGTTTGTTGATTCCAAAAAGGCAGGACTCCAATCACAGCAACACAAGCCTCCTCACACATTCTGATTCTGGGAAATTGGCTGCAGCACAGAAGCTTTTAGAGACTCTGGCAGAGGAGTCTGGACCTGGTGAACGCCTGATAAGGCTGATTCGAATGAGACTGCATTCTCCTTTGTTTTGATTACAGGAATTATGAATATCAAGAGTGACCCCACTTGTGATGCAGCCCTACAATAATATATTGCTATCAAAACAATGTGGGCCGGTGAGTTTCAGCATGACTCAACGATGCCCTCAAGTGGCCTGAACCAACAACACCATCACACACATACTTAAACTGTTTTTGCCTTTGTGTTAAACTCTGTTTTAAGTTTGCTCCCATTCAAAATACACAATTGAGAACATCCATTATCACCATCTGTCTTTCTTTTTGCTTGCTTTGTGCCAGATGGATGATGGAGGATGGGTCTGACATGCATGAGTGTTGATGACAAAAAATAAATAAAAATAAAAACACCAGCTATTTCTTAAAGCCTTACAGTAGACCAGAAAAACCATGAAAGCTGTTATTTTAACACAGCTACTGTCTGAAAGTCAGGGCTGTTTCTAGCTTTTTTGGGGCTTCTGTTTTGAATCGATATGAGGAGTTTAAAACCCTTCGATGATCTGTGGCAATGCATCGCAGTAGGTTCTCGAAAGACAGATAGATTTGATGATGTGAAGGTTCCTGTGGGACTCAAAAGTCACATACAAATGCCCTAAAACAATTTTACTATCATTGTGACAAATATCATTTTTAAATGTCAATGAAGCAACATAGGAATGATCAAATGAAAAATAAAAATTGAATTACATCATGATGTGAACACAGATCTCCCACATGCCAAAAGGCTTCCTTGCCAGTTGGACTATCAAGAACTATCAGCTGTTTCTGACCATACCTCATATGGAGCAAATCAAAATTAATACTTTGGTGAAACTATTTCTGCAGTAATATCAAAGACATTTCCCAATAGAGTATAGAAGTTTATTTTAATATAGCAATTATAATCTGAGAGATTAATTCTACTATAATATTTTGAGACTAAACTGGTAGCTTGGACCCTATGCATAGACAGCATAGCGCAAGAAACGGTACTGCTAAAAGTGTAAAAAAGCATTTACTTTAAAGTGCTCCATTACCAATTACAATTACAATATAAACTGTTCAAGTATAAAATACAGTTTATGAAGTTTTTTGCAGTGACATAAAGTTCTGCAACACACATACATACATACACACACACACACAAACACACACATCATTTGTAACTGGACATCCTGCTGTACACCAATAGCCTATATTACCTACCAGAAAACTTGCCTGCCTACCTGTCTGTCAAAATAATTGCCTGCTTCACTCCACACTGTGGCTGAAGAGCAGTAAACCTGGGCTCATTCAGTACTCATACATGAGTATGGGAGGGCAAGAGGGGCACAGGGTCCAGCAAGGCCTCCCTTCAGATGCCCTTTACTTGATCGGGTCAGTTATTGGTGCTTTGCTGAATCATCTGGTTAATTAACAGTTTAATGTGAATTACAAGCACTTTGACCAAGAACAACAGCAATCTATTAGCTGTGTCAGAATCTTGAAAATTGTAAAACAGCTTTTTCCACACCTTGTGCATACTTCACTGTGATTGTACAAATTTATTCAAAGCCTTGACAAAGACATTCCAAGCGTAAATACAATGGTGATGCCAACTCCTGAATGCATGAAAACAGAACACAGTAACCTACCAACTAACAAAATGTCAAGCCTTTTAAAGTAATTAACTATGACCTTAATGAGAGTGTTTTGCCCGTTCAGCATCTACCTTTTGTGGACAAGTATCTGACATTTGTGCACAGGAACAATGCTTAGTCCCTCTAGCTCTGAAATTGCATGTGCTAAAAATATAGGCACTGAAAAGACAAGAGGCTCTCTGCTGTCGTTAAATGGATGGTCCGTTTTGACCTTCCGATATGGAAGCTTGTTTGTCAAAAATTCAATTTTACAAATGTGAACTACATATTTGCAGGATCTCGGGGCATTTAATGACAATGGAAACACGGTTTGTTACCAAAACTTTATTTATTTAGAATGATATACAATACAATTCACAGAAACAACAGAGGTCATTTTATTTCATGATAACTAAATAACATTAGACAAAGCAAAAAAGAAAGAAAGAAAGGAAACAAGTACATATTCAAGTACAAGTACATTAAAGTTAAGTAACCTTACCTTTAATTAAGTTCATGAAATGCAAGTTACAGACAACGATACTGGAAAAAATAGTTCTCTCAAATAACATCCAGTATACTGGATACTTTTACAACACCTGTTTCTTACAAGTATGCAATCTATTAATCAATGATGACAAACAAGCAAAAGTATTCTTAGTTAAAACTAATGTTCAAATTTTAATTATTTTGTGTCACCTCTAATAACATATAATATATGACATATAGTCGGACTGTAACCATGCAGCTGGCTGCACCTAGCCTGCCATTGGACTGGAAGTGACTAAAAGTGTACTGTCATGTCCTGAATTGATTGTGTATTTTCCTGTAATGTCATGCACACACAGTTTACACTACAAAAGATACATGGTCAGATTCACCCCAGATCACCTCAGCAAGCTGTTTGAGTGATTGGATCAAAGTCCGTCTGGTCCACTGGAGATCCAATGGCTTTAAAACGTCCAAGACACATTTTAAAACCAGGTGCAATTTTTTTCTGTGTTCTTCCACATACATAATTACAGTTCAATATACATTTTCACCTGCATGGTTTCCTCTGACTGCTAACCGTCCCTGGCTGCTTATAATCCAATAACAAAAGGCATAAAGAACATTTGTGCCAGCTTCAGATGCAAAGCTGCAAAAAATCCATTTTCCAGCCAGAACTATTTGCCCTGCAATTCTTAAATTAGTTTTTTTTTTTGTTTCTTTGTTTTGTTTTTGGTCAGACCACAGAACCCCTAAACTAGTGTCCACAGTCTTTGTGGGTACAGCCCCCCACCCCTGTGATCACATTGATTCAGTCCATAGGAGGCCTAGTAATGACTAAATGGTGTGGTCTCCTTCAACTCATGGTACCCCTGGTGGTTTGGCTCTGTGAAGAGACAAAGAGGGCAGTTAGGGCCAGAAAGTACCACAGCTCTATCTCTTCTACATTACCCAGTTCTTTAAAAATACTCTTTTAGAACTATAGCCAATTCTAGTTGGTTTAAAAGAACAAAAGCAATACAGTCATAAACAATACAGAGAAGTTCTTTTAACCCAACCATTTTATTTGTATTCACTGCCTACAGTTGCACATCCTTCTCAAACTACATCTTCAGGTCCAGTTGAATAGAATCTCATTCTGTATTCAATGAGAACTGTTTTTGTAATTTGTAATTTAAACTTGATATTTATTCTAAGTCTTTATCTGAAGTCTGGAAGTCACTTAATAATTTTCTGTACATCCCAAATTATGTAGACAAAAATAGCCACTAGCAGAATGCGTTTTAGTGTGTAGATCAGTGTTACGGTACCCAGGCTCATATTCTCCTCCACCAGAGGCCTCTTCTCGCTGCAGTTGACCACTTTCCCCTGTGCTGCTCCCAGAATAGTCATGATGTCGACTAAGTTCAGCTTCCCTTCTTCCTTGGCTTCCTCCACCTCCTCTGCCAGCTCCATGGCAGCCTCTTCACGCTCTTCTATTTCTTCTTGGGTGAGCATTGCATTTAGGCCCTGCCCTGCGGTAGCGTTGCCCACCTGCGGTGGCGCCAGTGAGCACAAAGCCCTCACTTTTCCGTAGGACTTCAAGTGCGCTACATTTGCACGCAAGAACAGCAGGAGGACGTTGAGGTCGTTCAGTGGGCAGCCTAACCTGCGACGGTTGATGACATCCAGAGCTGGGAGGACATCATAGACAGAGATGAATGTGGTGTCCCAAACAAAGAGACGAATCAGGCTGAAGAGGACGATGGGACCAAGCAGAACGTAGATGGCGCCATTTGCCACACTTATCACCTGAAAGACTAGCTGGCCAATCATTTTACACTGAACCAACTCAGGAAACCAGTTCTGATCACGTAGCATGCCTGTTCGGACAAAGCAGCTAAACTCGTCCTGGAGGAAGGCTGAGAGGTGGAAGTAGGCCAGGTAGAGACAGGCAGCACTCATGAAGGTCAGGAGGAGGAAGCCACGCAAGAACAGCATGCTAACAAGGAAGTAGGAGTTTTGTTTGCATTGCATGTATCTCTCGAGTAGAGGATACTCAAAGTATCGCTTCTTCTTGGCCCTGCAATGAAAAATGGAGGATAGATAATTAAAGCACCATGTTCTCTTTTATGTTCATACAGCTGCATACACACTACGAGAAAAGCCAGGGAGCCTCCCAATCCAAAAACAGTTTTCCACTTTTGGCTACAAGAATCTGCTAAGTCAACACTTAAAAGAGACTTTCACAGACTCCTGGGTTTTAAAACCTCGCTCAAGAGCATACCTATGGTGGTTGCTGAAGAAGAGGAAAACCTCATTGACCACATTTTCCAAGTTTATCAAAAGATTTAAACTGACAGCATCATTTCTATAACCTATATTCTGCTTCTACAAATACCCAGTTTTTCTATGGGAATCAAGTTTCAAGTTTCATTTAACAAGATGTTTAAACAAGTGTAGACTGGGGCAACTCAGCATTTATAAGGTAACACAAACATAAAAAAATGGAAAATATAAGTGTTATATTTACAACAGATACACACTTAAGAGCAATGAATATTCATGCTGGAAGCCAACAGTCACTGAACCCTTACCTCTGCAGTTCGGCCTGAAATGTGAGTGGGTTCTTAGTGTTCTGGCGCATATCCAGAATGCTCTGGGCCATTCGGATCGAGCGGTTGTATGACTTGTCTAGTTCGTCAATTACAAAGAGCAGGTCCGAGCCCAGTGTGGGCATGACAAGCTGGCGCCAGATCAGAGCTGGCAGGTACATCAGCGTCGCCATGGCCAGAAGAGAGTAAGGGAACATCTGGGCGGATAATTAGAGAAAAAGGTGACAGAGAGGAGATGCAGATGGAAGCAAAAAGATGAAGTAGCAAAAAAGAATAGACAAGCAGTGATGAGCCACATAAACAATTGCTTCAAAATCCAGTTCTGGAAATAAAAAAGGTAAGGTCAGGATATAAAACTGCTTTTCTCTGTCAACTGATGAAAATGTCAACTGCACTGAGTCTGAATACTTTGTTAAAGGCTTTAGCAACAAATCAGTCACCGTGCTTCTGAAAAATTACAACAGTTTTGCAAGTTACAGTAAAGCGTTTGTTTTTCAGTACTTTCCCATGATCAATCACCCTAGGCGGGAATACAAGTCAAGCAAGCCCCATCAAAATCTCTCAACTTACTTTGTGAACCCATAGAGAGCGCTCCTCAAAGTTCCCATCGCTGTCAAACTCATGATGCATTAGAGAGTCCCAGCAGTACGTGTCGACGTAGCTGGCCTGCTTGATGGTGAAATTGCTGGGAGGGAAACAGCTGATCTGAGGCCCTGTAGAATAAACAAATGTTGATCTGTAACATCATTGCTAATACAGGGAATTGGTTTCTGCAGCCTCCTTTGATCCTGCTTTATCAATTTGCCTCTAAGCAATCTCTAAGCTCTTGATATCTCATACACACAAACACACACACACACACACACAGTCAATGCTCAGTGCTGGAGCTTCACTGTGAGACATGTACATGTGAGCTTCTTGCATGCCCTTTTCCTTTCAGTGCTACAAATCTTTACTGGAGAAATCATATGTTTCCAAATGGCAACCTGGCATTTAAAAACCCTGACTCCATTCCAAAATGGGCTTCTCCACCTTATATTTACTTCACCTTGATATTACCACTTACAGCGCAGCCACTTAAAACCATGCTCCCTATGCATGTCGTGTCTAAAGGGTGCTCCACCCTTAAACAGGGAGTTTGGGAGGGAACACACCAAGGGTGTGCCCCAGCTACCACAGAGCCTTACAAGAGAAATACGGAGCTTCTAGTTATTACAAGCACCGTCCACAATAGCCCAGTTCTCTTTAAGTAGAAATATACTGCCTCTAATTTACTATCATGATGGGATTTCTCATTCCATTCCATCTATAAGCAGCTGTTACATGGCCCAGATGTGTGTGTGTGTGTGTGTGTGTGTGTGTGTGGGTGGGTGGGGGGGCACAATTAACTCTTAATTATCACTTTATTGTGGTGGATTAGTTTATTGACAACACCTAAAATATTATCATGATAGTTGAGGTTATGATCAACGAACTAACTGACAAAATGGTCAGAAGAGGGGTCAGTTTGTTGTCATTCATTATTGCCAGCCACGTGAGGAAATCATTAAACTAGCAAATATAATTTTTTTTTTAATTTCCTGTAGAGCTGTTTTTCACTTCACAAAGCCCTTAACGCATCAAGGTGGAACTTTTCTAGTAATTAGCTTCCAGCCCTTAAAACACGTTTATACTCAACAGAACTCTCAAAATAGATTTTCACAATGATTAGTACCTGTTGTACTGTAGGTAACTCATTAAATGAGCCAAGAGAAAATAATCTTACAAAATAGTTTATGCCTTTATGGTTGTCCCAGGACTTTAATCTTACATTTTGCTACACTATAAAAAACCTGCCCCTGTATTTGTTTAGGTTTGAAAGACAGATTCATAAGAGGTTTGTCATGCTAAATTAATTTCTCCTGTTTGTGCAAAGTAGCCATTTAATGTGACGCGTTTGGAAGGTTGATGCCTTCTGTGGTCTTAAGATAAACTTTTTACAAAAAATACATTTTTGCAGGTGGGAGGAGGATTTTGGTCTCCATCGCTTACATACACAACATACATAGAAAGCATCTTTTTTTAAAGTCCAGATGAGTAAGCTAGAGCAAGCAAAACCTCTCTCAGTGTTTATAGGGGAAGCTCACGCTTTAAATGACACTGAGTGTTGTAGTTCTAATAATATGTGACACCACTGTGTGCTGTCATGCACCTTACTGTTGGAATCTATCTATTGCATTTTGCTTGTGAGAGCATATGTGGGCACATGCATTGACGAGTCATTCTAAACGAAAAAATAAATAAATAATGCTGAATGAAAACGACAGCACATGTCTTTTCAGGGACTCTTGTAAAATATTCTCCCCCCTCAGCTCCTCATCCCTGTGAGCCATTTGGCAAAGCGTGGGTACCTACATTTCTGCCACTGCTCCTATCTCCTACTCCCACTCCCCAATTAACATTGGCAGATCATACCCACATTTGTGCTTAGCACAAGAATTCCTGGCTGAGTGTGCAGGTGCTACTAGACCAGACTCCAGACAGGAGCGCAATCAAGCGCTGTTGTGAAATTGACAACCCAGCACATAGGCAGCCAGGATCCATCAGTTGAGCCGCCTACCCCGGCACCGTGTCTTGTTGTACACCCCCTCCCCCTGGTTAATCAACATATCCTCTTATTTGACTCAAATAGAAGGGAGCTGCCACAGAGGAACTTTGCCTTGTAATTACAGCATGCCAGTGTTAGTGAACGCTGCTCTCAATCATTCCCCATGGCAATTAGAATCAGGAGCATTGGGCTGATTGCAGACCAGCTCTGGAGAAGCGACGTTTAGTTCAAAGTCAAGGGAGTCAGTCTCTTCAGCACTAGCTTGTGCTGTGGACTTGCCACGTATCTTTTACATTGTCAGTTGTGCTTTTTTGTGTGTTATGAATGACAATGGAAAGGCAGGATGTGGGATTGCTAAAAGTGCATGAAACACCAGATTCCACTCTCTCTGATCTAAATCAGTCCAGACTATGAAGTTGAAAACGCAGTCCGTAAACTGCAGAATGGATTTTGTGTTTGAAGTAATTCTCAGTCATATTATCATTGCAAATGTAATACAATATCTTTTTTGCCGATGCAGTGTTAATAGAGCCACTAGTCAATGTTTTTCAGCTACGGTAGGCGCTGTTTAAGTGTTTTCTTCCTCTTGCTAAATGGAGCCCTAATTTTGTTAAGGAAAGTGCCGTGTAATTACAGCTCTCATTGCTCATATTCTATTTCCTCAAATAAGAAAGATGAGAGATGAGGAGATACATCTGGGTGCAAAGGTAAAAATGCTGTTGTGAAAGAGCCGAGACTTGTCCTCACACACATTTGGGTCAACAACTGAGCTCCCAAACGTCCAAGTTTTATCTGCAGTAGCTTTTACTGTTACCACACAGTTTTACTTCTATGGAACGTGAAAACTTGTGTCTACATCTTTGAATCATGACTTAGAATCAATTACCAAAGTCCACAGGAGAAAGAAGTACAGTCTGTTTATGTTGTGTTGGTATGATCATTTTCCCTATCACAAGTTCTACTAAATGCAGTTCAGTGGGTAAATAAAAAGCGATTCAAGGACAAATGGTAAACGTCTACCATGCAGAGGAGAGATGTTTCTGTTTAACAGTGTTGCCAAAATACAAGCGCGGTGAAAATAGCACTCATGAATATAGGGTATAATTAGAGGCAAAAGCAAGTGGAATATGAAACAAACTGCCTATGATAGATTTAAAAAAAGGCTACAGGCAGACAGTTGCTCACCCAGGGAGATCTCTCGAGCAAAGGCCATACACACCAGCATCAGTGGAAGGCCGACAGACACAAACTTGATGACCTTGTCTAGAGGAAGCTCCAGCTCAAGGTGGTTGAGACGGTTTATCCCAGAGCCCTCCTGCAGCAGGGCATCAGATAGCATGGCCTTGGCTGCTGCCTGGGCGATGGACATCTTGAACACCTATGCTGTGATAAAAAAGGCTTCTTTTTTTGACACAGACTCGAGTATGAATTGAAGATATCCATGCTGTAAATACAAGTCACAAGTCACTGCTTGCCTTTCTCTTTAGCTATTTCTGTTAGGGTTCACTTTGTGTGAAATTATAAAGTAAAAATCTATATAAATGGTCAGCAATTAAATAAAACATGAATAGGTCAAATTAATATTTTTCCAGATAAACCATCCTACCTTAAGTCTTCCACTTTCTCTGGTGATCCAATTAGAAAGTATGTTTGCAGATCTAAAGAGTTCCTGTAAAGGTCTGCACAGTGCTGGAAAGCTCCATAAGTATTCAGGGAGGGCCTCTGTAAATGAGAGGTGGGACCTGGGCTGGACCAGGCCAGAGCCGGGACTGGCTCTAATTACAGAGATGACATCTGGGAGCACGTAGACGCCCAGATGGCACTGACAGCAGCAGACCTCCAGTACTCAACACCAGGCCATGCAATTGTGGCTTTGTGTGTGTGTACATATATATATATTTGTGTGTGTGTGTCTGGTGTGTCCATGCTGTGAAGCATGGTCACTGTGGCCCACTTCAAATAGAGTGAACCATCGCCAGTGGCTTTTTCAGCCTCTGTCATTGTGAGACTATTTTTACCTCACTTCAGCCTCAGAGTTGCTGCTAAATACTGTGTCATACAACAGAGACGATCATGTTCCTGACCTTTGCAGTACATGTGTTTGAGGGAAGAACTAGCAGCATAAAAAAGTTTTATTAAGTGCATCTGAAATATACTGTATGACTGGATGGGATGAACTGCGTTGTGGTTTTATAAAAACTTTAACATTTTAAACATGATGTACATATATTTTATGATTTACATTTATTAATTCTCCCCGTTCTAATGTCCATTGCTGGTCACTCTGGAACACTGGAAACAAGCTCCAAACACACTTAGATAGTGTTTTCATCTTTTATTTTGATGGAGAAAGAGTTGCTACTTTAACATGCAGCATATACAGACGCATATAGCATTTATTTAGAGTGCTATTAGTATGATGAATCTACATCCAGTATTAACTTTTGTTCTGCGCAGTTTTCTTGTTTTTTCCTATTCCTGAGGGAAATTTCTGGCTTCAAGTAATCGCTAGACTTTCTGTCTGTTATTTGCTCAGCAAATTCAGCGGGTTTTGGTTGAAGACAACTGCTGCTGTGGGAGTCAAGTTTAGCACTAGGACTGATTCCTGTCACACAAAAGTCATTAATTTATTTCTCATTACTTAGGGCGAGAACATTATCAGATTTTCACTACACATTTTTATTTTTTGATCTCAAACTCTATAACTCAAATATATGACACTCAGAGTACATGTGTAACTGTACACAAGTGTATCTAATGAACACATAAACACAAAATGCATCTTCATGTTCTTGTGCTATCAAGTATGTTCTCTGGATTATCAATGATACTGCTGTTTCATTTATTTTCAGAATAATTGAATTGTTGAATTCTTGTCATTTAAGTAGAATTGGTGGCTTAACCTTAGAGCATGACTCAGTGGAGGTAAGTGGACTTTCAACTGGTGATGGTGATGTTGTTTCAGGTACCAGTGGAATGACTAGTAAGATCACTGAGTTGAAAGGTGAGTTTATTACACAGTGACCTCTTCACTGGGAAACACAGCATCTACCTGGATTCTGCTACACTGTGTTGACAAAGAGGAAGCAGTTGCTAAACGTGGAGCTTGTTCTTCCAGCGATGTCGACTATCATTCAAACATTAATCACATTTATCAGACTTGGTGTTTTCACATATTTATATGAAAATAATGATCACAGAGGACCATTCGTTCAGCGTAAAGTATTCATTAAACCCTGAACCTGCCGGCCTGAAGTGAACCACAGTATACAACTACAACCTGACTTTGTATGAATAAGAAATTACACTGGTAAATGATTTATGACCAGTGCTCTTGTTGTAGCTAATGTTGTCCCACTTGCTCTCCAACTGGTTTTCTTACAGTTCAGACAGAGCCACTGGCTACTGCGCCCGCCTGACCTGCTGTGCAGAAAGGCCTGTGTGGAATAATTATAGAGATATGTTGTGATTCCCGTAGTTTCAAACAATTTCTTTTTTTATTAAACCACCATTGTTCATACTGGTGGTTTCCCTCCCACGTATGAGAACTTTGGAGCCAAGCTTCCATATGGTAATATCAAGTGTCTAATCACCTCATCACATGTTGCCTACGCCTCATTTATTATTTTGAAGCCCTGCGTGGCCACTGTAATTCAAATTCCTTCTCCCAGAAAAAGAAAAGTGACTTAAGGAGAAGAAAAGTAGCAGCGGTACACAAAACACAGATATTCAATAAGTGTTGCTGCAATTAAAGTTTGACCTTTTGGGGCTTTTTTAGCAGGGCAGAAAACAATGCAGGGAAGCAATTATGCTGGAGCGTGTAAAAAATAAAAACAATACAGTGTGGCTCGTGCAGCAAACACCCACAGCAGTGATTACCATTTACTCCGACAGAGCAGAATGCACATTTCAAAAGTTGAACCCCCCCCCCCACCGTGGTCAAAAAGCTCTGTTGGGTTCTTTTGTTGGAAGCAGGCTGAAAGGTGGGAGAGCGTTCGGGTGGGCGTCTTCCAGCAAGTTAAATCACAGACTTGAGCGCTAACCAGTGGGTGGAAGACTACCCATGTGACAGGAACATGTGGGATGTTAAAACCAATATTTAGACTGCTAACTATGTAATTTGGAAATATGTTACAATGAAACAGGGCTTAGGAGGGTTCAGAAGTGTCTCTCTCACACACACAAACACGTCTTGCTCTGGCTGAAATATGTGC
Organism: Ctenopoma multispine; assembly: GCA_034779795.1. NCBI lineage: Eukaryota > Metazoa > Chordata > Actinopteri > Anabantiformes > Anabantidae > Ctenopoma > Ctenopoma multispine. Next base: position 1,532,862 of record JAUYWH010000006.1, read on the forward strand.
AGCAGGGAACAATGCTTGTGTTAACCATCTAACCATGTTTAGTTCCTCTGCCACTAAACATCTTCACTCATCAAAGCACCTGCTTCCTGGTTATGAGATGTGTTTGTTCAGCTTAAACAAGTCATTCAACTCTAATACCTATAAAGCACTTTATGTACGTAAGTGCAGAGCATTTATCATTTGTAGAAAGTTTGTCCCAACCCTCTCAAATAACTCGTTTGTTGCATGGAGGCAGATGTCTTGTGACACTGCAACCCCCCCCTTTGCCATTAGGTGCTAAAATGGCAGCTGCCTAAACAACTCATAAAGTCATATTTGACAGTTTTACAAGCAGAACATTAAGTCAAAAGTCAGAACCTTCACATGTTTTAATTATTAAAATCCGTCTATTGAAACACAATAGATTATGACAACAAAGTGTACAAATGAAATAGAAATATTTCCTATTGTCTGTCACTTGCTCTGGAAGATCTGTTAAAAAAAAAAGTTATCGGGAAAAGAACATAAATGAGCAACAAACTTCACGATGAACAATCAGAACATTCAATATAACGTGGTTCTTTTTCTGGACATCTTCACATTAGAAACGCCTTTGTGTGTGTGTTTTAGTACAAAACAGAGAGCTGAAAATGTTTTCACAGTTTCTTCAAAATCCTTTAAAATTGAAAGAGACATTACTGAGTTCTTTTACTTCGTTGTTTGTATTCCAGCTTCCTTTCTCGTTTGCCTCAAAATGGTTTTCATCCTTGAAAAAGTTTCAGTAACTGACACCGGCTCAGTCAGTCACTGGCAGTCTTTATGTGACTTCACTCGATGTTGAGATGCAGAGTGAGAATGCCGTGCTCTTATTTTGAAACTGAATAACGTCAAATGTCATCAAAGGTAAAGAAAAGCTTTTTTCCTAAAAGTTGATGGCTGAAGTCAAATACAGTATGTGCACGGCCACCAGGAGGTTCGAAATCCAGCAAAACCTATAAACTGTATGCAGAAGCAGTTGTCGTGTCGTCCGTGTAGCTACCTTCTGATGCCATGCAAAAAAAAAAAAAATAACTGAATAAATATGCAAACCTTCAACACCAGAATGCAACATATGAAATAAACATATGGAAAATCCAATATACATACTATATGTGCATCAGTGTACACTGGTATTCTACAGTTTCTTTTTTTTCTTTCTTTCTTTCTTTTGCTCACGGGGAAAAAAATTAAATTTCAAAAAAATTCATGCTGGAAAAAAAATTTTTGTTGCAGCGACAAGTCAAGTTTCACTTATGAGGAAGAAACGCGTCAAATGAGAGCGTTGTTCAACCTGAGAACCTGTGAGTCATTTTAAACAGGCGCAAATGATGTCCCGGCACTGGAAGCCAACACATACAGTCGCTTCTACACATGATTTGGACAGTTTTACACCTTTTTTGTTATCTCCTTTTTATTTTAGGAAGCGAAATGACACATTAAACACAAAGTTAGTGGACAGTTTAGTACTTTCAAAAAAATAAGTCCTTTTTGAAACTCATTTCAAGATGGCACAATGTTTGGACAAAGATTGTAGTTTTTTTGTGTCATTGCTTTATTTCGATGTGTGTGCATCGTCTTACTCCACATTCTTCTTCATTCTCCTATCCTCTACTTCCCTTTTCAGCTGGGCTGACTGGACAAATGTGAAATGGGCTGAAAACGGACTCTTAGTTTTTGTGTCATTTCTTTCCGTTAATAACGCTGTCCAAATATTTGTGGCGCTACTGCATCAGAATATACTGTTCTGTAGTAAAATGAAACAACACATACATTATTCATTGTGGATAATCACGATGGTCATTGTGTGTGATTAGGCTCAGCGGGAGAAAAAAACCTAATCTGTCCTTAAACGCTCTCAAGTGTCACTTTGTACTACAGGCGTCCTCTCTGAGTTTGCATGAGGCTGTATAAAGTGGAGGACTGAGGTCAAAGTTCATATAGTCTTCCCAATGTTTGACTACTCCACTTCCTCTCTGTGTTCCATGCTCAGATCTCGCCTCCCCCCTCCTCCGCTGGACATCTGCCTCCCCCTGTGGTTCTCCTCCTCCCCGTCTTCCTCCTCATCTTCCTCCTCCATTCCTTCCTCCTCTTCCTCTTCCTCCTCCTCCTCTTCGTCCTCCTCCTCTGTGCCATCTATGGAGTCGTCGGCCCCCAGCATTGCTTGCTGCATGGCCAGGGTGGCTGAATCCGAGGACAGTGACTGGAGGCTGTCCATGCTCAGCGGGTCTGAGAGGAGGAAGGGACAACATGTGGGGTTAACATGTGGTACATAATTACAGACTCTAAAAAATCCAGCCAGATCCATTTGCTTGAACCTTTATTGAACCTTTAAAAGCACAAAAACATTTTTAAATAGTGTTTTCAATGAGCAACTTAATTGGATTTAGCCAATGAAAATTGAATATGAGCCAATTTAGAGTTAGAACACTTAACACAAAAGTTGGAACAGAGTCATGTTTATCAATGTTTCATCACCTTTCCTTTTAACTACACCTTTTAATTGTGTGCTCTTTGTTTCAGATATGCGTGGAATACATGTTCATAGGAGACCTGGAGACTGCAGACAGGCCAGTATTGTCCTGCTGAAATCTTCACTTACTACCTGGGAATAGATGATTCCTTGACGGCAGCATATGTGTATCGAATCTCCCACAATACAGCTCGAAATTAGTGGCACCTTCTCACATATGCATATCTCACCCCCATAACCATCATAGATGCTGGGAATTGCACCTTTCACTCACAACAGTCTGGATGCTCTTTGCCTGGCATTTCACTTTCAGTCCATGTGACTTGAGCTCAGGTCCGGACAACTTCGCCTATGTGTCTGTGTCCAGTCATGACAGTAACTTGATGGTTTTTCATCAGTGCAGCCTGAGGGCTTCAATGTCACAAAACTGTGATTTCCACCTTTGGCCTTTACTGTATGTACCAAGATTTTCCCAAAGGTTCTTAATCTTTTAACAGTATTATATCAACTGTAGGTGGAGAGACATCTACATTTGTAGCAGTCTTGTGTTGAGAAATAGTAGAATTATCTAGAATGATGTTACGTTATTATCATAAACTTTTCAGTTTGCCTCTGCCAAAACTTTTTTCGAGTATATTACAGCATCAAACTGTAAATTTGCACAATTTACTTGAGTTGATCAGTGAAAACACAAAATCTTTTTTCAGCAAAACAAAGCTTCAAGCAAATTGATAGATTTTAGTTTTTACAAAAAGCCCCAACTTTTCTGGAAGCTGTGTGCAACATGTTTGTTCTGTCATGTAAAGTAGATGAATCATGAGCGTTTGCACACAATGATTATTATTATTGTTCAGCAACATTATTATGGAAACAGGTATTTATGTCCTGATATTATATCAGAATGTGAAACTTTCTGATATAGCATTTTGTCTATACTGATACTGATAATGATATAGAGTAAATGATAATAGTAAATGATGTGCAGTTTACCTACAAACACAGCTATAGTTTTGAGTTTTAATGATATAACATTTTTATTAAATGTTGCTTCAGTTATCTATTCTATTTCTGTTTTTCAATCCTTGAGTTTGATTTCAGTTTCAAATTCCGATGCTCAGATTTGCCTCATGATTCCTGCAGCATTAACCTATTTTCAAATAACGTCATCCTCTTCTACCTTACTTTTGTCTTCAAACAGTCTCACACAAACAGAAGGAAAGAGTCAATAGTGACACCAAGTGGTTGAGATTAAACATTACGCTTAACTGTTCAGGCATGTGTTTAATTTCCAAATACCAATTTAATAACATAAGAAAAAAAATCTTAGATATGTTGGTGATGTGTGTGTGTGTGTGTGTGTGTGTGTGTGTGTGTGTGTGTGTGTGTGTGTGTGTGTGGGAGGGAGGGAGGGAGGGAGTTTTGTCGTACTATCTGAGTTGTTTCCTGTTCTGTGCGTATGCAGAACTCCAGCCACGATGGAGTCGGGCCAGAAGCGCTGTGTGGGACGGTGCTGCGACTTCATCTTCTTCGCTTTAGGGGCTGGATCTGGGTTGCTGGCATCCAGCATCGGCTGGAGGATACGCCGACGGGCGTTGATGAACCTGGCAGGAAAATATTTCAAAAAGACAGGGACAAGAGGTGAGAGGGTGGGAAATGGTAGAGATGTCAGTTAGTCACCAAACCATTAGACAAGTATAACACATAGTAAATACAACTTTTCAGTCCTTTAGTTTCCGGGTAGAACTTAGAACTTTTTAGTGAAAAGTTTTAATGTCCATTTTTTACAGTGTAGTGTAGCGAATTCTGCTTTTTCCAGCTTTGTATAAAATACAATTAAGTCTCTTTCATTTAAAAAAAAAAAAAGAAAGTGAAGCTTTAACAAACAGGGAGACACAATTTGATCTCCTCTGTAATGTATATACACAACCAGGAGATGGCACCACATTGCCAATATGCTCTAAAGAGCTCCAGTAAACTCATGTTAAGTTTAAGCAAAGTCTGACTGTGACATAAAGTAGCGTTGTTCTGTCCACATGAGGGTTTTATGGTTTCGATCATTTAGAAAAGAGACGTCTTTATCATACCAGTTGTTCACTTGTAAAAGAGTTAGACTTGTTTGTGCTGCAATCTGCCGTTTCTCATCTTCTGTTGGGTAAGGGTGCTGAAAGAACAAAGACACGACAACTCAGTTTTTAAGCACTTTTCTCTGATGAATAGCTTAAATAGACTGTGTGCTACTCTCTTCTCTCTTATCGATTCTGCCTTCTCACATTAAACACGGAACCTCCCTCATCACTCACTTTGTCTCATGCATTACACTTCACACACTCACGCTTCCTGCCTCCTACCATGAGATGCTGAAAGAGCCAGGAGCGCATGATGTTGGTGGCATGTTTGGGCAGAACCCCTCTCTTGTTTTTGGACTTCTTGTCTTCGCTGTCCAACAGGGACGACAGGTCCACGTTTACCTTCAATACAGACACCAGGAAGGGAAGAGGACATAAGAAAAGAAAAGGAAAATGGATGGGGATGGTAGGGCTTAGTTATTGTTGCCACGGAAACAAAGGGAGACTACCAATTACCTATGTTTTTTTTCTGTGGCAAGGGCAGAAATACCTCCTCAAGTGTCACCATGGTAACTGAGTTTGAGTAATGATACTTAAAATATAAAAAAGCAGGGCCTTTGACTATGTGGAAACAAAAAAGGGTCAGGAGCCTGCTTGGTACTTCACAGTGGAGGGCCCGCCAAGCCTTTAGTGAGCAGCTGCTACAAAGTGTGACTGTGTTTGGTTTAGTTTTGTGTTGACCTAAGCCCGTCTGTTCGGATGTTATTGTTTGGAGTCTGCCGAAGGACGAGATCCTGTCACAGTACTGACCACCTACAGAGTCTGTCAGTACTTTATTTAATTATCAGGACGACGTTGTTGTGAACAGAAGAGTTCAGGATTCAGCGTCTTGTCCAAAGACACATAGGACCAGGAGGAACCAGGGGTCAAACCACTCACCCGGCAGTTCATGGGCGACTGCGTAACCAACAGAACCACAGCTGCCTCACATGGATGTATGTGTATATGTAATTCCATGTTTTTGGTGTGGCAGAGCCATGCCTGTGCGCACTGACTCATATTAGTCCATTATTCATGTGAAGACATTAAGAGTTTGAAGATGCTCATGGGGAATTTCTATGATTACAGTCACGGCTGTATTAGCAGAGGGTTTGCATGTTCTAGGGTATTTATTGGGTAAGGCTGTAGAAAAATGAAAATATAACATTTGGGAGTTATCAACACACCCAATCAAAAGACATGTCACAGAGCTCCACTGTTGCCCAAATACTATTAAAACACATCGGTGAGTCACACTGTTGCAGCAGGTGACATGTTCCTCCATGAACACACACAGTGTAGTTTATTTTTACTCACTCCCACATAGACCATCCTGCTGCCATAAATAATCATTAGAGCATCAAATGTGTATTAATCCAACGCTGGAAATGATTTCCAACACACAAAATATTTCCTTCTATTTGAGAAACCAGTTGTAGGTAAATATTCAGCTGTTTACTCTGAGTATATATGTGTTTCTTGTTTTTAAATATTTATTTGGTGCAGGGAAGTTATGAAAGTTAGAAACTATTTAAGTCAGGCAAACATATGGTCGATTTAGCTCTTTCTTTAGTGCCATCTGTTGATGGTGCAGGAAAAAAGATTTGATATATAGTATCGTTTCTCTAGCCTTGTGTGTTCATGTTTATGATCCTCCCCAGAGATGCTTTAAGACATATAAAACTCTGATTCTTTTTAGAAGAATAAAGTGTATCTGATGTGTCAGTGTGAACTGTGCAAACTGTGTTTTGTAAGTCTTGATTTACAGTAAAACCTCCTTTATATAAAATGTGATGACCTGAAGAGTTCCTGAAGAAGCAATTTAGCAACCTGTGTCATTCCCTCTGCTGTTGATGTTCTGTTAAACTTGTCTTCGTTGATGTATTTGTTAAATAGTATTTGTCGTTTGTCTTGATAAAAGTAAAAAAAGTCTTGGATCAAATTAGCCAGGTTACAGTTTTCAATGGGTCTCGGGTTCTTTGGCTTCAAACTCAGTTTGATGTCTCAGGCAGTTTTTACACATGGTCACATGGACAGAAACAGAAGTTTGTAGGCTGGTCAGGATTTAATGGTAAATCCCACCTATTTTTGAATCCAGAGTGAGCTAACAGGTGATCTAACAGGTGAAGTGTACGCATCTGCAAACAGCTGTACAGCTGTCTGCCTTCTGCATGTCAGCGACTTCAGCTAGTTTAGCGACCTTATTACCAACCTGTGTTTTGGGATTGTCTGCTGTGTCTGAATGTGTGTGTGAACATGTGTCTGAATTAAATGTCCCAAAAAACTGGACATAGTTCTAATTTATAATAAATATTAATAAGTCAATAATAAATATTCATCCTAATAGGAATATATTTGTTTCGTGTGAACTGTGCATTGTATGATTAGGCCTGTGTTCTTGTATTTTAACACTTGTCATAATTGGCATACTTGAAAAGCCAAATGTTTTTGTATTTTTGGATTATGTATGTATTACTTAGGGCAAGTGTGACAAATCCGATCCAGGTAATCAACTGTGTGTAGGGCAGGGATGGTTGGAAAACAAGCAGGACAGTGGCCCCAGAGGACCAGGATTGGACACCCCTGACTTAAGGTTATTGGTTAGTTAAGTCTGTAGAAAATAAATCAATGCAATTCCCTCATAAATGAAATTTGTTCATGTCTGTGTGTGTGTGTGTGTGTGTGTGTGTGTGTGTGTGTGTGTGTGTGCGTGTGTGTACTCCCTGTCCAGATTTCAATTCAATAGAGCGCGTTTGGGATGTGCTGGAACAGGAGATTCAGATCATGGATCTGCAGTCAACAAATCTGCAGTAACTGTATGATTTGGACCAAATTTTCAATAAATTTGTTAAATATAGGCCACAAAGAACAGAGGCAGTTCTAAAGGCAAAAGGGGTCAAACCCAGTACCAGCAGCGTGTAAATAATGCGGCTGGTAAGTCTCTACACATCTATACTATGAAGCACTCCTTTTAATATGCTGCACCAGGCAGTACTAGGGGCTTTATTTATTTTTCCTTTGAATGAGGTATCTATTCGTGGAGACTACAGTATTATGTGAAAATTTCATAAGCAGGACAAGATGCATGAATACATAAAAAGCCTGCTAAAGAATATAAAACTGCTTCATTTTCTGCACGACATAGCAGTAGAAAGAAAAATCCAAGCTCTCTACAAGATAAACACCACGCAAACCTGGATGCACTCATACATATACAGTCACCTTAACCCACACATGCTCAGATCCCTCCTCACACTCCCCACACAAAACAAGTATCACATGGATAACCCCCCCTCAGCCTGAGGAGTGTGCGTGTTCCGGGGGAAGGCGAGGTTGCATTAATTGGCAACACTGAGCTCGAGAGTGTGATCACTCTGCAAAGTCGCGACGGAAGCTGCATTCAATTCCCACGTGTAGCACTCGGCCTCGGCTGGGTCACATCTGTGCACTGAGGCCACAAGTGTCAGACACAGAAGTACCTGCCTGAAACTGAGCTGCTCTTCAGGCTGCACCAGCCTCACCAGTGATATTTTAAATCTACCTCGCCTGGTGTTTTTCTCAGTGCTAGTACAATCAAACCTTTAATTAAAAGTACAAATTCTAAATCAGTTCTAACTCTGAATTGTAATTTTGTCATTCCTTTAGTGGTTCAAAAACTAGTTACAAGTTAATTTTCTATCTCACAGATTCCCACTCTGAAGAGCACAATTGAATTTCAGAGGAAAATTGGTTTCAACTTTTCATTATCTTCAGGTTGCATACTTTACCAGTGCACAGCCGACTTCACCTGTGCCTCACTATAAGACTGGATGCCCTGCACTTTCCATCACAGACCCTGCATGTGGACATCCACTAAAGTTAATCACACCAGCTTACGTTATTCACACCTCTGCCTGTGACTAAGTGACTAAACACTTAATCGAATTCTTCTCAATCTTCCTCACGCAGTGTGTTTTAGCAGTTATTTTTTTCCCCTGTTGCAACGTCTCAGTCTTGTGTTGTGACTGTCTGTTAATAAGTCACCACAAATGATCCAGATCAGATTGCTTGTGCTTCTGTTGTGTGCAGCATAACAAAGACGAGGTGACTCCAAAAAGATCCTGCTTCTGCTGATGTGACTTGCTTTACTTTTTCTACTCTAAAAGAACGGTTTCCGCTCTGTTTTTTATATATTTATCTATATATATATATATATCGATATATATCTAGATATATATCTATATCTCTCTATATATATATATAGATATATATATATATATATATCTATATCTATAGATATATATCTAGATATATATCTATATCTATATAGATATATATATATATCTATATCTATATCTATATAGATATAGATATAGATATATATATCTATATATATATCTATATCTATAGATATATATCTAGATATATATCTATATCT
>JAUYWH010000006.1:1541971-1554391 GCA_034779795.1 Ctenopoma multispine
GGTTGTATTCAGACAAACAATAAAAAGGTGCCTGGGGGGAGTTTCTGTGAGATGTATAGACGCCCTTTTATTAATAACAAATTCAGATGAGGGGGTGGTGTGAGCAAAGGAAGGGAGCAAGTGTGTCGACCGAGACGTCACCGCCCCGGCTGCTTTACCTGTGAGTTCTGGATCTGGATGGTTCCTGGTGGCAGCGCCTGCGTTAACACTTGCCCTTGTGATGTCACCATGGCAACTGGCTGGTACAGGGTCCCACCTGAGGGGATAATTTGCCGTCATAAATATCAAGTGGCTTCAGCGGCTCCTGCACCACCACCACCAGAGTCTTGTTAACTTCATGTCAGCCTTGCAAATAAAACGATGCAAACAAGAGACATAATGATTAAATTCAAGGTGCATTAATGTCCTTCAACCCAGAAGGGGGGGAAGAAGTGTTTTTACTGCTGGCTTAATTAGCCTTGATCAAGACACTCTTATCACAGTCTGTTTGAGCTCTTCAATGTGTAGTGATCAAAGGCAGACACATTGATTTATTTTGGGTTAAAAGGGATTTCCAGAGGGCAGGATTAACATTTTTCACTGTACAGGCTTCACATTAGAAGAACCTTTTTAGCCAAGCTCTGAAGGATACATGCCACGGCTCTCGGATACACATACACAGAAAAATCAGTCACTGCAGCTGAATAACACAGATTAAAATGTAACAGCATGTAAGTCATAATGTTGTGTATTGTACGAGTGATACGGCTGGAATCAACATCGTGCACTGTATTTCACAATGTGCTTCTTTATATAATATAATCCCCAAAATACTCCAATTGATGTTATAGTGTCAAACTAAATCACTTTGTGTCAGTGTTATGAACTTCAGACAACCGCTTATATCTCAAATCATTTATCAGCTATATTTACAGCTCATAATAAGTTAATAAGAAATAAAAGCTAAATAAAGAGAAATGGTAAAAATAAAACAAATAAATAAATGTAATTAAAACTAAGTATTTAGAGAGATGAGCAACTCATTGTTAGCCAATAGCTGAATAATGGAGACTGTGTCAAACTGAATGAGAAGAGATGCACACACTTCAAACAGTGATGTCAAATATTCCATCATACTTGTGATATTAATATTCCACAGAAATACGATTTGGGTTACATTAGCACATTAGCTGTGTAACCAGGACTAACAATGACGCATCAGTTGTGTCACAGTCACAGAGGTGTCAGACCTCTGTAAAATGTGATCCAGTGGTAGCGTTTAGTATGTGTATATACAGTGTGTTTATATACAAAAAGAGACCCCTCTGCTGATTACCTCAAAATGTTTTCACTGGTAAGGTAGGAACAACATCACAGAACATCATAGTGTACTTTAGATAAGTGAAGGAGAACTTCAGCAGACCGTATGTACATTACTGACCATTACAGCAGATACCATTTAACTGCACGTCTGTCTGTTATTAGTATAAATCTCTAAATTAGGTTTTAGTGCACTGCTGGCAAATGCACCTATTACACACTGTCCAAAGGAAAAATGAAGACCAATCAGATTTCCAGTTCTCAGCGCTGGAGAGCTGTGACCCTTTGTTCAGCAGATACTTTGAAGAGTAAAACGTTTATAGTTCAACCACTGATTAAACGGTGTCATAGTGTTTTAATTGTTAATATGTGTAATATTCTGCTTACCTGAGACCACTTGAGAGTTGATGGTAGTCATGGCGACATTGCCCTGTTGCAGACCCCCGGCAGGCACAACAATCCCTGAAGGGTTAACAGAGCTGGAGACAGAGGTCATGGATGGAGAGGAGGTCTGAATTAGTTCCTGGGGGATCACAGAAAGACACTAATGAGCAAATGTATGGAGTTTTATCTATTGTTGAGAGTTCGGGGGGGAGAGCTCCCAACAGCCAAATCTACCTGGCGACTAATGACTGGGTTTATCTTAAGAGGAGCTACTTAGAACATGATACCTGCTGCATGTTGAGACTGGTGTGTGTCGGAGAGTAGGGTCCTCCCAGGTCATTGCGGAGAAGGTTGTCACTGTGCATCTTGGTCTTCAGGCAGGTGATGTAACGGTTGCAGAAATCCTTACAGAGCTCGCTGACCTTCTCTAACTCTAGCAGGTGGATCCTCAACACCTGGATGGCCTTTACCATCTGAAAGTAACAAACCACAAAACTGAAACTGCTCAGACATTTTTAAACAACTTGAATGAAAGCAATAGTAAACATATAGTAAAGCCATATTAAAATAGAGAAAAAAACTAAATATTCAGCATCGATACTATTCAGCATCTTCTTTTTTCTCCATGTCTGGCCATCATCCGCCTAGCTATTCTCCACTCTGTGCGACGCACTGTGGTGCACTCCCACAAAGTCACCACTCAAGGTCAACAGAATGGACAGAAAAGTGCTTGGCCAGGAGGAGATAAATCAGCTAATTAAACTGTGCTCACTTAATCAGGGGACCAGTAACTCTTTTGCCCATTGCAGGCAGTCAGACCCAGTGTAACATTACTGCCCTGTGGAAGAGTTAGTGCCCTCAGGGAGAGAAGCCCGCACCCAGTGCCTCATAAAATACACAGATGCAGGGTTAATTGACTGTTCAGCTCGTGTAGGCTTGCCATTCCAAGTATTGTAAGGGCATTTTTTTAATCTTGCCTCTGTCTGTGTCTGGCTTCAGATCCTCCCTCTCTTTTCTCTCTGAACATGATCAGCATCCCCCTGTTCTTGATTTGTAATTACTGCTAGCTGTTGTACAAGGGGAAGAGCAGGGCTAGGGTGAGGAAGGTTACATGAAAAAGGAGGGAATGATTACTACCAGGAGTAGTAATGATGGGATGAACTGTGCGTCTCGTGCAGCTGTATTATATTCTCGTGTTTTAAGGATTACAACGCATATGTTTGTATCAGCTATATATAGGTTGGCTCACCAAATTGTCCAGCTCTGGATCTTCGCTGAAGAACGGCTTGTGTTCTCGCTCCTGTTGATGCACAAAGTTTTCGATGTCCACGTCAAAGCTGGCCGACGTGATGCATTCAGATCCCTGTGTGGCCTGCTCACACTTCTCAAACAGCAACGCCAGCAGGGGGAACAATGGATGTCTGTGGACGCAGCAAGCACAGTTCGGATTGGTGGTGTTAATACAGCAGGTGGGGTATTAGTAAATTGGAATCAGAAGGCATAAGTTTACAAATCGCATCTAGAGTTACCAGTACATGATTTTAACAGTATTCCTGTTACTTTTTATACTGCATTTTTTATCTTTAGAAGCTAAAACAAATCATGAAGGAAAACAAAAATGCACCGTGGTGCTGGGCCACAGACGCAACAACACAGCTACACAGCAGCAGCGACGGCACAATCTACCCAAACCATCCCCTTTCTTCTAGGCTTCTGTGAAGTGATGGATCAAGTCATCAGAGTCCAAAAGTGCGAGTTCATAGTCGGTAAAAATGGGTGACAGAATGTCTTTTCTTTTTAATCCTTGACATTTGAGAAAATGTTAACTAATGTTTATCCACAATTTCAGTAGCTCTGAGGCGTGCTCTCACTGCCAGGTCTCATCCACGAAGATCTAACATGTACCAGCTCATCAGAGAGCTTTATCTAAGAAAAACACTCTTGAGCTTCCTTCTTTCTTTCACACTAACTTTACATTTTACTTCCCATAAGGAGTTTTCTTTTTCTTGCTGTAGCCACTGTTGACACTTCACATTTATACTTTATTTCTGTTCACCATGCTGTTTCAGTTTATTTGCTACAAAACATCCATACTTGCAAATAACTGTATTACAGCTGTAGCAGTGCTGCTCTAGGGATGGCAATGTCGGGTCTATTTGTTGGTCTAAGATAGATTACAGCATGTGTGCCTTGAAAATGATAGCATGTTAGCATGCTAACTGCTGAGTAATTGTAAATGAAGGAAAGTAACAGTGAATGCAACTCCATGACGCACTTTGTAGGACGTTTGGTTACTTATTTCAGGGAAGGTTAATACAACTTCACATACATGAGTTTGGGACAGGACTATAAGTGCATGATTTTAAAAGTGATCCACAAAAAATAGCATATTGTTTATGATTTGTTGATGTTTTAAACATTCCTATGTCTCTGGTTCTTCCAGCAAACATCAGCCAAGACTTTCAATAGAAGAATTGAAGACATAATGTGAACCCCACTCCAAAGCTCTTCTCCCTCTTTTACTTTTAATAGCATGGCAGCTTCTTGACATTACCTAAAGGACATGCTGAGCATATGCACAAGCTTCAGCAAGTGATCAAAAAAAGATCTTTAAGTGGATATGATATGGTCCAGTGGCAGCACTAGGCTTTAGTGTCACCTACATTGTTACCATCTGCCTTTTTATAGGGAATGACATTCACATAAGATCCCCCAGATACACGGTGCAATGGTCCATACTGTGCTGCTGCATGTAGTACAGGCCACAATTATTGAGCATTCCCAGATGAAAGAAAGCTGCTGCTCTAATGGCTGCAGGGAAGGGAATCAAGTCTGAGAAGAACTTGGACAGAAGACTGATGCAGACTGAGACTGCATATGTTGCCCTAGACAACAGGTTTACATGGAGGTGATTGTTGTTCTCCTCACTTCCAATTTCACCCTGACTATCTTCCATGTTCTGTCCCTTTTATCCTCTTATACTGTGCTTTGTGTTATTTTTGACTTAGATGAAATCCATAGGGAACTATCCCTTTCAAATGAATTATGATAAGAACTCTTATCTTATACAACTTATACAACCCATGTAAGCTGGTTACTAGTGGTAGATTTCCTTATGTTCACATTCATTCAGCTTTAGCCATACAGCAGGAAAGAATCAATGAATGAATTTGAGCTAATTTATGTCAGTGTCTAATGCAAATGACAATATAAATTGTTTGTCCCCATCCTCTCATAGGAGCTTTTGTTGAAATAGCGCCCCCATGACAGCAGACATCTCTTTGCAATTGCACCCCTTGGTGCCAGGCACCAAATGACATTGCAATGGCACCAAAATGGCAGCTTGCATAAAAATTATTTGACCTACAGGTGAAATTCTAGTGGCTGAGAGGTCTTGTCAGACTCCTACATGCAGAGCTAAGGAGGAAACTGGTCACAAGCGTTGTTTTATGAAGAGAGACAGAAAAATGGCAAACTAAATCATACATTAGGGCACTGAGTAGTCTTTCCTATTGTAAACAGGTTTCTTATATGATCACTTCCTTGACAGCTGCTGGTCAGTGTTTAATTTATAATAAATCCTTAATACATAAACTCTGTGGCTCGTCTGTTTTAATTTCACAGCACAATTAGTACCAAAGTTTCACATCATATCCACATTCAGGTGGATTCATTCTCAGATCTTTGTGAATAAAAAAAACTTATTCAAACTTTGTTGTAGACCTAAACTAACAAGAGTCCATTTCAGAACGAGATAAGGTGTAATATCACCTTTATAATCACATTTAACTATTGGAGGTTGTATTTTTTCTCGTTTTCACTTCACGTGGTACTGTTGTTGTTGTAGACATGGATGCATATATGTGTGAGTGCATATTCCATGGGGACTGCACTGGGCATGGATGCAGACTGGGCCTCTGCTCAGGCTCTAACCCATGGCTCTCATTTGCAGCCTTTAATAGTCGTCTATATTATACTCTAATCTGCCTGATCCCAATTTAATGCCGCTCTCTCAGCCAGACGTGGCAGGAATACTAAACAGGAGGTGGGGGTGGGGGAGGAAAGGGGTGGGGACACGTGCAAAGTGGAGAGCCACTGCCTTGTCTCTTTAATGTGTGCTTGTGGTAGGGGGGGTGAAGGAAAGGGGCCTATAAGTGAGAGCAAACAGGGGGACTCTCAGCACTGCAGATGGTGCCTTAACAAGGTATTTACTCTCTCAGCCAGGCTCTGTTAGTTTGATCATAGAAATGTCTATTTTTTGTTCATCTAGATAAAGACAGAACACAATACGATGTCTGTTCACTAGTGTTAACACACTGACACATCTGTTTGAGGCATGAACAAGTTCATTTGCTACATAAACATCACATGAACAGAAACACGTGCTGACAAGATGCTGTGGCACAAGGCCTCAGCATCCAGCGGCATTATGGGTAGTCAATAACACTTCTATGGATGGTAAATGCATAGATGATCGTGTGTGTGTGTGTGTGTTACAAAACACTAACGATGCCCCAGTCAAGGTTTTCGGTCCAGTCTAAATATGTTTAAATCCAATGCCTACAAAGATGATTTCCTGCAACGGGCAGTAACATTTAGATCACATGAGATTATGCAGCTGTTTTAGAGAGGTGAGCATCCTCTCTCACAAGCAATCTTTGGCTTGGCCCAGACACTGGCTACAATTTCTGGTGAGTTAATGTTCGCTACAGATGAAATGACACTGAATTTTACCAACCTCTGTCATTATTTAGACATAGCAGTGAGTCTCTCTGCTCAGATCAGAAACCATAAGCTCCTTAAAGGAGATCATTGATATTTTTCCTTATAATTATCACCAACCACATTAAGATATGTCTCCTGTTGTAACATCAAATCCCTCTAGATTGTCTTAAGGAGACATAGCCATCACTGAGAATGAACAATGGCTGGATTCTATATGGTTTTATTCAATGAGACACAACGAATGAATTGTGTGAGGTTCTCGTTTTTATGTGGGAACCTCTATTGAGCTGTAGCTTGTTTGTTAACAGAATATTTGCACACATCATATCACAGGACTGATCAAATGGCTCCTTTTAGTCAGGGACTTGTTTGTTTTACCAGATATTTGTGTCTAGTCATTAAAGTACGTTTTGAGTATATTTTAATGACAAATCTAAGTTTTGTCAGAAGCATCTAAAGTGATATGTATGCACGCATCCTTCCATCTCCTGGAAGTTCCAGGAGTCCCACGTAAATTGATACTGACTGTTAATCATCTAAAACATCCCACAAATCAGATATTTTCTCTCTTCTTGTTGTTAGCATCTTGTCACTTGACTTTGTGTGAAGATATTGCATAGAAAACTAACAGGAAGTGCAGTGTTTGCAGCCTGTCAGCCTGCATGGAGGCGTTTGAGGGCCATATAGATTGTAGGTCATTCGTGTTTCAGAATTGCCCACAGGTCTGTCGTCAGTCTGTCTGTCACCATCCGCATGTCCCTGAAATGACTTTGTCTGGCTTTGGATGTCTGATAACACAAAAAGTTTATTTTTAAAATAGAATGAATTGGTTACCGTGACTAGCAGAAACAATCGTGAAAGGGAAATCGATCAGGAAATTGGTCTTTTTAAATCATGATGGCAGCTATGCAGCATGATTCCCTCAATAAAATGTGTTACATTATAGTGGTCAGATGTGTTTGTTATGTTGTAGTTGACAATTTCCTCTCCACTGTCTCCTAGTGCTGCTCAAGTGGGACTGTTACACTGACTGATACACTTTAGCTCCTAAACCTCGCTATGTAAAGTGCCTTGAGATGACATTTGTTACGATTTGGCGCTATACAAATAAAGATGAATTAAATTGAAATGAAATAAAAATGAACACACACAGTCCAGCGTGACTACACCTGGTAGAGACTAGTCCACATGTACGCGCTCTTTGTTTTTCACTTCACACTCTCTCATTGTTATTTACTGTAATTTCATGTGGCATTTTAATGAGAGCTAATCAAGTGAAACCTGAATTTGTTTTATTATAATTACAGACTTGTATGCTAATGCGTTCTGCATTAGGTGTTTTGTAGTTTGCTTACCACAGAATCTAGACTGCCAGGTTTGTAGTTCTGCATCTTCAGTTTTCACCTTTTAGAACTAATAGTCCAGCTACGGTGCTACTTTCTTTTTCTTAAACTGAATCAATACAGTACGTCTTGTTTATTGAAACCCGAGTCAAATCAACATTCATAAACAAATAAAGTACATTTAACTGAAGCTGCATTTACTCCACAGACTTGAAAATATAAAAGATCAGCTTCATAAAAGCTTGATCTGGACACATTAAATCAATTGACACTTCATATTTCATCACACATCACATTTACAGACCCCCACACACAATAAACCACTTTCAGTGGTTCAGTGTCTTGCTCAGAGATACTTCAGAGATACAGTATATTCACAGTTAATTTTCTTTCTTTCCTGCTGTGATTCATTTTCTTTCTTTGCTCATTTATGGACAACAAACCTTTAAAAAACAGGTTATGTAGAGCCGTTAAAACAAAAATGTATTTCATATATAAGAGAAAAATTCTTTCTTTGCTGCCTCAGTATTTTTTTGGTTTAGACGTGTTCTGTGTTTAGCCTCTGTGAAGCTATTGTAAACGAAAAGACGAAAAATCATTTGTCTTCTCAGAAGCCTTAAGCTGAGAAAATGTCTAAGAACATTACAGGTTTCTGAGATTAGCATAGTGTTGATGTTCAATGGGAGTTGTAAGCTGTACCTTATCAGTGGAGATCTGTGGTTAGCATAAATGGAATAAATGACTAGCGAGACAATCAAGGTTTGCATAGGAAACGTCTGTCCTTGATGACATACCATTGCTCTCAGCTGGACCTCACCAACTAGCGAAGTAAGAACACTACCCTTCGGCGTTTTCAATGACCTTTACACAGGAAGTTGGGATTAAAGTAGATGGGGTGTGAAAAGGCATGCATTTTTATGAACGAGAACATGGCCACATGGGTCTGTGTGTGTGTGTGTGTGTGTGTGTGTGTGTGTGTGTGTGTGTGCGTGTGCCTGTGTGTGTGAGTGCACAGTCATGCAGTGTGTGTGTTTCCCAGTCTCCCACTACCTCCTCCAACCATCCTGAGCCCCCCCACGTTGGCTGCCAGAAGCGGCAGGTTCTATCTGCAGTGCGGCAGAGTGGAGATTGCTGGCTGGGGGATCATTACAAGGGCCATAAAAGAGCGATTTACAGGACGGCCAGTGAGTGGAGTCAGCACGGTCCCCCCACCCTCCAGCACTGCACCGTGCTGGGTCACCAACGAAAAAGCCCAAAATGCAGAATCAGAGGCCAGCGGGGAATGTGATGACTTAAACATGAAGGTGAGGGACGTGGCCGCTCTAGTGGCATCTCCTTTATGATTGGAGAGGCTGAGGCTGAGGAGAGAAATAAGGTGGCATGTGATGATTCTTGAAATTTGATTAGAGAGTGCTTCTCTTAACAACATAAAACAGGACATGCCTTAAAGGCTGAAAACCAGTGTCACACTTCAAAACAAGCTGTTTGCAGGAATAACCGCTAAAATAGCTTTTCCACAGCAGAATTGGATTTGTGTGTGGAGACAAACCCTCCATAGTAGGTGAAGAATGAAGCCAACATGTCTTCATCTGTCACATCATTATATTAGTAACTCTGGTTCTCACAAGCAAAATAAGCTATTGTGCTTGATTTCTTCTTCATGAGGGAAAAAGTTCTAAATGATCTGTTATGCATTGATTCATATATGTACATGAAACCACTGAGTCTGCTGTAGGCATCTGTCCCAACAAAGCTGGGGGTGACAACTGATCTAAAGAGACAGATACATTTCATCAAAATGTGAAATTTAATTAGATAATAAGTGAACGTGATGGCAGAAATCAGTCATTTAATATATGTAATATATAGATAATAAATGTAATATTTTTGAACTATATGAAACTTGAGTCATTCTCCACCACGACTTGTTATAAGTGATACTGTGATTTAGTAGAGCTGTACAGTAAGTTCTTAACTGTGCATGGTGCAGCTGAGTTTGCCACTGTTAGCTGACATGTAACGCAACATGAAGCCGGAGGAGTTCAGTGTTAATTCGGTCATTCAGACAGGACAGTGTTATATCTTCTCCCCTCCAGACTGGGTGGATAGAAAAGTACATTATTGTAATTTGTGCCATGATGGACAGGTTTGTGACCTCTTCTGTTAAAACTGTTTCCTAGCCTGTCTGTAACTGTCTCTCTGCTATTTGGTTCTCAAGATCAAGATCAGGTGTGGCAGTAGTTCATTTGGTAGAGCAGTTGTCTACAAACCCAATGGTGATTGGTTCGATTCCCAGTATCACCTGGCTTGTCAACTGAAACCCCATAATAGCTTAATTAAATAATTGATTATAGTCCCTTTTAGAGCCCTTATTACCTTCAAAGTACTTTGACTATAGTGGTGTCCATATTAACGAGAGTGACACAAATCTTGTGTCTATGTCTGCTCTGCCCCTGACAGTCACCTGCACAACCATCATCATAGAAACGGCGGTCCATTTATGGACTAAGCACACAGTCGAGTCCAACAGCTCAGATTAGCAGTTCAGCAAGTTTCTGCACCACTCTGCTCAGGAGTAGCTTTACTTTGAGAGCAGTTGGTACTATGCGCAGATGGATTTAAGTAAAATAAACTTTTATTTTTCTTTTCCCAAAGAAGAAGAAGCAGCTTCCAAAAAAGTAGGAGAAAGTAAAACTGTTGTAATTGTAAAAGTTATGGTTTGTTTTTGTAGAGTCAGTCACTGTTTTTGGAATTGTAAATCATCCACAACTTTGTGAGCAGAACCCCAGAATAAAAAAATATGAATAATATAGTTGATGTTAAAGTCATTAACGTATCATTTTAAAGGTTATGGGGCTGCTGCTTTTAGCAGATCCTCTACATGTACCAGAAATCTCAAATATTTAGTTCCAGATTATCCTGAATTCTCTACACAAACACACAACACAACCTCATTACATGTGTGACAATCTACTGAGGAAGATAGTCTTTTACAGTCAAACACAATGAGCTACTGAATGGACCTTGTAATGAGATTTCTTTTTTCTGTTTCCAAGGCCAAGAATGAACTTTCAATCTCAGTTGGAATGCTCCTTTTTTGCTTTGACTTTTATCCCTATAATTTCAGTTATGCAGTTTTCTCTCAACAACACAAGACGTTAAACCTGCAGATGCAGAACTGTACATAAAAACAAGCTCAAATCAAAGCTCTGCACTCGTCTGAGGAACAAGTCATGTTCGCCTGCTTTTGCAATAATCTTGGCAGGCCACCAAGGGGGGGCAGAAAAAAAGTGGGGGTTGGGTTTGAAGGTATGTGTTTATGTGAAAATGTGTGTGAGTTTGAGAGAGAGAGATGGAGTCCCACCACCACCACCAACATACCCCACCCCGCCCCCTCTCACTCACTGTTCCCTACTGTTTGCCTGCCTAATCAGGCCTGCTGTACCCCCGCATACTAGAAGCCAGTTTGTGCTGGAGTCCTGCTGTGTTTGCTCCCAACAAGACCACCGTTTCCCCAGGCTACATGTCTGAAGCCTGTGTTAGCGTGAGTGCAGAAAGGGGGTTTAAGCTCCACACACACACACACACACACAAACACACTGTACACATGCACACAGTAAGAACCCCTGGCACAATTTGAATAAGCCTAGTCTCTTTTCTCTAACTATAAAACTACACTTTTCATTTTCATATCTGCTGCTGAACTTGTCTCCTGAATAATACCCACTCAGTCTTAGTACAAGATCTCTCTCTCATTCAGTGGAGATTGAGCTGTCTGGGTATCTATTATGACATTATTATTTATTACTTTTAGGATGGACTAATGTCTGCAGCTTAGGGCCAAGACACATCAAGTCAACATCAAATAACTAGGGGTGACTGAGACTGACTGCTCACATCACCTCACATTGCCCACTAAGGCACTAACAAATGACTAAATACCAGCGGGTGATGGTAGTTTGGATTAGTTATTATTATTCAAAAAAAAGAGAAAGCAAAAGGAGCAAATTAGTCTCCTGAAAATGATGCCCCCTTATTGACTAAACTGCAACAAGGAATACATGACTGCAGCCAGATTATGTTTTCTGTTAACATAATGAACAGTTGAAGTAAATGAGAAATTGCAAATAC
Organism: Ctenopoma multispine; assembly: GCA_034779795.1. Classification (NCBI taxonomy): domain Eukaryota; kingdom Metazoa; phylum Chordata; class Actinopteri; order Anabantiformes; family Anabantidae; genus Ctenopoma; species Ctenopoma multispine. Next base: position 1,553,854 of record JAUYWH010000006.1, read on the forward strand.
ATTGATACTTAACATATAAATTCAATGTACAAGTATTTATGTCTGCTAAAATATCCATCCTGTTTTTTCTTCTGCAAAAATAATCAATCTCACTACAACGTCCATGTGATTTTATGGTTGAATTGAAGCACTTGCAGCGCTGGGTTAAGGTCAGGGAAAGACTATAGTCTGGCTTTATATTGCAAATTTCAACAATCACTTTGCACACACCTTCATTTAAAACCTTTCTTGAGACCCTAAACATGTCTTAAACCAAGGCTCACACAGGACTCTGGACTCAACCTGAGGTTTAACAGTCCTGCACATTATCTGCTCTCCACCCACTCCAATCAAAGCTACCTCTCTTACCAACAGGGTCCGCTGCTGGCTTAACGTGCTGAATGAGCTGAAAAACCACAGACGGAAGACCGAGCAGATGGCCCAACAATGGCTGACACCCTAGAACCAATTCAACAATTCAACCATTGCCTTTATTTTTTTATACAACTAATTTGCAAATTTAGAGAATGTGATTGCAACCAGAATATAGATTATATAT
>JAUYWH010000006.1:1554491-1585340 GCA_034779795.1 Ctenopoma multispine
AAAGTTAGAAATATGTTAGTAGGGAAAAAAGACACAATGTTTATTTACCCTTTAAACAAAACCACAATCTTTTGCTAACCTCAACCACACAGTGGACTCTGTAGTTAAACAGGGGAATATAATTCCTCGGGACATATTCCATAATCTAGCTGTCAAAGCAGTTTGCAAATTAACTTTTAATAAAATTTTTAACACGTCCACAGCCCAAATGATATTACACAAATGTACTCTCATATGGAGGGTTGTTAGAAAAGTCAGATATTCTGAGAGAGAAAATCTCACAGAGGTTGATTTTCTCACTATTATACTTTATTATATTTCCAATATTACCACTGAGGGAAGTAATAAACATTTGCAAAAACCAAAGGTTGTAAAAATACTTTCATCGAAACACATCTCTTGATTCTGTCCGGTTCCTTCTGTTAGTTTCTATTGGTCAGTCTGAAAGGATTATTGTTGTTGTTCCAGGGGGAACTACTACTACTACTTCTACTACTACTACTACTACTACTACTAGTGATGTTTTTCTCCTCTATATTTTCTGTAAGGAAAAAAACGAACAAAATAAGAAAAATGTGGACTTCCTTTCTCATCTAAAGGCAAGCGGTGAGGAAACTCATAAATACGAGTATCTGAAAGAAACAGCCAATAAAACCACTTGAGCTTTGACACAGTTTCCTGGAGTCAGCGGTGGCTGAGCACCAACACACGCTGACCTGCTAAATGGAGGAGGCACGCTCTGTTTTAAGCCTGTCAGACAGCAAGAGTCTTTGCACCACTGGAAAGGCAGCACACTGATCGAGGATGCATTGAAGCATTGTGGCAGTGAGGATAAACAGACTTTATGGTGCATTACAGAAGGAGGAAAAACACACACAAGCACGCCCTGATGTGGCCAATGTTGTCCTTGGATGCGTCAAATTAAAAGCCCTCCCTCCTGTTGTGTACGTAGGTAAGAGGTCTTCAAATCTTCACTTCTTTTTATGCTATTAGCAAAAAGTGCATTTACAAAATATAAATAATGAATAAGTTCCTGTATCTCTCGTAGCTTGTCAGCATGACGGCATGTTAACCTTCCCACAAATACACACAAACCCCCAAAATCCAGCCTCAATGCAGAATATCCAGGCTGACCAGTGTGAGAGAGGCTTTTAGCAAAGACCCAATATGGAGGCGAGTGAATGACAATATGCACCATACAGGGTTTTGCAATGCAACCCTGGTATCTCTGTAAAACATCCCAACACTGTCAGAATAAATCCTCTTTGCTTCCTGTTTTCTGCTACTTTCTGATGCAAATAAAATGTGTTACATCACAGTATATAGCGTTAGAGTAGTATGATTAATAAATAGGTTATTGTAAGAAATAAATCAGACTTAGGGTGATAGCTGTCTATCGCTGTCTGAATAGTGCACAGATCCATGGAATTGTAGTGAATGTGATGTTTACTGTACACAGGACATGTGTGATACTGCCTGTGAGAAAAAAAAACAAACCCACACTCATCTTACTGTTTTTCACTGATTCTTTACATGTAAAGTGTGACTTTAAAGCAGCGAGTCTCTATAAACACAGCTCTTCCACACGAGTCGTTTCTAAGCACCATCACAAGGACTTTTCTGTTTTAAACAAACAAAACATAAAGCCCTATTATGATGTCTCTTTCAATTAAGTGCATGTTTCCATCCCTGAGCCGAATCAAGCTTCCATCAGCCCGCGAACGCTACATCCGCAACCTGGAAAAACAAAAAGCGTTAGAGGCTTTTTAATAAGATGCAGAGAATCCAGAAGGATCTTTATAGTAAATGCCACAACTCATTATGCTAATTACCCTATCACACATTTACTCTGCTGCAAATAACAAAGTAGACAGAGAGAGGGAGAGAGGAAACCACACATCTCATAAAGTTGGCATTCTAGCAATTAGCAAAAAGAAACATTAAAGCCCACACAGACTTCCTGAGCAAAATAATTAAAGAAAATGGCAGAGATTCTGATTCTCTGTGCTCTTACTCTTTGCAGAGCCCCCATATGAGCCCTGCGTAGAGGCAGCAACACTGGCAGATCTATTAGAATAAGAGCGCTATTTGTGTCTTTTTGCATAATTTGACTCACTGTGGGAGACAGTGACTTGTGAAGTCAAATTTAATTGCGTTTCTAACAAGGTAACAAGGTGTGTTTAGTCATTAGATCCTTGCATGGACAAAAATATTCCAAAATTTTAATCTGCACTTCTGCCTCCTCTGAATACAGAACAGCGAGGATTTCACTTAAGAGCTACAAATCATCATATTTAACAGCACATGCTGGTGAACCCTCGGCTCCTGTTGCTCCCAAAGCTCATTCCTGCCTCTGACGCTGTTGATCACAACACTTTAATTGGGCATCACACATATTTAAAGACTCAGTTGGCTCGATATTCATCATTTAACTGGAAAGTAACTCAAAATCCCAAGTCTACCCTTCAGCTCAGTTGTCTGTTAAAGACACGGATACGATGCAGCTGTATTTACCTGTGCAACTAAATCAAACGGGCCTTTATGCTGTTTAAATTGAGCGCTTAATATATAGAGAGATCCTGGTTTTAAAACCTTAAACCTCTTTCCACATAGTGATACTAAAAGTGTAGCTAAAGGGCCACGCCACCATTTTTACACCTGAAGTTTATTTTTCTCACAGTAGTAAGTTGACATGTTTCCCTTAACCCTTTATTAGACAACTAATCATTTAGTCTTCATTTATTAAGGTAAAGGAGTTTCCACCACATTTATCCCGCCCTTACATTTCTATACTGTTGCAGTTTGCCTCTCATTGACAGAAGCGTGTTCCAATCATCAGAAGCAATTTGGTGTTGAGCGTCAAGCTCAAGTATTTTGACGTAGACAGTCAAGTGTCATCCCTTTAGTCCAACTGTGATTTGCAAATCTGTTAAACAGGAAAAGCTATGGAATATAAAGCCAGTTTGGAATTTATTTAAATAAAAAGTACAGTATAGACATAGGTATACTTGATTTGATCTCCTACTATGCACACAATACCAGACTTAATATGGCACAGACTGAGGCATAGTAGTTATAGTAATAAGGACACTGATTGTTAGAACTGTTGGGATTCATAGTATCTTACATACATATTGTGGATGACTGCGTAACACGTAAGCTGCTGTTTGATACAAATGAGATGTGTATCAAGATATCAGCTTTTCACTACCTTCAGTTTATGTGATAAGGTAATCACATCCTGACTCGAGATCCATAGTAAACCAAGACTTCTCATCCTACTCAAACAAATGAAAAGCCTAATATTCTTAATATGAAGTCCTTGAATATACTACTAGTTAGCTAGCACTGTACAACATCTTCTTTTCTGTCTAAGAGAACAGATGGAACATAGATCGAAGATGTTATAGATGTTCACAATCAAGCAGCTGTATATTAGCATTTTTCAGACAGAAGATCACGTTTAAATGCACTACACATAAGGTCTGGTTGCTGTTGCTACAGTGAGCTTCTTGCCCGACTCTCTCCTAGCTGCACTTTAAAAAGGAAAGAGGAAGAAACAGGAGATACAAAAAAAAATGTGGAAAAGAGACTGATTTGGACTAACCCCCCCTCCTATCCACCCCCAGCACCACCACCATCACCCGAAGCTGCTCCAAACATGCCTGCTCACATCAAAGCCTGCCTTGTGTCTCTCAGAGGAGTTGCTAAGGACTTTTACAGCAGCACGCCTCGGGCCTGAGCGCGGGGGCTCACACCTCCTCAGACACGAGCTGGGATGGAGCCCGTCCCGCAGTCTGCAGTGTCATCGTTACAGGTCTGTCTCGACAAGGCCCCGACAAACCTGCAGTAGTTGGTCGTTGGTGTGCTGCTTACGCCAGGAGATCACCCGGCTCGATTAAAAATGTCTGTATTTTGAATAATTTACTTCATAAATAGATAATACAAGCTCATAATAAGGGTGCATCAATATTCTAGTGATAAGCTGAGAGGGGAGTGAGGTGTTTTTACTGGTTTTGGTTTCACCCAGCAGTGACTTTTTTTTTCTTATTTTCTACACCTAACAAGATGATGCCTTAGAGTGCTTCTGAGTGGTAAATAAAAGCACAAAAATGGGAACAAATGTCTGTAGGGTGATATATAAACATACTAAAATAAGACAAAAAAGGTAAAAAAAAAAAAAAGGCTTCTCTACAGTTCAGTTTGGAAACTGTCAGATAATATTTCATTTCACAAAGTAATTTAAAAGTCGAATCGAAGACAGTGGAATATTTCTGTATGAATGAAAAAGGACATGTTCATCTACTGAAAGTAGTGTGTGTGATTTTATACATCTGTTGGCACAAAACGCTCCACTTCCCATAACCAAGATTTACAAACTAGTAGTTTGATTCTAGGATGATGTCTCTACCACTTGAAGAGTGATGCTTACCTTTGGAAATGACTGTTGGCGTGAAAGAGAAATAAAGTGCGTTTTACAATTAAAGTCCGGAGTCATGTGAGTCGAACATCAAGTCAGTTTTGTACAATTTCTCCGATCCAGCATGGTGTTACATAGAAAATGCAATAATTCTAGCAGTGATGGGAAGCTTGAGGGCTGAATAGGGCATATTGCCAAAGCTAGCCTGACAAATATTGGGCCATATAGTCACATTTATTTAACAAGAAGCAAAGCTGACAGACTAAACACAGCGGTGACTGCAGACTGACTCAGAGCTCTATGTCAAATGAGAAGAGTCTCGCACCTGGCGTGGAGTTCACCCAGTACACCCTAAAACATAATCCTATCGTGGGAGATTGAACAAACCTGTAAACTGCCCTCTTGTCAGACTCAAGCTGGGCCTGGGGGTCAAGGGTCACACTGACAGAGGTATTTCCTGCCGCAGTGGCTGCTGGGATATGGACCTGTGGGGTCTTGGTGTTCTGCTGAGTGGTGCCCGTCATCTGGAGGAAAAAAAAAACATCACAAAATGACTGTTTACTGTAAAACTGAACACATGGTGTTTACGTGGAAAAAAATCAGGACTCCGATGACTCAAACCAAATTTATCAACTGAAAGTTAATTTAACATATTCTTTCAGAGTAAACAAAATGATACATTAAAAAAAGTAGGATTGGGTTGGTAGGAAGATACTGTTCAAAACAACAAATGTTTGTCTGTAATAATTCATAATAATAATAAATATTAAAAATAAAATGAGTTCTTAATTTGAATAAGCTTGAAAATGAAAAAGATAGATGGAAAGAATTAATATATTAGTTCACGATGATGGTTTACAGTGTGCTGAGAAGAAGACGAAACAAATCAGCCTGAATCAGCCAATCAGAAGCTGCAGAGTTGTGGTCCAAGTTCAAATTACGTCTGGATTTAAGTTTGTTCAACTTAAAAATGTCAGTGAACACAATAATCCCCTCACAACACTACTATAAACTCTATTAACATTGACTAAGTAATGAAGCAAAATTTAACTATTCAGTATTCAGTATTATTCAGAGTATTTAAATATGTTCATGTCACATAATCAACATAACAGGGTTATCGACTATACTTGTCACGAGCGTGCACCTGCTTGTAAGGCTTGAGTTGCTTTCTTCTTCATTCATATTCAAAAGCAGTAAGGTGCAACATGCATGTGATGCTAACAGACTACAAATAAAGAGAGAGAGAATGAATCACTTTGGCTTGACAGGTCAGTAGCCTTGTAATGAAGCTGTTAAGCATAATGAATGAGAGGATAGATTCAGTAATTGAACCAGACACACTCAGGTCAGATCAGATTCTGTATAGATTCCTGTTAAATGATAAATATTCAGTTTGTATTTAGAACTTCAATGAGTGTGCTCCCAACTGGCCTGCTTGTACTTGTAGATCAAAGATCCAGATCTTTGTTCTTAAGATGTCACTTAGAAGTTGTTTTTGATCTTATTCCTTATATAAAGTAATCTAACGTTTTCATCCAGAATGTCCATAATCCACATGAAACTGCTCTTTTCTCTACATATAACATCCAGTTCACATCTGTTGATCTTGGAAGAAAACTGAAATTTGACTTGACTACTTGACCATACCATGGTCATACATACAGTACAGACACAAGACTAATGATGGATTAACCTGGAATCATAGAGAAGCTGTTCTTTTGGTGACATTTATAATGTGGGGACAAACATGACCCATTGTCTTGCTTATGCTTTACCCCACTTTCCTTTCTCTTATGAGTCTACCAATCCCCAACCCCCAACTCCCCCCTCCCCCTCTCCTTATTTTTTGAGTTGAGATGGGAGCAAGCTTCAAGTCTTAATCCAGGCACCAAATGGGAAATAAATTAGCTTCTTCACACTTAACTAGCTCTCATTTGCATTTGCCGAGCACGTAGACTTGCAGCTCGGGGAGCTGTCCCCTGGCACTAATCCTCTGGGCGAAAGCAGACAGAGCTGGTGTGGACGAGGAGGAGAAGAGGAAGGAGGAGGAGGGTGAGGCGGTCAGATGAACCTGCACCACTTCACCTCAATAGGATGGTGCGCAGCGTTGGACACAGGCTGGGTCCAGACACCGTTAGGTTACAGTACATTAATTAAGCTGACTTGTTGGTGGCAGGTTGGGCCTGGACGTTTTTTACACCTATAACACACAACTCAGCCTCATGAAAAGTCAGGTAGATCACTAACGTATCATTTATTACTTTAAGTACTTTTACTATGCCTTTTTTCTTCTTTTAATGAATTAACAGTAATAGAGATGGTCTATAATATTCCCACATTATTCCTTAAGAAACAAACATACTTCACTTTTTTTTTTTTACTTAATTTTTTTATATTAGTTGTAAGTTAAAATTAGCGGCGATTTCCGTTGAGTTATGTGAGCACAGCCTAGGAAATAATTGTTATGACAATATATTAGTAATATATTTAATTAATAATAACCTGTTATGAAGGTTAACTCTTCTTTATGTTGGTATTACTGTAATATTACGTTACTGGGTAAACATTTATTATGTCCACTAAAACATTTGCTTGTGCCAATCGTCATTGGTAAGAGCAGAACTGATTAACTTAATGGTTTCCTGCACAAAGACGAAAGTCATGGTCGAGTGCACAGCGAGTACTAGAATTATTCCTGATTTGCTCAAACTTGAACACTGAATCTTAATCTGCTGTAATGAATCAACTGTCCTCACATTTCTTGCATGTGTTGAGCTGGTGCTTCAAGCACTGAGGTAAATCACGGTGAAACCTCTGACCTGTTGGCTCTCCTGGTACGATGGTGGAGGAACGCTCTGGGTGGCCATCATTGTCACTGCAGGTGCTGGGGACACATGTTGCATCATGGGATAGCTTCACATTGAGACTGGGAGAGAAACAGAAGGAAAAAAAAAAAAGGAAACATGACTCCAGTGCCAGTAGTGATTGTAAATTCTATTACAGCAGCAGCCACCAGGTGCTGCTATGATTAAATAATGGGAGATGGGATTCTCCCACAACATTCACACTCTTCCTTCTCCGTCTGCATTTACTGATTTATTTATTTATTGCTGTATCTCCGCCTAAGTCTCCCTCTGCATGTGTTGCATAAAGCTGACAGAGACGATGCATTAATACTGAGTGATCTAACAGTGGTACCAAGCAGAAAGAAAACAACGCAAGCAACACAAAGTCAATCACGGGCCCCTTAGACAAATCTTCTACATACCAGGAGGTTCATAATGACACCACAAACAAACCCAACTACTTGTTTAGCAATTACAGACAGCTATGCTTGTTTACTAATTACAGCTGGCTTTAACGCGGCGCCTCGTGGTGGAGTCACCTTGGTTGTCTTCTATGTGTTGACTGCTGCTGGTGTTGTTGCCCTGTTACCAAGCCAATCAAGAGGGCTAATTAGGACTCTTGTTGGTGGGTTAATTGCTATTGGCCGGGACCCCACAGGGCCGAGGGCTGTACCCTGTGGAACCATCACCCCCACCCGTACTAAAGGAGATAATTGGTTCAGGGGTACATTTCTCACACACACACACACACACACACACACACACACACACACACACACACACACACACACACACAGACCCCCTACCATTTCCCCAACTTACTATGGGCAAGCACAGCTGGTGTTCCATCCTGAATAGACATATAACCAACAGGATGTGTACTGCGCATTAAATGTGACTATTTTTAACTAAAACTAAAGACAAACAATATATGTGATCAGTTCTGATAAGATATGTTGACTGCTACACCACTAAGATCAAGCCAGTGCTTTAAACCCTGATGCAGATGGTCACATTAATATCTCTTCAAAGTCCAAATGTTCTCTAAATACCCTGAGTCACAAGACTTACTGGAAAAATGCCCCATTACGCCACATAAAGCCTTGTGTGGTTGTGAACGGCAGGTAGCAGCTACAGTACAATGTACTGTGTACTTGGGCTGAATGGTATTGACCTGGAGGAAAAAGTGCTTGATTATAAGCTAGTGAAATGGAACTGGAACATCTGAAGAAAATCTCTGCACCAGCTGAGATTTTACACGCCTCAGGAAATAAAATTGTCCCGTAAATCAGCCTGACCGTCAAGCCAAGGATTTGTGCGACTTGGAGTTGTGAGATCACGGCCTGATGAAGAGGAACTATGTCATATCAGTTTAACAAGAATGACATGCAAAGGTTCTGGGGAATATCTTAAGATACAAGTCACACTTAAATGATTCAGATGATCAAAAGGATTTTATATTACACAAAGATAAACGGAGAATAAGTGCAAACTTGAAAGAATAATCCACTGCAAGTAGAAGTAGCACTTTAAGTATATTTTCTTATTGTAAGTACTGTAGGTCAGTACAATTGTGAGATATTTTTACTTCACTTGAATTTCTATTTTCTGCTATTTTGTACTTTGACTTAAATGCAAATGCAAATTTGAGCTTTTACTCTGCTACATTTATTGGATTACTGCAGTTGCTAGTTACAGATTCAGATTAATAATACATAACAAAGTATAGTCTTAAGACTTTCTTGAAGCTCAGAGTGAAATGTATGATCATTTGAGCATCAAAAGAGTTTAGATATAAAACCAGCTCCATTTAGACCCACTGTGACAGTAAATTGATGAACATGACAACACATTCATACTTCAGTATCCAGTAACATCATATTCACTGATGTGAAATGTTTTGAATGAAATGTTAACAGTATGAGTATTTCTACACTGTGGCACTGTTACATTTACTTACTAAAAATGAGTAATCTGAGTACTTCTTCAACTTCAATTTGGTTACTTTAAGTACAAAAGTGCAAGTACCCACAGACAAAAGAAAGTGATGAGACAGTGTTGAGTAAAGCACACACAGTGGCTCAGTGCTCTGTGCTCCTCCTGTAGTCACACATGGTCCAGTGAGTGTTGGGCCATGTGGTCCATGAATAAAAGACTCTCTTTGGGTAGTTTTCAAGTTCCTGCTGCCAAACAGGAAGTGATGTGAAAATCTCATCTCTCTCTCTCTCTGTCTCTTCAGAATCAGTGGGGAATGATCTCACTGTTGGAGAACGCCTGTCATGAATCGTCTTGAGAGCCAGATCCTGGCGAGGTCTGTGCCTGGAAAAGTCCGGCTGAGACCGTACTCAGAGTGAGCGGCATCTGAACTTATCACTGCTGCCAATATTCTGATGTTAAATGCTGGTTTAGGTTTTAATTTGGGGTTTTAGCAGCAAATCTGCATGTTTTATCAGGCCGTGCTGTGGGTGTGTGTGTATTCAGCTCAGCATCATACTGTATGAGCATGATTGTTTGCACTGTGTGTTCACACTTGTTTGTGTGCCATGTGCATGTCTTTGCAAGTCATTTGTGTACTGATTGCGTCTTCTGGTTTCTGCTCTCATTCCAACTGGTATCAGCTGAAAGGCATCTCCTCTGTTATCAGGCCTCATTTTAATTGCAAATGCAGCGAGCGTGTTAGTGATTAAATGGAAAATTGCACATTAATTGATGAGACTGGAGATAAAGCAATTCCAATTACCGCACAGTATTTTAGGCGGCCTCTCAAGTTTCGCCGTCCCTCGAAGGAACGAGCCACCGTGTTACGACACGTAACATGTGCCACAAACACAGCAGATGTAGCGTGAATGTACAGACAAGAAGACTGTAAAAACACCAACAAACAGGCCGTTTCATGTGAAAAAACTAAATACACTGCAAAATATAAATCTGATGTTGAAAAAGGGGACAATAACTGTCTGGCAGCCACTCTCTCTGAGCTCACCAAAGGTACCCAGTTACACAATAAGTCATAAAATTCATATTGGGGACAAATGACATGTTTGTTCCTGAACAAAGGCCTTTGAATTATTACAGTTTTCATAATGCATATCAATTGAAAAGTGCCTGTAGTCGCAATCAAAATTCAAAAGCAAGCATAAAATGGAAAATGAGAAGTAGGCATAAAATTATTCCAACAAACATCAAAGGGTTTTGAAAACTTGGATTGGAGGCACTCGTACTCTTTCATCGGATTCTGTGCAGGAAGAAGCACTTCTATTCAGCATTCAATTTTCCAACAATTTTCGGGCACAGAATTGGCCTCTGCTTTAAGGTTAGTGTGCGGTGTACAGCTGGAGTTTCACCACCAGCACTGAAATGAAAATCCATATCTGGTCACGTATGATGTGATCACTCCCCGTGGTCGCCACTCTTCAACCATGCCCAGAGCTTTTTTTTTTTTTCTTGTTTGCTCTGGTTTGCAGAAGAATGCATTGGACAGTATTGAATTTCCACTGAATGTGAAATGCTTCCTGCTACAAACCAAAACTGGATCCTTCTGATTCCTACACAGAAAGAAGCATCTTGCAATCTAGCTGGATTGTCACCAGATCATTAAAAGCAGTGGTGTGGTTGGGGGGAAAAAACACACCGCCTCTTGTAAAATTTTTAACACTTTGCTTTCTGCAAATATATAGTGTAGTAGTGAGTATAGTGAATGGAGGTGTCAGGTAATGGATTTCGACCTCACACTAAAATAATGTTGAGTTGAGTTGTGTGTGTAAGTTGGCATTAAGCATCTCTTCACTGAGTGTTGCTACTTTAAAACATTAACGTTATTCTGGCTGCTGAGTCAGAACCATCCATCTATTCCTCCATGGATCTTTAAGGTGGAATGAATCAATCAATCGATGATGAGTTCACCGTATAGTTAAACACCCCTACTCACATCCTTTCTGTTGTCCACCGTACGTACATATTCAGGTCAGCTGAGATCTGAAACCACCTTGGAGGATAAATTTGAAGACTCCTACCAACTTTCCATAGACAGAAGAAGATACCTAAGTGAGTAGGGAAACATTTTCTCTCGACTAGAAAGAAGTCCAGTTGCAATGGCTCAACAACAACCATGCAAATGTCTGTCTGACTTGATTACTGGTCAACTGGATCCACTAATCAGACCTAAAGCTGGTCATTGATAATATCGTGGGCAGTGACAGCGCTTACATTCCACTCTCCAAACACTGCTTTTTTTTTGCCCATTCTGATCAGAAACCGCACATTCATGCACAAAGGAGAAAAAGCATTAGAACTTCTTTTCTGTGCGCATTCTATCATTTGCACCTCCTGCCATCAAAATCTCATTTAATCTGTCCTGTTTGAGTTTGTTGGTTAAGAGGTTGACCTGCTGGTGCAATGAATAACATTTAGAAGTGGGTATGTCACCTTGGTCAAATATTACGCATCTTAATGTCCTGGAAGAGGGGAAGATGAATAAATAAATCAGGTGTTTTTGAATATGAGTGGGATCTAATCATCGCCTTATTGTCAGGCCTGATTTACAATGCAAACACCAGGAGGCGAGGCCTTGATGGCATTGAGGAAAATGGTGGAGGGAAGGGTGGAATGGTAATAAGATTGTGGCAGTGGAGGGGAGGGGGGTGTCTGTGTACACATTTGTGGTTGGACTCAACGAAGATATCGAAAACGCATATCAGAGTGCAAACACGTCTCTCTCTCTCTCTCACTCACACACACACACACACACACACACACACACACACTTGTGCACAGGCATGCAAACACACGCATGTATTGTCCATTAATGCACAAATTCCAACACTAAACACAGAGATTGAAAAGCTTCACCCAGTGTCATCCTGAAGGCAACGTCGTGCACACACACACACACACACACACACACACTGTCTTCTGCCCTGATGCACAAGCATGTGCACACACCTAAATGTGTGAGTGTACACACAGCCGGAGGCGAAGACAGTCTCACCAGTGGTCTTATAGGGCTACAAATCCACCCCCTAGGCTAAAAAGAGCTTCACACATATTACAGTCAGGACCCAGTCCACACTCCCAGACCACCTCATTAACCTGAGCTAGCAGCCCTGCCTCCATCCGGCATCCGCAACACCGTGCTCCTCACCAGCACACACTTTACAATTCATACCAGTATCATTTATTCATCTGCTCTTGTTGATTGGACTCATCCTCGCCCACGAGATGGACGAGGTGCAGAACTGAAGCTGGGTGAAGGACGTTGGAACATTGTTGTGGACATTGTTAGTTCTGGGTTCAGGGAGATCACAATGAAAGTGGCGAGGCACGGTTGATTGATGTAGGTCATTGTTGGAATGATTCCATCTCAAGGGGTTGATGTGGAGGAGTTTGGATGTAGTTTCATATCTCTACAGTGTGCTGCGAGTCGGTGTTACCTTACCGATCATACAGAGCAAGGTGTTGAGCAGTGAGAGTTTCTGGGGTCTCAGCGTGGCTTAGTGGTCATTCACAAAAAGCACACAATATAATACATGCATCTAACTGAATCATGTGTCATCTGCTGCTTATGAACATTTACTTTAGTGACCAGTGAACAGAAAGCAGTCAAAAAAATAATCACAAGCTGGGGTCAGTTACAAACAAATCACAATGCTCAGAATCTGTCTTTATTAAATGTACCATTCAGCAGCTAAGGAAGAAGAAACAGGAAAACAAGTCAGTTTTTACACTGTAATAAAACAACATCACCACTGACAAAAAGCTGCGTTTTCCTCTTCTCCCTCCAAAGGTTGCTCTGACTCGTCCTTATCAATTTCCAATGACATTTTATGCTTGAATGTAAATTTATAACCTTTCCAGTTTATTCTTTCGTACTGAACTTCTTAATGAATGTCCTTCACATATTCAAATATGCCCCACAGCAGTAATGAAGACACGAGGATTTCCCTCGGGTATGGCAGTTTGCAAGATTCACCGCTTTCTTTCTAACTGCTGACAATGGCGTCAGCACTCCAATCTGACTGCAATTCTTGTTTTCTTTGTATTTATGCAAATGTTTGTTTGGATATTACACATTCCGGTTTGATTGTCTTCCTTCCTGCTTTTAAAAATTAAAGTCTCAAGTAAAAACGGATAGCAGTAAAACTACAGTACTGAGGAAGATTTTTGTAATTCCCCAAGGACAGGAGGGTTGCATGCAAATAACCTTATTAGCATAGCTAAAAGCCCTTCTTATAATGAGGGGAGTTTTTTTTTTCCTTTTCTTTTTCTCTGAAGAGGCTAAACATATAAGACCAGGATGAAAAGACTACCCATGCTGCAGGTAAATGATTGTACCATCTTTAATCATCTGTATCAAGAGGTACCAGATTTATAAACCAAGAGAAAGTATTAATGTTTCTACTCTGGTGATGCTTTTTCAGTTAAAAGGCAAAATATGAGCCAACATTATCAAATCCACCAAAAAATATATATTTCATTTTTATATACTTTTAAATATTTTCTCTTAAGTAGAAATTCTAACTAAATGTGTAGCAGAAGCACTGCACTGGATAATTAATGAGAGGTGGGCACAGACAGCAGGGCAACTACAGATCTGTTTGAATACATCACGATACAGGAGCTTTTCATTGAATGAGTTTAGACCCAAAAATCTAATCAATGCATATTCATGAAAGAGTGGTGTCTGATTGATTATTGTGAATTATGTGACACAATAATCAAAGAAATTAGCATTCTACTAGTGCCAAAACATCAGAGTGAGCCCTCATTAATGTGAAACCAGTTTCCATTGGCTACAGTTTAAATATGCCAGCATGGAGGTTTGTCTCCTCCCAGTAGGCTGCAGCACACTCCTCAGTCATCCTGCATAAAAAAATAGAAATAAGAGCACGGACATGCTCTGGTACATACAGTATAGCCCACGGTACAGCAGACACATGGCAAACATGGTGGACGTTGACCAAATGGTTGTCAGACCTGCTTCAGAGAACTTATTTTTGTTTCAGCTCTGTCGGAGATAAATTTACACAAACTGGCGGCGCATCATTTCCTAAAACAAATACACACACACACACACAGGCACATGCTCCTGGGAAGAGGAGGGTGGGTGGGGTGCGTGGAGTGTGCCAACAGTGCGCTCCCCTTCACCAAACAAAAATAGCACTGCAACAGCCTCTGTATGGTGCAAAAGGCACAGAGAAGATGTTCTGTTGAAAGTGGATGTGAAGAGATGCGTCTGGAGATATTTAATCTCTTTCTTGACAAAGAAAAATCCAATGAAAAGACCAAAGCCAACAGTGAATAGACGCTAATAAGACTCCTCCAATGTGCCACAGAGCTCCAGTGTTGTCCAAAAACACATCAATCAGCCACAGCTCAACTAAATGAAATGTGTAGTTATACATCAGGTTCAAATCCATAAACTACAGCCACATCACCTGCACCTAACACATGCTATCAGTTAAACTAGCATCACATGACATAACATGTTCACAATCACCATGTTAGGTTCTGATGTTTAGCAGGTACGATTTGCTAATCAGCACTAAGCACAAAACAGTTGAGACTAATGGGGGTTAGGTTTAGTCCTTTTTTTCATAAAGTACTGGACATCTCAAGCTCAGGGCAGGGACATTGTGCTTTGTACAAAATTTCCTGGCAATCCATCCAGTAGCTGTTGTGACGTTTCTTTCTGAACCAAAAATAACCTCATGGTGGCGTCAGAAGAACTGCAGATATTGTCCTCCTGTAAAATACAACCATACACTGTAAGTTGTACCATCAGCAAAAAGCCAGCAGTACGTACGTATTAATGTTGTATGCTGTCTAGTGGCTGCAGTGAACACATCAGCGTATCGTGTGTTTTTTTTTATCAACACATTTGGGATGTGCAGCTCCATTAATTATGCTTTAATTAACACTGTGAACGGAAATCAAACACACTTAATGTGAAGATTAGTAACTCAGAGAAGAAGTGAAGTCAGCCCCTCTGCTGCATCAAAGAGATTTTATGTACTTATAGACACGTAGTCTTGTGATCCATCCAGCTTTGTTCAGCCAACCACAAGAGTAGCACCTGAGTCATTTTGATGTTTAAAGGTGGTGCTCGGCCCACTGTCTACATCTGTCTACACACACACACACACACAAAGGAGGAGCATTTCCTCTACTAAGCTGATAACCATCAAAACACTGAAGGTAGAAAAATTCAGGCTGAAATTGGAACGGCCGAGCTCATAGAGAGGAAATGTAATCTACAAGAGTTTCCCAGCTGAATTCTTTCCAGACACTTTGCTCTGTTTCTCTTTCCATCACCCCCCCCCCCAAAAAAAACTGCACTACACCCCCAATGCTTAACACTCCAGGTCGTCCTTTCCTCCGCTGTCATGTTTGCTGGCACATGAAACATGCAGCTTATCTGCTGTTCTATCTGCGAGGTACCTTTTTTTTTTCTTTTTTTAATGGATACCGCCTTATCACCCTGAGTGAGCGCCATCCGCGTCACTCCAGAACAACTTTAGCTAGTGGTGAGGAGACGTGACTAACAAGTAAATGACAGATGATGCAGGGTGGCTCATTTGTGTTTTAACACTTCACAGGATAAAAACGTAGCAGACAACTCAAACTCAAAGGCATTTGAACTAAAAGTGACAGTAATTCACTTGTCCCTGGCATTAGTCCATTAATGCCTATACATTTCACTGAACTGAAATGATGGAGCGGCCTCCCGTCACTGCAGTGTATGGGGAACGGCATTGACGCTTTTGTGTAAGAATGCAATATTGTTTCATGTGAAGTCTGCAGACTGTTTAAAAGAAGCACAGAGCGCTACACAAATAAAGAACAATGTAAGCACATCACCAGCTGGTGTTCCTCAAGCTGCTTGTTGTAGTGCTGTTGATATCCTGAAGAAACCAGGCCAGGCTGCAGCATGGTTTCTAATTATTGCAAAGAAAATAGAATTCACTGATACATACGCAGTCCTGCAATAAAGAAACCCAAATTATACACGTTCCTAGCTTTGTCATTGAGATACTGGTTATTTGAGGTAACACCTTATCATAAATGTGTGTTTGTGCAAACCCACTACACAGTTTATTTAGTTTAGGGTGAACCTCACTCCACCTCACCTGCATACAATAGTACAGCATTTACTGTACATCCCCCCCAAACATGAACTGTAGCTAATCCTCCTGCACTGTATTTTTCCATATAACATTGAAAACCACCAATTTATTTGCCGCTCATTACCTGATCCTCACAATTCTTTGGGTAAAGATTGTAAAGTTTGGCCTGAGGGTGGTGCCACAGCTCATCAGGTAAAGCTCTATGTCCCACACCGCCTGCTAGAAAGTCTGTTTATACCCTAATTCATTTCCTTTTCCAAATGCACTTTGCAGGCAAATGTATTCACTCTCCGGATTATGATCAGTGACAATGTTTTTGTCAGATTTTTGGTACCATTCTGAAATAATAGGTCACAGTTGACTGTCTCTCCTAACGAATTACATATGCAACTGAAGTGCAACTGTGATTAGGGAACAACGTCAGTGGCTGGACAAAATATGGATGTTTCACTACAAGATCAGATCAGAAATGCAACATGGGAACACTGTATCGATGTGTTCAGTGTCAGCATATGACATGACTTGCTATTTACTCCAACAATACATCTTTTAACTTTTCACAACCTTAACTAACTGCAGGTTAGAGGTAGAAGTACACAAGTGTTTGCTTCTCTACTACAATTAGAAGTACAACTTAAAATGTCCTAGTCAGCCTTCCAGTTGAAGTACAAAAATTTTAATTTGTGCACAAGTACTTCACTAATCAAGCATGGAAACTGTAGGGAATATAATACTGTATGTTGCCAGTTTACTGTTTTGAATGACATTTGTTCAGTATAAGCATGTAAGCATTTCTCCATTATGTTGGTAAAAATGTCATTTAAATTCTGTCATATGCACCTGCAAAATATCATTTGTAAGAAACAGGGTCACTGTGTAAAATTCTGACCAACAACTGCAGTACTGTAAGGTTTATACTGGGTATCTACTATCACACTTGTACAGCTACTAGCATGTAGCTTTCACAGTAGCATAAGCAAGCAATCCCAAGCCATATCCCAGAAAATCACTTCTTGATATGGTCTTTATATGCAAATCCTGAATTTACTGTATTAATAGGATGTTACTATGGGAACACAGCTAATGCACAGTATGAAAGGCGGTCACCGGGTTCAGGTGTACACATGATGCTCCAAATGATGCTACTAGATTGAATTCAGTGTTTACAGTAAAGAGTGTAGCGTATAACAGACTGGATTAAAGATTTGAAATTAATTTAAGATAATGTTCACAGATGTGACTGAAGGACTTTATTGATTTTCATCCACTAAAACTGGCTGCGACCCCACATCAGTACTAATTCTAATATCTTTATTGTTTGCTATTAGTTAAATACTAAAATCTGGGTTTTAGAATTTGTACTCCTCAGAAGAGTGAAAAATGAAACATCATAAAATGATCATGTTTTCTGTTGGTGGTGGATCTGAGTTTTAAACAGATTATCTGGCATGTTTGCAGTTATCGATAGAGCTGGGGAGTAAATTCTGAACAGTGTTGACGGGTGATGCCAGCACGTCCCTCTGAGCTGTTCGTCTCATCTTTTGAGGTTGCAATCCTGGTGAAGGTGTGCATATGTTGAAAATGAAATACCACTTTACATGGTCCCAGGCATGTGCAGAAAGTGCTGCTTCACAGCCGTCCGCCACCACAACCACAAATACACACACAAACATACACAAACACACACATACTGCTTCACAATGAGTTCAGCAGAAGGGAATATTTGAAGAGAGTGGAGGGGGATTAATGAGAAGGGGATTAGCATGGGTGTGTGTGTGTGTGTGTGTGTGTGTGTGTGGTCGTGCATGTGTGTGTGTGTGTGTCTGTAGTGTTTGCCACTTGAGTGCCAGCGGAGTTCTTGTTGGGGGAGGGGGTGTTGGTGGGTTAGTCCTGGCGGGACAAGACAGGCAGAAGTCTGTTTTAAGAAGAGCTGCTGCAGGTCAGACAGAACCAGAGGATGACTGAGCAGACTGGCATGTACAACAAGTCTGCGATGAGGAACCAAGCCAGAGTAATGACGGGTCAGACTCTTTGAGCATGTAGAGGAGGGAGTAATCTGGCAACTTGTGCTGGATGAGTTATGGTTATTTTATTTGGAGCAAAAAGCTGTTCAAGGTCATAGGAAAAAGCTAAAAGCTACAGTACACTGTTTGTGTAACTAAAACTATAATACTGTTGGTATTTCATACAGTTCTGCTGCTTACACAGTAATTCACAATTTCTGTATTGAAAAACGGATTTAAACAATGAATTGTAACACTTGTCAACACTGCACAACAAAAGTCAGATGAAACCAAATCAAAAACTGAGGACGAACATCATTATTTGGCGTTGTCATCATGCTGCCGAATGAATCTCCGACGATCCTGGTGCGTGATAACAATTTGCCTGCGCTTCTCAGCTTTAAGGAGACTACTAATTCTCACCAAATTCCCAATTCCATTACCAAATGGAAATGTAGGCCCACACCTGCAAAGAACCTCCACCACGCTGCACTCTTTCCCTGCAGACACTCATCCTTTGGAAAACTAACTGCCTTGTGACAGAGCCAAATATTTCTCATCAGTTTAGAACACCTGCTGCCATTGTTCTGCACCCTAGTTCTTGTGTTTCTGTTCATAAGAGAGTCACATGGCCTTTTATTCCACATCAGAGGAATGGCTTTGTGGTTGTGGTCCTCCATTAAAAACTACTTCTAGCCTTATCCTCACTGTAGACAGTCATAGCAATGAGCCACTGGTTTCTTTTAGTTGTGTGCAGATGGTGCTACTGGAAATCTTCAGACACAGTAATGTGTCTTTCACCTGCTGAAATGCTCCCTTGACCAACCACTGTTTCCAGTCTTCAATATCATCAATTTTGTTGTGATTCTACAGAAGAGCACATCAGGAAGCATCTTAAGACACATGTCCATTGCAAAGTTTGTGCCTGTGAGAGAGTTTGTTGATGGACGGTGACCACATTGTCTCTTGTTGCTATTCTCACGCTCAACGTGGTGTAAAATGTTCAGATGAAAGTGTTACATCTTCAGCAATCTCCCCTCACCCAGTTTGATGTCCCCCGCACAGCTGTTTCTGATTTGTAAAGATAGTGGGTCTGCCTAAAATTCAAGTACATTAGTTCATTAGCACCTGTTTGGTTTAACTGTTCGTACTAGGATTTATTGCTACAGATTGTTGGGTTACTTGTTGAGCTGCATATAAATATCTGACTAGAATATTTTACTATTTGCAAAAGTTTGGAAAGCTAAAACATATACCACTGGAACACTAATGAAGAATATATCAAATAATCTATTCACAGCTCATCATCTGCTAATATGCAGATGATTCACTTATATTAGAGTACATAGTTAAATGATGATCTAAGTACAATCTATAAACAGTTTAATACAATATGCTATCAGAAAGCTATTACAGAGCACTGTTTTACATTAAACATAGAGGGGCAGTAAAGCTATCTCAGAACTCAGGCAGAAGGGAACAAACAAAAATGAAGTGGAGTGGGAGTCATCTGAAATGTGAAGACCAAATAATGAGGCCAACACCAGCGGTGTTTGCTGCTCTTGGCTGGACGGCCTCTGTTTGTCTTAGTGTTGGGGGGCAAAGAGAGCTGGCGGCTGAATGGAATTCTTGGAAACGCCAAACAAACTCATATTAAATTTCCCCTGAAATGCCACGGGGAGAGGCATGAAGCATGCGTGGCAGGGGTGGAGAGGGGAGGATGCATAGAGTGGTGGACGGTAGAGTAAAGACACTGAAGCAGGAGAGGGTGGGAGGGTTAGAGGCATGCTGGGAAGAGAAGTGAGTGGGGAAGGACAGAGTAAGACATCTTTGCAGGCTATAGAGAGGACACAAGAAAAGGCAAGAGGGAAGGTTATGCTGGAGGTAAAGAAGAAAACTAATGGACAAATATCACCCACACATTACACTGTTTGCTGAAACGTTGGATTTATAGTCATATTTCTAAATCAGCTTCCAGATCATCTAAACAAAAATCTGCAAGTTTAGTGAGTTTGGCGATGGTTTGTGAACACTGCTGTAGTCTAAAGTCAAACTTCTGACTTATTGACCGCTTCATTGTGCTGATACGTTAAGCATCTCAGTGGTGCTATTGCAATTTTCCACCACAGAAACATCAATATAGTGTCTTCCTGCAACACACAAGTTCACACTGCAGACTTTTTATTAGGTGTTGCAAACTAAGGTGTCTGAGATGGGTTTACTAAAGCTGGCACTGGCAAGAAAACCTAAAACAGGATTGTAAAATAAATAAATGATCGGCTGCATATGGCCAGCATTTATTTTCAAATGAACAGCGTCTACTTGTTTTGTCCTTTAGGTGGTGCATTGAGCCTGAGCTTCTCAAAAATAAAACCATCAACCACATACTGTTGAGAAAGTGACAAGTGGTGTTTTGTTCTACAGTATGTGAGACAAGTAATAGGTAAGTTTACTGCTGATTTGTTATACCTGCTGTTTAAAGGAGGAAAACAAGACAAAGTCACAGGAGACTGCAAGAAACACACACACACACACACACACACAAAGTTGTCTCTTCAGCTATTGTAAAGAAAAGCACAAAAGGAGAATGACAAATCAGAGCTACAATCCGTGAGCGAGACTTGAGGTTTGCTTCGTGGTCCAGCCTCACATTCTACCTCTCTGCCCCCCCCACCCCCACCCCCTTTCTCTCTCTGTCAGCTAAAGGGACATCTGGAGTGCATTAAAGCACTAAGGACATTGGATCTCCCCAGAGCGCCTGACTGGATGGGTGGCCCACTGTAGCCGCCTTTCAGCAGTGAGACCCTGCCATACCTGATTGATAGAGGGAGCCCCACACTAACACACATTCAAATCTCCAACACGGCTCACATATATCATGGACCATTGCTACAGTGGTGGTGCTGCTAACATAGGATCAGTATGGACATGTGTACTTGCAGCTTTCTGTGCGTAGTTTGGCCTATCAATCATGCATTGGGCACAATGCACACAGGCTCTGTGTGCTGCACGTTTCTGTTAGTCCACATATTTTAGTTAATTGAGATGCGGCGTGTTGAAGTGCATCTTAGTTTGCAATCAGTAAATGTAAAGTGTTTCTAATGTAAGTAACAGCTTCTGGCGTGTGAAAGTAATACGGGGCCGCGAATGCAACTCTGAACTTCATTGACAACATGCAATTTCCTCAGTGAACAAAGATATTCCAAGCATTCCCCAACACCTCCTTCACAGAAATAAAGTCGTGAATCAAAGCCCATCTTGTTTCTCAGAATTGTACTTTTTCATTAAAGCACGGCGCAGACATTTCTATAAGATTCTGTTCAGCAGATGCTACCCCGTGTGACGAGAAAACACAAACTTTTTTCAAAGGAGGAAAGTTCAAAGAACCTCCTCATTTCCAGTAAATTGCTTTGCCTGATTTGCCATTTCAAATAAATTGCAGTGTTGGCCAAAATTTGCAATTCACAGGAAGTCGTCCCCTCAGCCACACAGAGGAGGTTAATCCATATTTCACGTTTGAATATAAGATGGAAGAGGAGAAAAAAGGAAGGAGAGGGAAGATAGGTAACTCTTTGCCAGGAGATGGGGAGAGGGTGGGGAGGAGTGGCGGCAGAAGCTGTGGGAGTGGAGAAAAGGCGAGAGAATGGGAAGAAACAGGCATCATTTAGAGTAAATGGCATCCAAAAACCCTCTCCAATTATCTTTGCCTACCATGCCAGTGAGACTGACTTAATTAAAATGACTTGAGAGGGAGGGGGGGGGGGGGAGAAAGGAGCTGCAAGTGATTGAAGGGGCAGGCAGGCGACGTATCTGCACTGAAACACAAAGCTCAGGCGTCGCGCGGGCTGTCGACCACTCTGCCTTTTCAATTCTCGACTTCAAAAGAGAATAAAGAAATAATAATCTAGAAAAAAAGAGAGGGGGCTCTCACCATCCGCGGCCATGTAATTGTGCTATTTAAATCCTACATTTTTTATCATTTTGAGAATATTCGTTAGGGGGGAAAGAGGAATGGATAAAAATGGATGGATAAAAAAAAATGTTTTTGTTCTTGTCTGACTCCCACCTCCTCTAATCCTCCTGCCTTTTTCTGAGGAAAACCTCTGACAGTGACCTTTTCACATGAGGTCTGTTTCTATGGAAACACCGTCCAGCCCTTCTATGTTTGGTGTTTTCCAGTCATCAGGCGGCCAGAATTGGCCCACTTGTAAGTAAGAGGAAGAACGTATCACATTTAGATTTGTCTTGTGTGTCTTTCATATTTCCACTCACATGCTCTGACAGGCCGGATGGCATTTTTAAATTCTGGAACTTCAGAAACATGTCAAACCAGGAGCCAGGAACCTGAAACTTAAGTTATTCAACCAATCTACTACTTCAAATTATTTGTTTGTTTTAAATTTTCATAAACTATTTGTAATTGTAATAAACTAATTATTTCCAAGCTGTGTATACAATAATGTTACCCACTATACTTTGTGCTTAAAATGCATTTATTTAATTTTGTGCGAGTTCGTTAGAATCTACAAGCCAATAAATGCATTAAGAGCGAGTTATCTCAACATTTATCATTTGTAAAGACACATTTCAACTGAATCATTCAATACTCCAGATACTCTGCAAATTATAATACACTTATAATAATTAATAATACATAGAATTATTATTCTAACTATTATTATACTGTCTAATTTTATTTATATGCAATGGAAACTCCTTCCCTTAAAACACGCTTTCTGTCCATTCTTGTCAAAGTTCTAATTTAAAATAAGTCTCCACGCAGTAACTTTATCTTATGGGATCCTATATGCAAAATGAGTCCATTTAAAAAACTCTACAGTCCTTATAAGATAACGTGAGCATTTCAGTGCAGATCTCCTTATGGGTTACAGTATATCACATTAGTGCATAACATGGGCTTTAAAACAACATACTCCATACTTGGGTTCAGCAATGGATTGGTGAGGAGAAGACAGAACCAGTGTGGACGTTTGTGGCCTAATACATACCTAATACTACACTTTATTTTAATGATTGTGTCAAATTCAGCAGCTTTGAGACAGTAAAATATGAATATAATAATAAAATATAGCTTCTGTTGGTTGGGTTTGGTATTTCTTTCATCAGAGAAATCAAAACCAGCATGAAGTCTGGTGTTTGCTACTGATGTGGCCCAAACAAGACCTGTACCAATATAATGACGAGACAGATTAACCTCACAAGTGATTCAGCATCTACGTCACAAACGTCATCAAACGTCACATGACGGTGACATCCGTGTGTATTATCCCCAGAAAAGTTGGTGTTACTATTTTTGATTGTTTGATTTTTGTTTTGTTTTTCCACTGGCTTTAATTCTGAAACGTCAGCAAAAATAAAGAAAGGCAAGTCATGAGAATGTGGCGACTGTAGAGTGAACTGCTGAGGATGTTGTTAATGTAGTAGTATTAAATATTGATATATCCATCATTTCATAATGCATGTATAAAGTTTGAACCTTAACAGTCACAATGTTTATATCACAGCATTACAAGAATTATCTCAAAACTGTGGATGATTTAAAAATACCACTAGGTGCAATAAGGTCCACATGGTGTTAATGAATGTTATAAAATGTTTTTCTCATAGCCACTGCATACATTTGCATATGAATATCAGCATAAAGCCAATTTAGATCTTAAATGCATCACTTTTTAAATACTTTTATAACTCACCGAGCTTTAAAAAAAAACATTGGAGGAAATTTAAATGCAGTTTGCAGCTGATATCAATACAAATGCTTTTTCTTCTCTGTAGAGTACATACACGCACAGACAGTCACACACGCGCACATACACTCCTCCCTCACACCTTGATCAGCCAATGCACACTGTTCATGTGTCACAGCTAACACCTGTTACTGTGCTTTTGTCTTGCGAGCTTATTGTAATAGACTGTGCTGTGCAGAGCTTCTCACCAAGCACAACACAAACTTGGGCTGTTTTATCAAATGTGTTTGCACAGAAGGTTGGTGGGCGCAATAATTTCAAGTTAAAGTGTGAGAATCCACTGTATACGATAATTGCTGGTACTGAGCAACCACTGTAACAACATATATATACTGTACTTCGGCTGGAAAGAGTAGGCAAAGGCAGACTGGATAGAAATCTTTTAAAAAATGAAAGAACTTGACCTGTTGTTGAATTTGTGTAGAAGTTAATGTATTTTTAAGTCACTGCACAACATGACATTTCCAAAGTATAAAGAAATCACTTCTATTCTTTGCTCTACATAACTCATCTGAGACAGCACATACTCTTTTATTCATTTTTGTATTATTTCAACAGTTTTCAGTTTTTAATAAGTACTGAACGTGATTAGACACAGACTGAGATCTGGGGTCTGAAGGTGAAAGAGAAACTGTGAGTGTGTGTCTGTATGTGTGTGAGAGAGACAGAGGGAGAGAAAGGAGGGTTGAGTTAGCATGACAACCGTTATTTTGATGGGGCCAAAGCCAAGTATCTCCACATATCCACTTTCTCTCTTCTTTTCACCCCCCCCCCAAAACACGCACACACACACACACACACACGTATTCCATTTCCAGAGCCCTCTCCTCTCCTCTCCTCTCCTCTCCATCCCCCCGTCTTCTTTCTCACTCTCACCATTGCTCTCTCTCTCGTCTTTCTTCCTAAATTCACGTTCTCCTCTTTTCACTGATCTCCGTCACCCCCCCCCCCTTCACTTTTCTCCCTTTTTCACCCTTTCTCAATGCCTTGCCGTGTTTGGAGGAGCTTCACATTCCCCTGTGCTGAGTTTAGAGAGTGGTTAGTGGGAAAAGGGAGAACGACAGAATATTAATCTTCTCAGTGTGGTTTGAATGTGGTTGTTGAAAAGAGAATGACACTTTGGGAAATGGTCAACGCCAGTAGTCTTAGAATGGAAAAGGGATACAGAAATCAAGTTTACTGACCGTTCTTCCTACTCCCCTACCCCCTAAAACATACTGTACACACACACACACCACTACCACAGTCTCAGTTCCAGTTGCCAGGGAGACCGCCATACCAGGGCTCTGACCCAGGAGACTGTTTCGACCCCTCCACCCCTCCACAAGAAGGAGATGGCAGCTGTAGGACAGCTGTTCCTACCAGGCCCAAAGCCTTAAAACCACAACCATCATCTCAGCCTGAAATGGCATTTTAGGGGACGAAAACACCCCACAGTCCAAATGATTAGACACATCTGCTGTACTTAGTGGATTCTTCAAGAAAGTCTGAGGGAGGTGGGGGGGCTGGAGGCAGAGTGTGTAGAGTGCAGTAAAGACTTTCAATGGGATTTCAGTTCCCTACCAACTGCTTAAAACATGTTAGGATTGTTTAGCAACTCCAAAGTTGCCGAACTTAATGTAACATTACAGCTTAACTATATGGATATTTGGTAATAATGGAGGTACATGCATATTTAAAGCTACAATACAGAACTTTTGGGACTCGGGCTAGATTAAGACTCAAAAATCTGTCCCCTTTTACTCAGGCCAGTCCTCCCTCTCCCTGCTCTGCCACACTCTACCAGCCGTTTAGGTATTAATCTTATAAAATTACAAGCTGCAAAACTTATCAGTCAAGCAGAAATAAATAATCTTCTGTGACTGGTTAGAGGGATGAGCTACACTCAAAGGCCTGTAGAAAGAACTATCCCTGCACTGCTGTTACACGAGTCCGCAGCAGCTCATTCTGTAGCTTTAAGAAATCTTTGTATTTTATTTAGTGGCGACAGTGGATCAGTTGCCTACAAACCCCAGGGTTGGTGGTTCAAATCCCGGTTCCCCCAATCCCTGACCACATGTTGAAGTGTCCTTGGACAAGATTGCCCCAAGTATAAATTATTATTATCAGCACTATAGGGGGAGTATGTGTGCACATTATCTCTATACGTGCCACCCATAACTGATTTCTTCCAACAAATTCATTTTGTGCATTCAAATGTTTTGGGGTCAAATTTAGCAAGTTTTGTTAATATGCATTTGAAAGGTTTGTATAGCTGTCCTCGCCCTGATCATGACAGCATAGATATGTCTTTGAGAACTACTGTGTATGTGGTCATCTGGGAGGCTGATAGTACATATTTGTAGTAAGCTGATTTTGCCAACGGCCAAATTCAACACTGTGGTAGTAGCTTTCTACAATTCCCTGATGTCGTCTAAGCCCATTCCATCTTTGCTGTTCTAGTCTGGTTTGATATTAGTACTGATGATGCTTCCTATTACCTGTTAGTAGTATTATTTGTACTATTATTAGTAGCATTTGAACACCTAGTGTTTTTTTCTGTACAGAAAAATATTCAGAAATTCATATAAAAAAAAAAAATCAGCAAAATAAAAAATAAAAAAAACTTACCTTTGGGCAGCCTTCTTTTGAGTATGTTTGCTAATTAGAGTCTTGTGTAATTCTGTATGTGGAGTTGCTTTACTATTTGTCAGCGAACAGCGTATTGATCACCTGATAGTGTGGTCACTTCAGGTCTGCCTGATCTCACTTTGGATAAAACTAATCCAGTTTCCTCAGAGTGTTTAGAGAGACCTTAATCTACCTTAATCTGATGCTGAGAAAGATGCTCTTAATAGGAATAGGAATAGGATAGGAATTTGGCATCTAAAATTACATATATAGTTTGTGGATAATTGGCCTAATTTCTGGTGTCCAGGCTGTATAATGTTGACTATATACTGTATCGTCGAATTTCCCTCGATACCTACTCTGTGATTCCTATTTGCATTCTGTCACCAAAAGAGATAATTATCTCCCATTTGGCCCTCACTGTGAACATGTCCATTCAGAACCCTAAATTTGTAAAATGTGTTAAGAATCTGCCACTTTGCTGTCACACTGGGACAGTTTGGTTTGCAGAAGCTTGTGTACTGTTAAATTTACAGTAGCACATGTAGGTTCTGTTATAAACACAATCATCGGCTTAATGGATGTAGGCTTTCCCAATGATGCACAAAGTCAAGAAATGTTTCTTGCTTTTGTTATATTGTAGCTTGATAGCCAACAGTTGAGCACACATAAAACTGGACTTGACTGATTTTCTACATCTCCGAACCATCTACAAACCAGGAGATACTCAACAGCCATCGAATGAACATAAGTGTGGTAGCACAGTCACTTTACAGTATCCATTACCCCCTCTGACTCTATAATGCTTGGCGCTCATAGGTGAACACGTTGGTTTATACAGCGTGTAATAGAATTTGGCAGGCCCCTCATCTACAGAAGTGGAAACGGCCGTTGAGCTGAAACCAACGGCGGACAGAGTGTGTCAGCTTGGAGATGGTGCGGCAAATTAAAGTACAGAGCAACTGCTCTTGCAGCTGCAGAGTGCACAATGTAACTGTATTTCATTGAAGAACAGAGCGATTTCACAAAGATGGATGGCTGCCTTTCAACACATTTCAAGGGCAGACGGATCAGTACAGGATCATTACTTCTGTGAGGGGCTGGTTTAGTAGTCTGAACAGAGATCTTCTCTTCTATTCCAATTATATTCACTCACATTCTTTCTGTTCCTGTTTGGTTGAAGCCACATTACCAATAAAACATATATTATATACAATAGCAACTGAGGTATAATTAATCATCAGTCAGCAAGAATAACAACTTGGAATCATTTTTATGACATTTATTTATGACGTTTCCGGTGCTATCGATTGGCCTTCATCTCATATGTAGATTTACGTGTCATTGCTTTCTCCTGTTGTGTTCAGGCATCCACTCATCCATCTATGTTTGCACCAATCTAAGTCTCTCTCTGTCTAAATGAAGTGTGAAAAGCGGAGGAGGACTTGGACAGGACTGTCCACTGACTTCTAAAATATATAATTTATACACATGTACTGCAAATTCTATGCCAAAAAAAAAAAAGTTGCCTTGAGACAGTGTCCAAGAGCCTGAGGCGTGTAAAAATAGCTGCTTTTCATATTCAACTGGACAGCCGGAGGAATTATGAACACACATCCATTTATCAGTGTTTATATTTTTACACTATCACTGCAGAGTCTTTCAGTTGTATTGTCGTTCTCTATAATTAGATAGCGGTCTTCTAGACGAAGAGTAACCTGTTCTTTTTTTTCATCAGAGTGCCAGGAAAAGGAGCGGGCTAAGTTGTGATTTGGCTCTCCCCCTCCATCTGTTTTGTTTTCCTTCCATCTCCCTCTTTTTGATGAGCTGGGTCTTCAGTCCCCCTTATAAAATCCCATTAGCTCTTAATGAAGTCGGGCTCCTAGCCTCTCGGCCTCACCTCATTTAGCACGATTGTCTGGCGGCCATTAGCATGGAGGCAATTACAGCCGCACGACAAGAGTAATTGGAAATGCCGACAGGGACCCTGAGAAATGGGAATAAATAAATTTTAAAAAAATATTCCAACTAATAAGCTTCCATTCAGATGGCAGGGAGGGGAGCCGCATGTGTCTAAGTTAAATCAACATAATTACAATTAGGGTTGGTAGGGTAAAGAGCCTGGGTGAGGGAGAAATGGATATGGATGGATTGGAGGATAATGGTTAAGCATAGTGGTAGTGAGTGTAATGGAGGGAAATGTGGGATCACACAGTGAAGCTAATAATGAAGAGCACAAGCGTGACCCAAAATTTGTGTAACAGAAAGGTCAGAGAGAGTATGTCAGCACACAGCAGTTTGCCTTCCGACTTTCCTTGATTAAAGGTAGTTTTTTTCTATAGCCAGAATTGAGCCTAAACTTATTTCATTACGTTGGATAATCACCCTAATCTGAGGCCAG
Source organism: Ctenopoma multispine (assembly GCA_034779795.1). NCBI lineage: Eukaryota > Metazoa > Chordata > Actinopteri > Anabantiformes > Anabantidae > Ctenopoma > Ctenopoma multispine. The sequence goes on from JAUYWH010000006.1 coordinate 1,583,665, forward strand.
AGTGCAGACCATATAATCGGACAAACTCTTTGCTAAAGATGGTGTGATATTTACCTAGACAGAAGAAGTGAAAGGTGTTCCTCAATACGTGCTGCTGCCCTTTGAGGAATCTGAAATGTCAGCTTTAGACCATAAACCACAAAGATGCTGTAGCTATATTAGATACTGAATTTCTCAACAATTTGTATATTACTAACGACAACATCCAACTCAATTCCCAAAAGGTACGGATGATAAATATGCACTTTCCAGACATCTTGAATTAACTAAGATTTCGCAAACTGAGCACATAAGCCTGGCAGGGCTGAAATCGCAGCTGAGGAAACCTGCTGGTCTAACTCAGAAGGAGAGGCAAATGAATTTCTCTCCATGAGCAGGGCTAAATGAGACCCTAAACACTTTACTGCCAGCATTCCACCAGCATCTCATTTGTAATGACATGCTGTGTTTGACAGATGAATTCCTGTGATGTATTTCAGCAGGTTATATTGTTTGTTTGACTGAGTTTGACATATTTACTGTACTGATAATTGAAAATTACTAAATCAATTTTTATTACATTTAGTAGAATGTAGGATAAGCCAGGGAAACACTGGCTGTCTTCTAAATAAGCAGCATCTACACAAACTTTATATTTTTCAGGTTTCATATGACAGACACTTTTGCTTTTCTGTACAGACTTTTCAGTACAGACTTGTAGCCAGGCTGACAAAGAGTTATAGTTCTGTTGAAACTAGTTTTCCTACTTAACTCTGACTTTATCAATTTCTTTATGAATAGTTATCAGATCCTCTCTGCAGCATGGATGCACGATAGCTTTAGATTTCCTTGAAAGACGTCCATCTTACTGTTTTTTTCCTGTAAATCATGCAGAGTTAATTTCAGTAAGTAATTAATGTAAACTATCTACATGTCTCTTAGACTCCATCCAACTACACTGCTCAAAGATGTTTTATCTTTGATCAAGACGTCCATATAATCAGATCAGTCCATCTTTACTATCAAGTCAAACCTCTACTAAAAAAACCTACTCTTGACTCAGCAGTTTTAGCCAACTATAGAAGATATTCAATCTGCTTTTTATCTTTGAAATTCTTAAAGTTATTGCAAAGCAATATGTGTCCACCTGCACAAAAACAATCTTTGTGGAGATTTAAAGTAAGGATTTAGAGTACATCATAGTACAGAAACAGCACTAAGAAGAGAGTCACCAATGATCTTCTCTACAACACTTCTTTACACAGGTCGGAACATGTCATTAAGATTATCTATGAAACCAATTGAAACAATTGTCAAACTTCAAACATGTTTAAAAGACATAAATAAGCAACATAAATAAGCAACAATGCAGCCAGAATTATAAGTGGAATTAAAATAGATATATTTCTCCTACATTAGCTTCTCTTCATTGGTTCACTATAAAATATAGAATAAAATTCAAAATCCTTCTCCTCACTTAATAAGCCCTGTGTGTTCATAAGTGTTCAAGCTCCATCATATCATAAAGTCCTCATAGAACCTTATTATCCCAGCAGAATTATTTATGTGCTGGTCTACTTGTGGTTCCTAGAGTTTAGGTGTAGCTATCAAGCTCCTCTCCTGTGGAACCAGCTCCCAGTTAAAGTTCAGGAGGCAGACACCCTCTCTTTCTTTAAGACTAGGCTTAAAACTTTCCT
>JAUYWH010000006.1:1585440-1599957 GCA_034779795.1 Ctenopoma multispine
CTGTGGAACCAGCTCCCAGTTAAAGTTCAGGAGGCAGACACCCTCTCTTTCTTTAAGACTAGGCTTAAAACTTTCCTTTTTGATAAAGCTTATAGTTAGACTTCAGGTGGCTCTGAACCATCTCTTAGTTATGCTGCTATAGACTTAGCCTGCTGGGGTATCTCCCTGATAGACTGAGATCCTCTCCTCTTCTCTCATATGTCACCATTTCATATTTATTAACGTTGTGTCTTCTCTCTCTGGCAGATGTGGTTCTTCCTCTCTGTTTCCCTCTCTCTATACCTTTCTGCAGTCATTCCCGACCTCAGAGCTGTAGGTTTCCAGCGTGCAGTTACTACCAGATCCTACCAACCTGCTAAGTGTTTTATCTGTTGGATTTTCCACATAATTCTACACATAGTTAGATTGTCTTAAATGTCCACTTTAAAGTGCATTGAGGTTTCTTTTGTTGTGATTTGGTGGTATACACCACCAGTCAAATGTTTGGACACAAATAGGAATGACCATTTTTTTCATTAAAAGATACATGTCTTCAGTTGTGTTACCATCATCATTGCACATGGTTTTCTAATAATCAGTTCACCTTTTAAATTAATATATTAGCATTAGCAAACATAACATGCTATTGGAAGACAGAACTAATGTTTGCAGAATTTAGGTCTCTATATGTTTATGTAAATATTCCTTTAAAAAACAGTTGTTTTCAGCTACAATAGTCATTTACAATATGAACAATGTCTACACATTCATTCTGATCAATGTGATGTTATGAAATCTGCTTTTCTTTCACAAATATGGTCATTTATATGTGTCCAAACTTTTGACTGGTAGTGTATAAATAAACTTACTTAAACTAAAATAAATTATGCATAATTTAATGGCAGGTGACATTACAGGAACATCAAAGGTTATTAGTTTGACTTAACTGAAATTTTGCACAATACTCAAAAATAGTGTTGTTATGACTTATGTAATATCTCAAACGGACCCTGTCTCTCAATATTTGGATATAGATCCATACCCAGGTGCAGATTCAAATCTGTCCCATTTTAAAAAGGGTGCAATCTTGACAGATTTATTTTCTGTCCTAGTGATTCTTAGTGTAAACATAAAACCAGTATATAAAATAATGACACACAGGCGATATGTAGTGTAAAAAGATGTAATCCGATATACAATAAGGTTAATAAATCCTGAGACTGAGCTCTATGACCTTGATTTGTATTCTGTAAGATATATTATTACAACAAAAAGAAAGTTTGGCAATAATAGAGTGAACCAAACTTTCCTGATGGCATTTCATGTAAAACATGAGCTTTAATATTTAGTCATGTTAAAGATGCAATCTGTATGATTCTGCTGTTAGCAGCATGGAATAGAGTATTCATAACTCATATGCTTTCACTGGTGTGTGTAATCACCTGAGAGTAAGAGTCGGCGCAGTTTCTTCAGATTAGCAGAGAAGGTTCCTTTGCATGGAGGCCGCCATATTGCGCCGAGATGTTTCTACATCCCCGGAACATACACTGGCTAGAGAAGGATTTCTGCCACCGCACATGGACTACACGTGAGAAGTCTTGGTGGTTATAGTAAAACAACAGCGGGCTGCAGGCTTGGTGCCAGATTGCCATGGCATCTCGCGTACCCCGCCCCAAGTCTGCCCCACCCCCTCACTCCCACCACCCACAACCACTCTTGCTCCCTTTTCTGCCTCCTAAGCTGAATGACAGGTGGCAGAAACCCGATCAGCACTGGCCTTCATCAAAAAAGCACTCCCCTCTGAAAGTGGGCGCGCTGCCCACTAGCCCACCCGAGGGCCACAGCATTGGAGCTTCCAAGGCTGTTTGTGTGTGTGTGTGTGTGTGGCTGCATAAATGAGTCAAGGGATGGGGGAACTGGGGTACAATGGACACAGGGGCATGTGAGGGACAGAGGGTGAGGGGTATAATGGACTTTTTGGCTGAAGAACCAAGCGGTGGAGTTGGCACTGTGTGTCCAGGGCTCAGGCAGGAAAACAGCAGGCTGGCTCCCACAATAGTCCACGGGACAGTCCCAGAGGGCCTTCTACAATAGCAGGGCAAGTGGCTGCTGTTAACAATGACCTCCAATGCCTCACTGCTTGAACTGCGTGGTCCCACCCTTCAGCACTTCCCTTTTAGCACTGTTATATAGCTTATGCGGGGATTATTATTAGTGACATGTACATGGTACATGGGTGCATTTTGTCAGGGAAGTTCTGCCATATTGATCTTCTTTTGAGGTCTGTGCTACAATAAATGTCTGATTAGTGATCTGATGTTGATCTGATGATCAACAAAACAGACAATGAGATGATAATAATAACTTTTGATATTTTAATATCTAGTTAAAGTACTTCTATTCACCTACTTCTTCCTCCTTACATATCACATCAGATATGAAAATTCATTGGCTATCACATGTACAGTGAATCATCTTGGCGCGAAATTGGAAGATGAAGGAGTATCATAGTTCTGTCTTTGCTGCACCCACAGGCCCTATTCTTCATGAAAAGTTTATTTGTCTAAGATGGCTCTACAAACAATCACTCCATGGGCTGGAGTGATTGCTAGTACAAGGGGGGGCAATGTATGGCAGTGGTGGTGGAGGGGTCTCTAACCAGGAGGAGATTTAATTAGTGAAATCTCATTAAGTCTAACAAAATTAAGCGTAAAACAATCCTTCGTGGGGAACCATAGTGGAGGTTTCGGGTGGGTGAAGGGAGGGCAGAAGTAGGGAACAGTTTAGAGAAAAGACAAACAAGAACATCGATGGACGAGTCTGTAAAACCTTAAATTATGTTTACTGCCAACAATGTCATTTTAGAAATTATTTACAGAAATTATTAGAAATTATAGAAATTATTTACATTTAGTCACTTGGCAGATATTTTATTCAAAGCAACTTACAAGCAATGAACACACACCACGAGAAACGTGCTGTTCAGCCTCTTTCCCAAAGAAACAACTCGCTGTACCTGCTGTACCACAGCCACCCCACATAATATGTGTCTATGGCAGCTATGGTTAAGATATGGTAAAAAATGTTTAGGGTTTAGGAAAATAAAATGGAACTATGAAAAAGCCACATTAATCCCAAGCATAAACATTTTTATAACAAAGGGACCCAATCCAAAATGGTAAGACCTGACCCAATGATAGCTAGACCCAGTCCAAACTAAAGCCTATTGGAACAGACCAGCACTCACTGGGAAAAAAAAGACACATGCTCCAGGTATTAGATGTTCTAAAACACATTCCCAAGTCCCACAGCCACAGAAAATAAATTTAACATGGCCTGATTCACCCTCCAGGCCAAACCTCAATTATTACAATCCAAATTGAGCTGTGACGACCTCTGGTGTGTTGGAAAAATGATGCTAACTCAAATACAAGTATGTGGTACTGCCAAGGGAACCATGATTCAAGCTCAAATGTTGAGTATTAAAAATTAAAAGATACACTCTGGGAAAAAAAGTTTAATCATAACAATCCCAACTTTTTTTTAATTCTTCAAATCAGTTTAAAATTACTTGCATATATAGTGGAATGGAAGACATAAAAGTCCTTTGGCTCATTTCAACCTGAACCACAGGGAGAGGCAGTAATATTCAAATGGTCCAAGAAAGCAATTTCCACCTAATTTTTTATATAACTGTTAGGAAGTTAGGAACAACACAGGCGAGTGTAGACAACAACAACAGACAATTTAGTAACAATAACTAGTCGTGAGTCACTTGAATCACTTCAGTATAATATCAGAATATCAGAACTGTTTATGTGCAGTTGTAAAATGCTTCTAAACAGAGCAAGTATTGTGACATCACTGTTTGCTGCTATATGCTGCCTGACAAATAATGTTAGAGCTAAAACATTTTAAAACTGCAGCTACTAGTTTCTTAAAGTGATAACATTACATGGAACTATCGTGTTTAACACAACAAATGAAAAAGAAAACACACACCGTCCCTGTCTTTGCACAGATGTACAAACATCTTCATTTGACAAAACTACTTCATATCCGCACTAATGGGTGCTTATAACTTAATTACCTCAGCTTGGTCACCTCAGCGCCTCAGTTTTTGTGGGAAGGACTCAAGTTCCAGTCATGGGAATCCAGAAACCATTTGGGGACATTACTGGCCTGTTCCATCATGACAATGCAATATAAGACCTACATCCAGTCCAAAGCAACACTGAATGGCTACATAAGTGCTTGTTAGAAACCGGTACATTGCTCTACTCTCCTCTGCAGCAGGTACCATTAGAAAAGGAACTTATCTTCTATTTAAGACTGTTTACATTTGTTTTTGGTTCCCAGCGCCTCATCATATCTTGTCACGACCACAAAGAAGCAGAAGTGTTCAGTGTTTGCGGCCTTTTCTTCCAATCGTTTAGACTTATGGATAAAACAGAAGGATATTCAACCAAATCAGCTGAAGTCTAAACTGTACTTGTTGGGATGGTTCTCAATTGCAAATAAAATCCTAACTACACAGTTATGTTAATATTGAAATATATTTGGACAGTGGCAGATTTTCATTGTTTAGTAATGATTTATTCTGTACAACAGCACATTGAATTTGAAATAAAACAATCAGATGTGTTGGATGCAGCACAGGAATTATAGCCATTTCTATTCACAGACCCTCAACTTTAGGTATTAAGTATTCAGACAAATCAACATAATTATAAATGCAGGCGGTCAGTCACTGCATGTCGTCTGGGACCCACAGACATCACCAGATGCTGAGCTTTTTCCTCAGTGATGCTCTCCCAGATCTTTACTGCAGCTGCCTTCACTCCCTGCTTATTTTGGGGCATTTTGCATTCGGCAAGTGAAATGCAGCTTATAGGGATTCAGGTGAGGTGACTGATCAAACACTCTTCAGCCCCTACATTTGGGGATCTCTGAAAAACTAGAATTGACATAGTGCTTAAAAGTCTCCACCAGCCAATAAAGCTGCAACTTCCATGCATGTCTGTCTAATCAGTCCAGGAGGACGTTGGTGCCAGATATAATGAAAATCCCTCCAGACTTTCCTTTATGAAGTAACAGTGACTTTGACCTTTGAACACTAAAGACTAATCAGTTCATTCTTGAAGCTCAAACAGACACTTGAGCCAAATTTGAGGATAGTCCCTCAGAGACATCAAGGATGGATGGATGGGCAACCTGACAGCATAATGCATCCAATAACTTTCTGTTATTCCTACAAAATGTATCCCATATTCTAGACAAAAATGAAAGCACATCTTGATTGTTTGAATTCAAATCCATTGTCCAAACTGGTCCTGGCATCTGAGGGAAACAAATTAGCTCCGCCAGATCTGTTGTTACTGAGAGTCTGTCAACACTAAATGATCATTCTGTTCATACAACACATACTTTAAACAGCACACAGCTTTGATAATGGCATGTTTTAACAGAAACAACTGAGATATAGCATGTTGGTTTATAGAAATGCAACTGAAAACTTACAGTTAGCTTGCCCACAGCAACGCAGCAGCTTTCAGTGTTGTCGTCTGCTCTGTTGCCCAGTATCCAACACTTCACACAAAGCCTGTCAAACAGATGACAATGTCTCAGAAATGTAGCTCAATTAAGTTATCATTACTGGCAAGGACATCAAGAAATGGCAGCATGCAAAAGATCAGCAACTAAATGCCACAGCGATGTAGTACATGGTCACCTCCACTCGACCTTATTCTAAACTAGAGTGCACAACAAGTCACACAAAAAGACCAAGTCCAACATGCATTAGTCCATCTCTCAATACTCTCTGTCTTCCCTCTTAGTCCATTGGCTCCTACTGAAAAGATAAAATGAAAAAAGAAAAACAGCACACAAATCTATTGTACAAGACTTCAATTTCCTACAACAACTGTAGTTTGTAGCAAGTGAAATATTGCATTTGCTCGGGACTTGTTTCAATGGCAGATTAAATTCCCATTTCATCTTCTAGTGATGAGAGGACAGCAGCGTATATGAGACTGGATCAAAATAAAGTTCAGCGTGTACTCGTGGTTATGAAGGAACATGTGGCACAATTGCAGCAGTGACTCATGGATGTGTTTTTAATAGTTTCTGGACAACAATAGAGCTCCATGGCACAGAGGAATAAGATACATGAGGCTCTAGACTCATAAACAATATGTTAAAAGGACACATCCATTGTTAGTTTGGGTCTTTTAATGGGATGCAATAAAAAAACATCCTCTGCACCGAGGAAGATGTTTGTGTTGGTATTGGAAAGTGAATGCTAATACTGAACCAGAAGTTGGTATTATGTGAAATGACATTATACAATTACAGCCTGTCATAACAGTACTAGTGAGCAGGCCCGCCGATAGTCCTGGCTGGGCCCAAGACAACACGTTCCCTGTGGCTCTAGTTTTTCCTGATCAAATTGAAAACAGTACAAAGCAATGACCACAATCAAGACAGGTCTACACAGCCCCCACCATGTATTGTTATTATTCCTAGCCATGATAATGTTACTTTCCACTTCTATTGTTTCCATCTGAGTAGGACTGAAACAATTTCTGAAAATTATTCTTTGATTTTTAAAAATGACTCCATGATTTCATATAACTCACGTTAAACAGCATGTTCCGTTTGTGTTTCAAATGGACTGTTATAATTGATACGCATTCAAAGAAGGCACGATCAGCGCGATCAGAGGCATCTTGTCTTCCAAACCAAAGAAGAAGACGAAGCAGAAGAAGGTGCGTGATTTCTTTGCTATGGCGGAAAACAACGGCGAGCATAAAAGGCAGAAAATGTCTAAAGTGTGGGAATATTTTACGTTGGTTAAGAAGGGTAACGTGGTACAATGTATACACTGTAAAACCGACCTGGCGTACCATTACCAGTACAACGTCAATGCACCAACACCTGAATCGACACTTTCGACACTTGAGTTGAAATAAAAATCAGGAAAAACAGCCAATTGCTTGGTCATATAAACAGGCCTTTCATGTTATAAAATGCACAATCAATACTGTTAAAAATGCAAAAGTACATTTTATAGATAAATCAATGAAAAAATCAACAGACTACTCGGTTCCAAAAATATTCGATAGTTGCAGCCTTACATCTGAGGACATAACAAAGACAGAAGACACAAAAAAATTTTGATCAATAAACCATTTTCGGAGTACACTGTTATACAGTGTTGTCAGACATTAAATGTTGAAGTATTGAATTAAAATTATTGTATTTTAAGGAAAATTATCGTACGCACGCAATTCTGACGTGGCATAGACAATCTGCTTTCAATAACACATTATCATAGACTGTGCATATTATAGTCTGTAATGCAACTTTGACCTACAGAGCAGTTGTGAAAACCACCTCTGGGCAGAACAGTGCCTCTACCTGTGTGAAGAACAAATCTTCAGTCTTCTTTTCCGCAGTCAAACCACTCACCATTGCTTACTTTGTGTGCCACCACGTGCTACGTCGTGTTACATCTTGCATTGATTGGCTGTAAAGGCACATGAGATGATTGCGCAGTATGTCAGTATGCGCAGGATGGAAAACATAGATCTGTACTTTGTCGTTCTAATGAAATAACGCAACCATAAAATGAAGGGGTCAAATTATTATCAGTTCTGCTGCACATGCAAAAGATTTTCTGTTCAATCAAGCATTCAGGGCTGGACACCTGATCTTTCGCTTAAAGCTCCTCCAGAACAGTGGGAGTGTGGTCTGGCCTCACAGCAGGCCACCTATACCTCCAGCAATCTGCTACAACACAAAGCCTCTGAAGAGCTGGTATTTAACCAGGCCTGCACAGCTCAGTGGGGACTAGTGTCTGTGTGCGGTAGGTGGGTACTACCAGGGGCCCCAAACTGATGGGGAATAAAAAGGCTACAGAGATTTCCCAAGAAACAAGTGTTTCTCTTAAACCTAATAAAAAGTTAATATTTTATCCCACCGTCATGTAATTTTTGAGAAAATGTGAGATGCAGCATAAAGTGATTCATTGGGAAATTCTGGACATTCTCATCGCAGACATCGCAGAGTCTTTAATTTAACTGTACAAGTTGTTATTGTTTAGTTGACACCGAAAAGCAGAAATATGCCTAATAATGTTCTATTACAATGATTGTGAAACACATTCAGGAGAGCCAGAACGAGTAGATCTTTGATGTAGTTTCTTTATCGCCAACAAACAATTCCTTTTATTCCTGTGTCTGACAGTTCACTCATCTCCTAATACAATTCACAGAAATGTTTTTTATACTGAGGGAAATTCAGCTATTGGATTTATCAAGATATTTTGTAACAATAAAAGAGTTGGAGTGCAAATTGTGAAACAAAGTAGAGATAGGAAAGAAATGAAGAACTCTTGAGGATGTAGCTCGAGATTTCTATCCCAAACATCCCCCTTCAGACCATGGGAGATTTGGGTGAGAGCATTACTAAGGTTTCTTTCAGCCACAAAGAAAACATTTTAGCCTCTCAGTAATCCTTCCTGAAGCCCCCCTCTAAGCTCTAAGGGCCTTTCCTCCCCTCTCTTGGTCATCCCTCCGGCCCCTGTCTAGGATCCTAGAGGAGAGTCTCCGTAGACCAAGAGCTCTGCTACACACACACACACCGTTCACCATTTCTCCATGACCCCTTTGGGAGCCAGATGACCTTCCTGTTGACGTCAAAGTAAATCAGAACTAGAGCCGGTGCAGCGAGGGGCTCCACCCAGGGGACTGGAGGTCTAATCACCGTGGTGTTCCTCATGAAGGCCACAGAGGAAACATTAGCATTCCTGAGTCTGCCCACTATCACTCACACTACAGGGTCTGCATGTGTACACAGGTACACAAACTGTATAAATACAGCCTGCGGAAGACAGCAACTCAGCTATTTACTATTTTTTATTTAACTCTATTACTTTATAGAAGAAAATATTGTACTTTTTACTCAACTGAGTTGGTTTTACATGTGTATTTTTTGTATGTTGTATCTGTTAACTCAGATCTTTAATGTCCCAAAATGTTTTTTTTTACTTTGCAGTAAATTAGTGTCAGAATCATCCTTTTAATAAATTGGTGATTTGGGGGTGGGAACTGTTGGTTGGACAACATGCAGTATAATATCACTTTATGTTCTGATTGATTATAGAAAATAATCAGCAGAGGATATCAGTTGCAAGATTTGCTCCATCCACACCAGCTGCTAACATGTTACATCATCAGCAATAATAAAACATATTATAATAGGTTACTACAGTATAACAATAGAAAAATAGGCAACCTTTAGAAAAGTGAATATTCCTGGTACTGATAATCCAGATACAAAAAACAACAGTTCAGGGACACCATGAGACCAGGTTCTTCATCTACATCTTGGCTTTAATATGGCTGAAGGCATTGCACTTGGAGAGCACTACTCCCCGGACAAGTTGTCAAATCATTGTTTTATTGTTGCACTGTGTAGAACATTTGCTCATATCAATAATGGGATATGCTCCAATGCATCAGGCAAAGCCTAGGAGGGTATCCGGCCTCATTTGATTTCACTGCTCGCATTTGTGGCAAAGCAGGTTTGGAAAAGAGACACAGAACGTGATAGAATATTCACAAGTTCTAAACTTTGTCTCTGATCACATGAAGGCTCTGCACAGTGGTGAGCAAAGTCCAGATGGGCACCTTTAAGATTCCCAAATCCTCCTCTTTTTGCTAGTAGGAGTTTTGGGGTCAAGGTGTGAAGGGAGGACCAAAAGACCCGTTTCCCACAATCCCTCTGCAGCTATAGCCCCCCAGCTGTTCATGGGCTTCCATAACAACAGCTGTGCAGGGGTTTAGTGGTCCACGTTGCTATGACAACAGCAGGATCAATTGGCGTGCCCAGACCCTGGGTGCTAATAGCGAAAGTGACATTACGCCATAATTTCATTTCAATAAAACACAGGCAGGTTTTTTACTGCGCTGAGATTCAGGAGGACATAAAAAAGGAGGCAAATAATTAATTTTGCATGATAATGCGAGTGGCTCGCACGCCCAACGCTAGCAGGAATCTCCCACGCATACTGACAACCAACCCAGCAACCTCACACTTCAAAATCATTCCCTGGCACTGACGATTAACTCAGCACAGAGTGTGATTGTTTCCAAGCAGCACAATAGAAGCTAAATAAGTCTTCATGCCCGGCAGCTGTATGTGCCACAGATCACCGACCGGCAGGATGTGCAACAATCACAAAGATTTCTGTTCCTCTGACAAACAGGATATTGGGTCACTCGGCCACCTTAACACTGAGGAATCAGACACTATAGGGGGGATTTACACTATTGTACAGGGCTGTGAAGAACCAACCTCAGCTGTATGTGAGGTTTTCACATGTCGGACAATAGAACCTCAGGTGGCGTTTCTCAAGCTGTATATTTAGATGTGGTAAAGGAAAAGAAAAACTCTTTATGACGAAAGAGCGTTCATTATGGTGCACTTGCTGTTCATTAGTTAGTAGAAGCTCGGTTCCTGCATTTTTCAGCCGGTCAGTCGAACTTCAAACATCTGCGGCTAATTCCAGGGGAATTATAAGGGGCTCACGACGACAGCGGCAGGTATTCCCACAGGGGTAACCAGAGCTGGTGCGGCGTCACCACGGGTTTAAGCTCAACATTTAACGAGCATGTAGCTGATACAGGCAGCTGTGTCAGACAAAACACCTTTCACACACACGTTCAGTCTTTATACACCATCACGGGCACTAAGTCCAGCTGCTGCACACTCTATATCTAACTTCTAACTTTGTGTCCACACCACTAATCGACTCCTGGCTTTTATTTAGCATTGATTATTCCTCCATGCCTTAAAGAAAATGATAGCCCCTTGTAAAGAGTGGAGGGAAAAGCCAAACAGGAATCCACTGCTAAAAATACCCACGTCGTGATGAGTCAGGATAGATTGAACAAACAAAAAGAGACCAGTCTAATTTCCTCCAGTCTGGGCTTTCGGTAAAGACTTGTGGAAAGAAGTTCCAATCCTCAGTGCCACCAGCGGGTTCCTCTATTTAATGAGTTGAACTGCATCGAGAAGAAGAAAATTCTACAGATAAAAAAATTATCTATAGAATAGCAGGATAAAAAGAGATTATCCAAATGATGCTAATGATGTGAAAAAGAATCACAGGCTTGAAGAGAATACAGGTGCAGGAACAAAAAAATCACTGTTCAGCATTCACAGTGATGAAAGTTAACAAGTCAATGCATATGACCCATGCTCATCAAATCCATTTGGCTCTGATAAGACTCTTTCATTTTGCTTACTTGCACACAGAGGCAAATAAAAGGCGTTTGTTCCTTCAATAAATATGATGAAACATGCTTGTGTGCCTACTCACAGACCATCTCAACTCATATTAACATGTCATTCCAGATAATGCTGTTTCTTTCTTTTTGTCAAAGCCAAATAAAAGCACGTATCTATATGTAGCATAGCGTGTACTGTGTAGATAATGGCACTTGACACGACTATAGAAGCCTTGTGATGGAAAACAGGGACAGTCTCAATAATAGATGTTTTACTTGTAATATTTTTGCAATAGAATCCATGAAGTGCACAGCGAGGGTATTTCAACAGAAGCAGATTCATCCAACTCATGTAGAACCACAATCCTTTCTCTGGCTACTGAGTAAACAAGCCATGCTGGTCCAGGAGGGGGTCTGGCCGTCATGCTGGACCTGCTGGATTTGTGACTTAGGAACAGAAGCTCTGATTCTTACTTTCCATGAGTGACATGACAGACAGGATCCAGCTGAGGCTGCTGTTGTGATATCTGTACTGTATTTGGAGGGAAAAGGTTAAAAGAATAACAGCTGTGGAGAGGTCTGTCTGTTTTAATTCAACATTTAAAGATTTTACAGGTACTGGAAGTTTTCACTTGCACATTAAATGGTTTTATTAGATTTCAGTTAAATGTTTTTCCAGTGCCCTAATGCTCTTTTGTGTGCAGGGATGTAGTAGTGATGGGGGATGTTGAGACTAACTATCCAACATGAGGTGCCCCCTTTAAAGAAACATGAAGTTAATCGTTTTTTAAATTAACTAAAAGGACTCTTTCTTCTATGTAAAACAACCCACTTTACCAACTGAACCATTGCTGCCTCCAAATAAATGTTTGTCTTGGCTTGAATTTGAATCCCAGTTTCCTACTGCCCAGCAGCAGCTGGACAGTGCTGACCCCCACACTGTAGAGAGGAACAGTGAGGAGAGTTTACCAGTGCAAGTATTTTAATAATACTTTCAGTTTTTATAACTGAAAAATGGAGAACATCAATCCATGCTTCTTCTTTAAAGTGGTGTTAACATTAAAATGATTGGGTACTGAAAAATGTGGCCCAATCTGTACTCTTACTACGCTACAGTCTTTCCCAAATTCTGTGAGGGTGTCACAGTGTGAAATGTATCCATGATTGAAAAAGTCTCACATAAACTTTGGCACGTGTCATAAGTGGTATTATTTTTTCTTAACAAACTAACTCATGCCTTGTCTGGAAACATACAGAAAGCGTCGGCTGAAGCAGCATGATCCTCTTTGTGAATGTAAACAACCATTTGTGTTATAGTTAGGTGTAAAAATGCAATGATAACTTCTTGTCTTTTCCTTTTACTTTCATCGTCTGGCCATGAAACAGGGCAGGCAGTGAAGATGGAAACACAATGGACAAAGCAGAGACAGCCAAAAGCAGAACAGACAGTGAGGAATTCCCCATCAGTGTCTGATGTGAGCTAACCTTGTTTTTTTTCTTTCTGACTGTTCCCTCATGGTGAGAGTCAAGAGGAAGAAAGTTAACTCTTTCATAGACAGTTGCCTCAGTTGTTTTCTTAGTGTGTACAGTTCTCTATAGTTTGAGCCTGCAGAGAATTATGGTCAGGTCTGCTGTACTAGTACTAAAATAGTGGTGTTAAATTTAAGGTGCTCTGTATTAAATGCCCACCCCGTGTAAAAACACTGTCCAAGAAGGATAGTGGAACAGCAGCACGCCAGTCCACCGACACAGAGAGATGCACACAAACAGGACTCCGAGATTTTCAATCAATTTCTTCCTCACACACACTCTCACACACTCAAGTCTGCTTGTTTCCAAGTGGGCGTCAAGAATGCAAGTGCAAGTCACGCTTCTCTCACTGTGGTACGTCTCACCTTCACAGTCTGACTGCCAGCAGTCCGCTACTCTCACAGAGTGCATGTGACCTTTATTTGTTAAAAACCTTAAAGACGTTTTTGGGAGACTGCTCCATATGTAGATTTATAGAGATGAAAATATAGACACTCAGTGGATGGATGTATGGGTGGTAATCAACTGGCATCAGGTCTAATTAAAGAGTAAGAAAGTGGTTGTATGTTGTTCATGTCAAAAAGCACTTAAGCATTCTACCCGTAGCAGTGGTGGAAGAAGACCTCCCATCATTCACACACATAAAACTTACACGTTTTTATCAAGTTAGAATTAACTGGATTGTTTCACGCTAACTTAATCCTAATCATGGAGCAACAAGGGAAGCAATGCCAGAAATACCTGGTCGCTTTGGCGTAGTTCGGACATACGCCTCACAGAGCTCACAAAAATGTATTGTTTAGTGGTACGGTACAGCATGCTTACAGTTAATAATCTCAGAAGGTTGCATTCTGCAATCTCTCCATTAAATGCTGCTAAATCTTTTACATTTCACACATTGTTTCTTTAAGTAAAAGTACAGAAATTATTAGGTCAAAAAAGCTGAAAATAAAAGTATACATTATATTGAATAGCTATTTTTTTAATATAGGATTATAATTATTGATTTTGACTTTACGTACTGCTGGGCAGTATGTGGATTTCACAGTGTAATAAAGTAACTAAAATTACCTTTTAAATGCTTGTTGTTGTTTTGAGCTCTATTGCCTGTTCTTTTCTCTCTCCTCTGTCCACTAACCCCAACCGGTCGGAGGTTTTGTCTGTTAAAGGT
Organism: Ctenopoma multispine; assembly: GCA_034779795.1. Classification (NCBI taxonomy): domain Eukaryota; kingdom Metazoa; phylum Chordata; class Actinopteri; order Anabantiformes; family Anabantidae; genus Ctenopoma; species Ctenopoma multispine. Next base: position 1,599,415 of record JAUYWH010000006.1, read on the forward strand.
AGTTTTTCCTATCCACTGTTGTCTAGTGCTTGTTGAAGTGGGACTGTTACAAATATTCTGTATAGTTATATACTCTGTGTAAGTTCTTACACTGTAAAATACCTTGAGATGATTTGGTGCTATATAAATAAAGTTGAATTGAATTGCACTGAATTGAAATGTAGTGGAGTAAAAGTACAATATTTGCCTCTCAATACAGTTGAGTTAGAAGTAGCAGAAAATGGAAATACACCAGTACCTAAGTAAATGTACTTAGTTACCTTCTACAACTGTTACTTTGGTCACAAACATGACTTCACTTAGGAGACAGTTTAACCCTACAAAAACGTTCTCGTACCAAAAGCAAACAAACGTGAGCAGCAATCAGCACTATCACATTTCAAACTCTCATTTACACCGCCCTGACACTGTAGCAATGCCAGAGCGGTGCCAGCAGGGAGACGGCCGCTCGCATACCACATAGGTAAGGGACCTTGACCGGAGGGAAAGTGGCTGAGTCGTGTGGTGTGTGTGTGTGGGGGGGGGGGGGGGGGGGGGGGGGGG
>JAUYWH010000006.1:1599967-1616920 GCA_034779795.1 Ctenopoma multispine
CCCCCCCCCCCCCCCCCCCCCCCCCCCCCCCCCCCCCCCCCCCCCCCCCCCCAAATGGGAAAGCGTCCCCTGCTCTCTCGGCAAGAGCCTCGTCACATAGCAGCAGACATGACACCGCGCCGCCTCCAAGCTGCCGTATATACCCACACGCTGTCTCGGCAGCTGTTTAGAACTCACATTTAGACACAGAGCCATCATCACTCTTTGGAGTGGAACCTTTATGAGGTTACACAAAGAGTGGGAGATGTGTGTGGGTGCGCGACTGCATGTCATTTTTTCTTTCTTCTCTGAGATAATTAAAAGTATTCTAAACTTTGTTATGAATTCCTCAGAGATGACTTGTCACCTTTTTGGCTGCAAACTTTTGTATATGGAGGAGTCTAAATGGGGTTTTGATCATTTTCAGATTGTGTTGATATTTTTAGTTTAAAATGGTATGGGTAATATGAGTGAGGGCTTATAAATATGTAAAAACAGGTACAAAGATTAACCCCCAAATTAGCGAATCATTTCTGTCTTACACTGTGGTGACTTCAGTGGCTGCACCGGTGCCTTTTATTGAAAACTGAACAACTCACTGAATGTAAAAATTAAAAATCTCAATGCTGAAAATAGCTCACCGTGTTTCACAGGCTCTTGGCACAGGTTAGTGAAAGGCGTTACTGCCAAAAATGCTGCAGGACCAAAAGCCTGCAACTGAAACGTTTGGTGTCACATAAGTTGTTCTTGCCATTTAGTGAAGGAGCGAGAAAAAAGGAAGCATCTGAGATGCTGCAGAGAGTTTTCAACTCTGTCTCTGGTGGATGATTCTGCAGCGTGACCAGATTACACAGTATCCTGTACCATGATCTGTGCTGGTGATTTCTACACAAATGTTTAAAACAACAAAGATATTCATAGAGAAAAAGTTTAATGTTCACATCACTTTTCAAGTTTAATCAAGATACTGTGAGGTTTTAAGTGGGTTGTAAAATTTGAAGTTATTGGATTTTCAAAACTCCCCATGTCTTTATAGGCAGTTCAGACTAACTCCAGGCAAGGTAACACAACTGGACTCGGTCCTGATTGGCTCCACACGGTAAATAACAACTGAACTGTTTCCAACTGGGGAAAAGGTTCATACAAGTAACAGTCACAATAGAACTGGTCTGCACTTCACGTCCTCCTCTGGCTTCATTTGCAGCATTTTGTTTCTTTTACATTTGGAAGGTGAAAATGATGGATCCTGTTAGGGAAACCTATAAATACTTAAAATACAGAGACAGTATGTACACTTATACAAGTACTGAACACAAGGAAAACTTTGAGGCACTTGTATATTACGGTGGTATTTCTTACTTTTATTACAGTTCAGGGGGAAATGTCATAATTTAACTCCACATTTATTTGATAGCTTTAGTTTGTATTGAGAATGACCATCTGCAAACTATGTGTAATGAACTTATGAATGTACATATGTATTATTAATTAATTAACTGTTGATGGAGAAAGTGGTTCAAATCAACCAAGGCTCCATAGTGACACAAATCTTTATTAATTAGTTTTGAAAGTTTGTTTGAACAGAACAAATTAAATGAATATTTGTCTGAAATCAGGTTTTTGAAGTGGTACATTTTGAATTTATCAACACCTGAACATTTTTTTATGATTTATGTTATTTATGCAGCACATGTGGAACAAACCTGAACCAGATTTGTACATTTACTGTATGTTATCAACGGCATCAAGGTCAAAAATGTTGTTTTCTTAAAAGACTATTTGTGCTACTTTTCAATTATAGAACATGATTTGAGTAAAGAATTTGAAGTGTTAGTACTTGGGGGTATTTTTTGGACACTTTTACACTTCTACCACCTCTGACAGTACATATCTAATATCACAGAAAGTTATTTCCAGCACTATAACATGGAGAGCACCATTAAAATCTGCTTATTGTGAATTGATGCTACATCTGTTATATGGACTGGAAATGATCTACACAGCAGGCATCTGCCAAAGTCAAGCATCATACTGGTCTGTCTTTCTCAATAGTCTCCATTATGCTCCTATTTCTTGTTATGTCTTCTGCATATTAACTACTGTCTGCTCTGGCTCCTGAATCAAAAGTAAAATGCATAGCAAGATATATACATTATAAAAAGTAACACACACACACACACACACACACACACACACACAGAGACACACACACACACACATGAAGAGCCACCATTCTTACTGCATTTCTCACTTTTCAGGAATGTCTTGAACAATACGATCTGTGAGAGAGCAAATCTCTTATCGTGCCACATATCCTAACATGCTAATTACCCCACACACAGTTTGAGTTCATTTATTATGCATGAAATAATCTAATATGATGACTGTGATAATTATGCACACATAGATAAGATAAAAGAGTAGTAACCAATTATGGTGCGGGAGTTGGAAAAAGTAATTATTCTTTGTAGTGGAAAAGAAGTCTTGCTTTGGAAAAAGGGATTCAGTCTCTCTCTCTCTTTCTGTCTTAGTTCACAGTGCTGCAATTAACATGTGAAATCATGTCTGCTCACCCTCATAATGTTTTAAGGAATATTTTCTTGATTAGCACTAACGCAGATACACGTTTTCAGGTTTTTCTGAGTGACACATTGTGAAAGTAAATCAATAACGGTACAAAGCAGCTGCTGAAATAAAGTGCTTTCTCTGTACATCCATTTATAGCAGTGTGTCTGTTGTGATAATTGTGCCTGAGCCTCTTCATACGCTCACGCAAATCTGACATGTTTACATTGTGACTTGAAAGGCGACGCGGCTTTGGGAGCCTCTCGCGGGCCCCGTCAGCGGCGGCGGCAGCAAATCAGAGAGGACGTTATAACACGAGTCAAGCCCTCACATATTGAGACGTGAGTTGTGGAGTCATTAAATATTACCACTTCTAAAATCAGAGCTGGCGTGCGGTTAGCCTGCACCACTGTGTAAACATACTTAACACAGCACAGATTTCTTTGACAAATTTTGTGCCCGCTACTGCAAATCACAGGAAACAGACTCCCCAGTAATCTGATTAGTTTTTTCTTTAAGCCTTGAATTTTGTTATAAATCTAACGTTCATGTGATAGGAAGTGGCAGCCTGGAAACAGAGTTTAACTGCTTTAACATGTCGGTAGTCATTTTGCTCATAGGGGAAGGAGGGAAATGTATCACAGCTTCTCTTGGATATTCTGGAGAAGATGCAAACTTGATGACTGAGTCACTGCTGCAGCACACAGTAAAAGGGCACCGGAAAATGTAATATAATTAACAGATAAATGAAGGTTATCTAAGCACATATAAAGAAAACTGTATAAACAGGCATTATCTGAAGGAGGGCTGTCTAGCTGACCACTAACTAAAACCACATTTAAGTGACTCAGTGGGTTCGGGATGCGTGTGAAGATGACGTGTACACTCCTGTCACCCATTACCCAGTCCAAGTATCCATGGACTGCCTTCATTGACTCATGAGTCTAAAGCTTCAGGCCAAACATGATACTCAGAGACCAGTCAACAAAGCTCGGAGTTGTCCAGAAAACGGACTCACAGTAACAGTACAATACAAATCGCTTTCAACCAGAATGCCAGGTTTTCCAATTCACACCAAACTCCAGCACAATGGGAGGGAACATTTTCTTGGAAGAGATGTCTTAATGTAGGTGTCGGAAAACAAAACGGATAAGAATATAAATGTGAAATGTGCGATGGGGGGGGTGGGGTGGGGGGAATGCACTAAAGCATCTGTCAGCTCTTCATGTGCCCTACAGATTTAAACTCGAGGTTAATGTCACTGGTGCTCGTGTTGTCTTACACTCTCAGCAAAGTCATAATGTTCTGAATGTAATGGAGTGAGGAGACGAGAAATCAAGGACGATGAATGCGGCCAAGAGACAGCAATCACTGAGTTCCACGTGGCTCATACAGACAGCTGAGGTTCCCAATAATCGAGGTACTGTATGATTGTACAGAAATGGCTCTTTCCACAGATGTGTTTATTTGGACATTACCCTCTTCCCCCACACATTACTGACAAAGAAGCACTTGGAGCTAATTAACTTTACTTGGGAAACTCGTTCTTTCGCTCCCTAAAACAAAGGTTTACTACATCCACAGCACATTGCATCGACAGGCATAAGAGTTTCAACTGGAGATTTGATTAGACAACAGCACAAATAGAATGACTATGAAAATTCAGTGGATAACACCAAAGCTAATAAAAACATGTATGGTGTACCTATAAACCCAGTTCCGGCATTGCAGTTTGTTAAAAGCTACAATGTGGCACTAGCATGATACTCCGCTCTCCTACAATCGACTAAACTCTGCACAGGCCGTAACGTAGCAGTGAAATCATTGAAAATTCTCTAATTGGCTAGAAAGGTGAGCCTCACTCAAAAACTTTTGGAAGGATATATCTCAGCACAGGTGCCACTGCTGTTCTGTGAGTCTTCACGGGTGGCGTCGACAGCGTTTCTTCACATTAACATACATTTTCCCTGCTCAGACCAGATATTTTCCCTAACCTTAACTAAGCTTTAAAATGCTGTAGTGTGAATATGTGAATAATAAACTGGAAGTTGTACTGCAATACTGGATATTCTGACAAAAAAGAAAAACACTGTCAGAGAATATTTTATTGACATGTTCGGTATCAGTGTATTTTCCACCTGCCTTTTACTTCAATTAACAGCATATCCTTATTTCAGTAACATCAGATGTAATAAAAAAAATATGTTCCCTACAAAATCACATTGCTGTTGAAGTTTAGTTATATACAAACTGTGATTGTACGACGTGATTGTCGTACATCGTTGTAAAACCAGACATTATAGAAAACCAATGTTGTCGAACAAAGTTTTGCGATATGTTTAATACATACGTTTTGCCAGATATGTTCATTAAGAAAATCACCATTATGTTGATGAAAGGAATGTATCTGCACTAACAAAGCAGCAGTATATTATGTTATATGATCAGAACTTCCTTTTCAGTCAAGCAATTCATAACATTGCTTTTTTATGTCTTCATCAGTCTGTTAAAGGAGCAGCATTCTGTCACTCATGGGTCACTATCACAGTAATATTTCACTGCTTCAGCCAGATATACACATTACAGGACGGGGAGAGCCACAATATGTAAATGATTGGACAGTACATCAAGTGAAAATGATGTGCAGTATATGCCGACCTGCAAAGTATAGCCTGCAGGCAAAAAAGGGCTCCATCTTACCAACAGTTATAACAAACCATTAGACATAAAGTAAAGAAAGATATGGAGCACTTAATGGTATCAACTTTTCAGGGCCAGTTAAAACATAAAAAATAAGTTGGTCTGATAAATGATAAAAGACAATAAAATAAATTCATCCAATTAAAACCTGCGAATGCACAGCCCTGCCCTGGTCAATGCCTGACTCAACAATGCATATAACAAACCCCCCATCCACCCTCCCAAAAATGATGTAGCAATTTTATGTGTTCATATCCATTAATGCAACTACTGGTAGCTCAGAGCCGTGCTGTGCAGTAAGTGATACATAAATGTTACCACGATTAGTGAGACACTAGTAAGACAGAAAAGTGAACAAAGTATTCGTATGTCGTAAGCCGACATGTTCAGATGACGTCGTATTGATGCCTGAAATGGGTTTAGGAGACAGGTTGTAGCAGCTGTCACTTGTCCCAGTATTTGTATTTGGTTGTTTTCTAGATTTATACATTATGTAGCATAAACTGTATCACAGTGTCAGAGGCTTTTAGATTCTTTGTGCACTCATATAAACTGATCTGAATCCAGGAGCACTGAAAAGGAGACCAAAATGTCTTAATGAAACATAGTACAGGAATAAAATAGTGCCGCCCTCCTTTAATATTTTCAGAGCGACAAGTCTTCTGAAACCTGTAAAAGATGTAACCTTCCCTAGGAAAATGAAATGCACTTGGGCTGAAGCCTGTGCTGTCATAAAATCTTGGCACTTTTATAGCAGGGAACAGGACTACATAAAGAAAGTCATTTACAGCTAATAAGAGCGATCACTAAAACGCATTAGGGCAAATTATTCTGTCCTTGCCACTGCATAATGCTTTTCCTAAAGTCTGTTGATAAGCCGCTGTTTCACCTAAGAGCTTATACACTAACAAGTGTTCCATCAGGCATCTGCACAGATCGCATGGAGATTAACAGTAAGGTATACAAATGGATTTGAAGAGAAAGCCGCTTTTGTTGAAGTCTAATGTCAATATAAAGGAGCAGCTACAGACTGAGTGAAAATATTGTCCTTCAGATCAGTGGTGTCCTGGAGAGCAATAGGCTGAACCATTCAGATGAGATGTGAGTGGCAGAAAGAGTAACATACTTGAATAATATCTTTGGAGAGGATTCTGAAAAATGGAACCGTGCTCCAGTAAATAGCCTTTGGAGGTCACAACTTAACCGCTGTTGCATTGCTATTCAAAGTGCAGCAGCAGATCTCAATGAGCTGCCGTGCCAAGTAATCAAAGCAGGATGACTTCAGAAGGCCATCTAGCACAGTTTGAAAGAGGCTAATTTTTCATCTCTATTGCACACTTTGCACACATTGTGTCTTGGGTGCCTGACCCGTCTGTTCCTGAAGCTCCTCTGTGTGTTAATACAGCTGGAAACACAGGGAAGATGGGTAATCAGGGATGAAAACGCACTTCACACTGTTGATAAAAGTTACATTAGGATATTTCTGTTGATGTGTACTTGGCTGTAAAACTTTGTAACAAGAGTCTGACTCACAGAGGAGGAACAACACGTTTCCTGCTGGCAGCAGTACAGCAGTGCTGGAAAAAAAACAGCTGGTGCTAAACTGTACCTGCAGTGAGGCGAGGCCTGACGTTTCAACAGAACAAGAAAACGTTCTGATGGCAACAGCGAGCTTTGCTAATGACGTCGAGTTTGCAAACTGGCAAGGATAAACCGCTGCCGCCACTTTTCCAGGCCGGCGTGAAGGAGCACAGGAGAGCGGAAAAAGCAGCGCTGATGACATTTCACGTTTAAAAGTTTTAAAGAGTATTACACTGTGGGAGATTTTCAACAGCGGCGACACCAGTCTGGCCTGTGCATTTTATTCATTTTTCTGAGGGGAGCACAAATATGCAGCCGCCACAGTGCTTGCAGGGATTTTCTCTGCTATGATCTGCTGTTGAATTCAAATCAAATATTTTGAACCTCACCCAGCTCAGCTGTTACCGGGACTCTCGAATATAATAAATTCAGGATTTACTGGCAGGCTTCATATTTCTCTGTGTGAAGCTCTACTCATTTATTAGGATTATCTACATTCTACCAGAGATAAGAACCAAAGGCACAATGAGCTTCAGAGTCTTTTTAAATGTATTTAGATTCAGAATATATAATAAGCCACTGCTAATTTGATTTTGTGCTTGATCTTTGAATAATGAGCACAGATGTCTAAAAATACTATGTTTTAATTGTTTTACTGCAAAAATAATGAAATCAAAAGCAGTTTCTACAAACTAGAAAAAATACTAAAGACATTAGAGGGAGGAAAAAGCCTACTTCTTATGCATTTTTAAATCTCTCTCTCTCTCTCTCTCTCTCTCTCTCTCTCTCTCTCCATCCTGCTGGTGAAGAACCTAAGCTGTATTGGACTCCTCCAGTCTATGCCATAACTTCGACTTTATGGAATGTGTTCCTGCTGGGTTTTTATTTCCTCTGTCTGTAGAGAAAAAAAAAGGAATGCAATCAGAGTACTGATGCTAAAATCACTACCTAATGACTAAAGTCTTTGTATGACTTCTTGCATGCTGTGACATTCACTGCTCCAAGCACACATCTCATAAAATTGTGCAGGGAGGAGCGTTTCTAAAAGTTTGTTTGAGGACTGTCTGCAGGGCCAATTGATTCAAATGTGCTCAGGCCTAATCAATCACCAATTCACATTCTGTAGAATATGGATTTTTTTTTTTTTTTACATTCAGGTTTTCTTTCTTTTTTTTCCTGCGGAGGATGTTCTGATGACAAATGAGCACTGCTATATTGAGATAACATGCTGCTATAACTACACATTGTGCAGTAAAGCAGGACAAGATGGGATTTATCCCAAACTGTTAAGAAGCTATACTGAACATACCCACAATCTCACCTAGAAACACTAAGTGTGAAGTTTTCTTTACACAAACTTTTTTCTAGTTTGGTTTTATTTTTAACAAAGTAAATTTATTTCAAAGTCTACTGACTGTAGCTTCTGAACTTGTTAACCACACCACAGCCTCATACAGCAAGTATTGTAATCACATCTCTATGTCCTTTCAGAAACAAAGCTTTGTGATGTTAATAGTATGGAGAATCATTAAATTTGCCTGTCTCTTGGAGCATAAATCAAGCCAATCCATCTCTCCTCGAAGCCCCCCCTCCCCTCCAGCCCTGCGCCCCCCTATCCCTGGTGGCTCACTTGAGCCATGCCAACGCAGCACTGCCTGTGGAATGAGCAAGGGTAAGCATGCAAGGGCTGTCCTTAAGCCGAGCTGTCTGACGGTATAAACAGGCCTCTGCCTCCTCTTGAGAGCAATAGGGATCAAGCAGGCTTAGTAGGCATGACCTGCAAGGGCCCAGACAGTGGGGGCCAAAACATCCAACACAAACACAACTGTCTTAAGGATCGCTGCACTATTGAACATGAGAATAGTAGCCTACATCCCATTGCTCAGGGCCCCGGAACAGAACCTAGATGCACTCCATTGAGGATTCCCAGCAGACTTAGGCCTCATAAATAATTCTCAGTATCGTCTCTCTTCCTTTTTTTCCCCCAGTCTGATTTAAGCAAGTGAGGCCCTCAAAAACAATTAAATATCTGAAAATCTAAAGCTATGAAAAAAACATTCTGCAAAGTAAGGCCTATTAGTCTTACAAGACCCTCAAAAAGAAAAAAAAACAATATTCTGAGAAAATGATGTATTGCTTTCTGTGGCACCATGCCGGGTGAAATTAAAGGCAAAGGCAAAGGAAAATGACAAGACATTTGCTTGTGGTTTAATTTACTCAATTGCTTTATGGCCATACATAAATGCTTAAATTGGTTTGTAACATATGCTCTCCTCGCTCTGTTTACTTCCTTCATTTAGTGTGACTGAATCGCTTTATTTGTGATTATCACTACCAAAAAAAGCTGCTGGAATGCACAGCATCACACCTCATGATGTCATTTACCCATATAGTAGGAACGGGGAATATGCAAATAGTGTCAGAGCATTTTGCAGCAGCGAATATGCCCCGGGGCTGCTTGTCCAATGACACAAATCATCAATTAAGATCTCAGCAGGGTTTTTTTGGGAGATAAACTAAATTGGCATTATCCCGCTCTGACAATATGTAGAGCCGTGTGGGGTACATGACAACAAAGAACAAACATCACTGAGGGTGATTGGTGGTGATGTGATTGTGTGTGTGTGTGTGTGTGTGTGTGTGTGTGTGTGTGTGTGTGTGTGTGTGTGTGCAGTTTATTCCCAGCTGAATCATCCACTTTGAGACGCTGACAAAGGTACACAATCATTTGAATAGTGTAAAAGGTAACAGACTTTTTTTTTTTTTAGGGTTTTTCAGCAGCGACTCACAGCAACAACAACAACAGTGTCTTTTAAAGCATTTACTTTCACAGAGGGGGTGCGTGTGTTTGGGCTCCTCGAGGGATTTGACGCTCAGCACTCTGCACCTGCCAAATGTGTCTGACGGAGGGAGCTAAAGTGGTCTAAATCGCCATTGTGATTTCTCAGGGAGGCAGATGATTAGTAAACAAATGGTTCTGGCATATTAAATGAAGCTAATGTACTCCCAGTGCTCTGCTGTGACATGGGGGGGCTTAACTTTCCAATAACACAAAGAAAATGTGACACATAAGTGACAGTAAAGTTTGCTTGAACTTTACATTTAGCAACCTGCATTTTTTTGTACGTAGATGCCAGGTCTGTGTATAGTTATGTGATATATGTGAGGTGGCTTAGATCAGAGCTTGACAGTGACTGAGCAGACAAGATGAACCTCAGAAGTGCCAAAACACAGCTAACGACCTGCAAGTCTGTGCATTCTCAATCACGAGATCATTCATATCTGACAGTGCAGGCTCTCAAAGTGCAAAAGACAACGTTAAATCACACTAACAGAATTTCAGTGCCAGCCAAACATCTCCTCTGAGTGAAAAAAAGTCATTCAAGCAAATGTGGAATAAACCAGTCATCTGAAATAGAGAGTGGTGAGTGGCACACAAAGAAGGCCAGTGTTCGGTCTAGAGAGTTTCTACAGGGCTGGGTAGGCTGGGAGTTAAACAGTAGACCTCACTGACATGCAGACAGCTTGAGCAAGAGCTTGAAATAGAGACGATTAAATGAAGAAATACAGACAGGATTAAACTTCCTGTTTGACCTTTAAAAATACAAAAGGATGCAAATATAGAATAGTGTTGTAAATAAAAATGAAACTTAGCTTTACTTTGAAAAACTGCTGTTCATGAAGTGCAAATGGAAACTAAAGCTATTTAATCAATAATACATTTTTAAAAAAAGCTAAATTTCCAACTTCATGTGTTTTCCTTTTCAGTTTGACATAATATGCTTCAGTTTTTTGTGCACTGTGTCACACACAACACACAAAGCACACACACACACATTAGAATAACATTTATTGTGGTGAAAAAAGCCGAATTGACTTTAATTTAATAACAAGTTATTTTACGCTGAAAATCCGTTTTTTTACGAACACACAACAACTTTGCCTGTCAAAATAAAAGCACATTTTCATTTTATTTAAATAAAACCCACCTCTTAACTTCAACATAAGGAAAATCGCAGTAGCGGTGAAAAGACAACAACAGCAGAACATTTTCATTGTCATTTTTTTTACAGTCTCAATGCCATGTGCGCTCCCGTGCTGACTAACAAAGGCGCACAAATAAAATGCCATCTCCCCGCAGCTATGCGCTTATTCTGTGCGACCCGCTCACTAAATCATTATTATTTTCTACATTACAACATTTTCACCTAACAAAAGAATCGTCCGCAAAACGCAACACATCCTAGATCAGCATAAACATTACCGACACATTTTTCTTTTTTTTTTAATCCAAACGCTGCATCAAGCACAAGAAACAAACAGAAAATAAAATCCACTAGTCTTTCAGTCCAGCACAAAAATGCATCTCCTCTCCTTCCCCTCTTTCTTTTTTCTCCCCCTCTTCTACTTCACCCCTCCCTCACTCTCTCTCTCTCTCTCTATCTCTCTCACACTCTCTCTCTCCCCCTCCCTCTCTCTCTCTCTCTCTCTCCCCCTCTCTCTCACTCTGGCCTGGCTGGCTGGCTGTCTGACTGTATGAATAATGTCCTGCCTTTTGAAATGAAGGGGGGGAAAGGGGAGAAAAAGGACGCTCAAGTGCTGAAGCCCTGCTCCCATGCACTGACACTGAAAATGAATGACAGCTTACCTGCATGCCAATCTTCATCAGACTGACACTGGGCTGACAGCACAGCCTATACTCCTCCACACAGCCGGTGACGTCAGCCATGCCAGGCCCCTCCCACCTCCATCTCCATCTCCGCTCCCCGTTTTCCCAACGCCGGGCTGCTGATGCCTTCCAGTGCCCGTGGGAAAAACGGCAATCAAGCGTGGGCCCGTGCGTAGAAGGTGGTTTGTGTTCAGGTTTTCAGCTATGAAAAAACATGAAATACTGAAATGATCTAACGTTTCTGGTTGATGCAGATCAGCTTGTATAACACAGTCAATTTATACTGTAATTTATAACACTCAATAACCAATAATCACCCACTGAGGCACAAGTGATCAATCCATCGTGTTATATTTAGGCTTGGGCACAGATAAAGACGCTGTGTTTCAAATGACAACAAAACAAAACTAAATATGTGGGATTAGATAAGACAACAGCCTCCCTGACAGGTGATGCGTGCTGTGAGGAAAACACATGTACAGTCAGGTACTTCAGCCTAAGAACAACATGATGTTTCAGTCTTGGTCTTGAAACCCAATTAACCCCCCTGTTCATGTAACTCCCCCAGTTACACTAATGAACTGCTGTGGGCAAATGGCTCATATGTTATGTCAATATTTTTAGATCACTGAATTCAGCAGTCTATGAGTAACCAGAAAATACATTTCCTATATGAAAATATTAGGATAATGTCAAATTGAGCATTTGTTTATTTAGCCAGTGCTGGTTCATATCACCCCAATCAGGTTTAAAGGGGATCAGAGAACATCACCACACAGTTTATGTGTTTCTTTTTCACTCTTTGCATTCACTACTCTACATATCTAATTAATCAACAGTACCCAAGTCATTAATAAACACCAGGTGCATGGATCTTACGAGGGCCACTTAAAGGCAACATGTCTTCTTCCAGTAAGCACGCAGAGGCACCACCGGTGCACCAGCACACACTCACACAGCGCTTTGAATTTCGGATCAGGTCAGCCCTCTGTCGGTAACATTAAGAACTGCACGCTTCACAAAAACACAAGTGGAGCATGGAATGAGATTCACAGCGAAAATGTCTTCTCCTGTCTCTATTTTCAACTAAAACACAAAGAAGTGAGTTTTTATCAGAAGCACACTGTGATAAATCAAGCAGGGCGAGTTTAGGTTGCAGAGGTGGAAGAGTTAGTGTTAGGTTAAGTAGAAGTAACCTACATGTAGCTAGTTACAATATATCGTTTATTATTAGGTATAAAGAACTAGGTTTACTACTTTCTGTGTGAGAGATAGTGAGAGTGAGAGATACATGATAAAACATGTTGTGCACATCTTTCCGCGCTCAGCAAAACATAACAAAATTTACTTTTTTAGTAACGTCCCATTTGATTGGCTAGTCTTCAAATCGTACGTCCAATCACACCGCAGTTTGCTGTTACCAGGAAGCAGAAGACGCGATTGAGAGATCTTAAACTAAACTATGGGACCGATTACTCGTAGTTAGCGATTAGATGAACGGTTTAAATAGATATTTTTACGGCAACAGCTCTATAAATCGATTACTAACGATTCAAACTGTTAGTTTAAGCATACGGCGTTAGCACAACAGAAAGAGCTAACGTGCCACACGACGGCGGTGTAGTTACCGCTAGCTTCTAAAGCTATAGCCTGACTGGTTTAACTATAGTACTGCTTAATGATAGCACATACGTGGGTCGTAAAATGCCTGTTTATCGACCTCACTGATTAACTCGAGTGTGTCGAGGATGCTGTCCTGAAACCTGGCTAACTTTCTGTGCAAAAATGTCAAATACCGTGTTGGAAGTCGGAACGGGCGTTTTCGTCATTGCCGTCGTTTGGATCGCGGCACTTGTGTTTGGGTTGGCGTTGTTGAGAGCATCTGGACCGGCAAAGTGAGTGAGAACAGAGACGACACAAGCTACACACAGACACATTAAGAAAATATTTGTTGGTTTAGACGTATATTCACGATCTTGGCAATGCTTCTCATTTGACTCAGTCGCTGCCATATTCCGTAGACATTCCGTCCACTTTACCGCTGTCGTGCAAGCCGACAGAAACACTCGTCTTCTCCCATAATAACTCTATCCCCGGTAGTGTTGGTGTTTACTGTTAAAGTCAGAAATTTAATGGTTCATCTGTTGTTTTTTTTCCAAAGTCAAATACAACATATGCTCACATATCACTCTTGACCAAAGCGATGTGTTTTATGGAGGAACTGTAGAAATATCTAACTAACTAAGCTGGAATACAGTTGATTTAAGTTTAAAACTGAAGCGTATCTTATATTCTTAAAATATCATAAAATATGTACATGAAACGAGTTAAACAAATTTTTCACTGAACACTTTGACCTGAATTTGTCACAGAACTTTGCAACTCTCGAATTACCTCCACATTTCCTTACACCAGAGTCGATGGTGTAGATAGCAGCAAGCGCAACACCACCTGCCCTGCCTTAAAAACTCTTCTTATTCTTTGTCCATCGCAATACTGTTGAAATACACCGGTTGTTCTCTGCCACCGTGCATTGTGCAGTAAATGCTTGTGCTTTGGCACAGAAGGCACAGTGGCAGTAAACACCCTGCACTTGTGTTAGTAGCAGATTCAGTAAAGTTTAAATGGGGTGAAACGTGCTATTTGGTTGATTGGAAAGTTAACAGCTTTTTTGAAAGCACAGTAAAGAATGCCATTGTTCTGATTGGAAGTGCACAGTGCCATTACTCTCAGATAACCCTGTATTTACTGCAGATCTAACGTATCCTCTTTCTTTGTTTTAATGGTGTGCTGCCGTGTGTGTATTTTTTCTCACTAGGTTGGGAGTTATCCCCATTTTCCTCGTGGCTCTCACCATCACTCTGGCACTAGTGCTTTTCCCTCGCAGCCCGGAGACAACTCCCCCTTTTAAACAAATAGAGGTGAGCTCCATTCAGTGACCCCGCACTCTTACAACACAAATTCTTTATTATGCATGTCAGCTTAATTACATCTGTAAGCTGTGTTTACGTTGTCAACACATGTTTATGGATAACGTCCTCTGTAGCTAGTATGTTGCACTATTAAAACCCACAGAAATATATTTACTTTTATAAAATAACTTGTTTTTGTAAGATAAGTTAACACAATTATTTAACATTTGTCAAAAAATGTTTGTTAATTGTGGCTAGTGCATATTGACTACGTAATGTGCTTCAGTTGAAAATAAAAGCAGGCCTGGGATGTTTTCAGTCTTGTTGTGAGGCCATTTGGCTTTAATTACCACCAAATGTTTTGGGTACAGACCACAGGGTGAAAAATAAGGATTCACAGCCTCTGAATAAACAGCTCAATGTAGCTGAGCGGTTCTCTCATGCTCATTTTTGTGCTCCCAAAAATATATTTAATCACAAATATGTAACATCCATTCTCTTGATGTGTGTGTGTGTGTGTGTGTGTGTGTGTGTGTGTGTGTGTGTGTGTGTGTGTGTGTGTGTGTGTGTGTGTGTGTGTGCGTGTGTATTGGCCAAACCCCAAATAGAGAAGCTCAGATCATGTGCTGGTGTAACTAAGAGCTGAATTATTTATTCATACTGACTGATGTAGGTTCGATTTAAGTTTGAGTTAAGCGCACATTAACAGCCTTTCCCAAATAAAACCCTAATTCTAATATAAGCCAGTATTCAGAGAACTGCAGGCCCGTAAATAGCATGTGCCATTGTGTGCGCGCTTGTGAGTACGTGCTTGTCGTAAAAAGCCTGCTCTGCTTTATCTTAGTCCAACAGCAACACAGAACAAACACTCCCCCATGTTGCCTCTGGGTCGTGCCAATAAGCCGGCCAGATCTGCCAAGCAAGCTGCCACCCCATAGAAATAGCAGAGCAGAGCCCCATCCTGGCCAGCTCATGTTTTATAGCCTCTGTGCAACGGCAGATACCAGACCAGCAAAAGAACGCAGAATGTGACTTTCTGGATTTCTGTACAAGACTGACGAGTAAATTTAACTCTCGCCTATTAGAGTAATGCACCCCAGCGTTTAAAAGTGGCTACAAGAAAAAATCACAACTACGTTACAGTAATAACACCTCAGTAGTGATCTTCCATTGGTTTGCGTTGTGTACAGCTTGCAAACTTTATTAAATGACAAAAGGCATCCTATGTTTTTCTGTGCTGTGCCAAATTAAGTACAATTTTTAGGTACTTGTGCTTGACTAGTGTATTCCCATTTAACATTTTTACTTTTACTCCACAACTCAGAGGAAACTATTGTGCTTTTTACCAGTGGTGGAGAAAGTATTAGGATAATTTAAGTAAAAATACCACAATAAAAGTACAAGTGCTGCATTCAAAATGTATGCATACAAAAGTATTACCTCAAAAGCCACCTGAAGTACCAAAAGTAAAAATAGTCTTTACTGTTGCCCTTGGTAATGATGGAGTTTGTTTGAGCCCTTTATACGTACTTCTGTGGAGTGAGTCTTATGAAAAGGATTATACTGTATTTTAACTATAGTTATCAAATAAATGTACTGGAGTAAAAGTACAGTGTTTGCTTGTAAATGAATTACAGTAGAAATCCCTCCAAACTGTATTTTGTTCAGTAGTTTAGTACTTGAATACATTTACTGTATATCTAAGTAAATTCCACTGGTCCAACCATCACTACACCACTGCTATTTACTCCACTCTATTTATCTGATTTCTATTCTATTTCTATTTATCTTTAGTTAGATTCTCAATACATAATACAGCATAATCAATTAATAAATTATGATGTATTAACCACCTGACAGTTCAAAAAAGTGCTTCAAATTACCTCCATTTTTACCAGCTGCTGTTTCTGTTCCACTTTAAGTTGCTAGGTAACAGAATTCTTTTTTTTTATTAATTATTAACATGTTTTCCTTGCTTTATTTTTCAGCTTTAGAAGTTTGTCAGAAAAATTTAGTGTAGACTCCTAAATTCACATTATCAACTGCTTCAAAGTCAAGTGTGTTCAAAGCACAGTGTTTTCTTACTTGTACTTTTGTACTTAAAGTACTTAGTAAATCTTAGCTTGTGTTTTGTACTTTAACTTGAGAAAATAATTTTAAGTGGTACTCATAGTGAAGTAGCTTTTGAGGCACTTTTAGTGAAGTATTGGTTTTTTACTTCTACCACTTAAAAAAATTCTTTGATATTGTAAACTAAAATAAATCTATGTTGGTCCATGCAGGAGTAACACAAGTACAATTTGAAATCTGCATGTTACAAATAAGTATTTAAACAAAGTTACACTTGCCTGTGAAGCAGACAAACTGCTACAGTGGTGACAGCTGAATTCATTATGTATTCATATCAGGTTTTGTTGTAGAGTCATTTTCAGTGAAAACACAAAAAACGGGAAACTTATTTCCAATCAGAGAGATTGTGTGTGTGTGTGTGTGTGTGTGTGTGTGTGTGTGTGTGTGTGTGTGTGTGTGTGTGTGTGTGTGTGTGTG
>JAUYWH010000006.1:1619113-1638791 GCA_034779795.1 Ctenopoma multispine
GTGTGTGTGTGTGTGTGTGTGTGTGTGTGTGTGTGTGTGTGTGTGTGTGTGTGGGTGTGGGTGTGGGTGTGGGTGTGTGTGTGTGGGTGTGTGTGTGTGTGTGTGTGGCTGCAGAGTGCACACTGAGGGCCTCACATAATGCAACAATATCACCCCGTTCAACACACAGGCTTTGCTTTGTGAAAGCTCTCTCATGACATCTAGTGGCTGATAGTGGAAATGCAGCCATGAATCTTCACTGCACTAGATACTGTTGACTATTGACAGTATCACTCTCTTTACTCTACAGATAGTAGACACTTTGTTCATCGGCCGTTACATTCTGCTGGCGGTGGTGAGCGCAGTGTTTCTGCTGGCATTCTTCATGCTGCTCCCCTTTCATTTCTTGGAGCCAGTCTATGCCAAGGCCTTAAGAACACACTAGAGCTGCCAGGGTCAGAGCTGGCAGTGGGATGACATTGCTGATGTACGTAGCTTAAGACCAACATATTGTTCATCCCGCTTCATGTGGAAACCAACTGAAGAACGTATCACAAAGTGAAACAGCAGGACAGCCAACCCACATCCTGAGATGTGTTTGTAAATTTTTTGTATTTTTATATTTGCCCATAAGTCATTACTATGTTCTAATGAATGTCTTTGCATCTCACGTTTAACTCTGAGTTGTATCAGAGAAAGTTTGTGTCTTTTCTTTTCCTTTGTGCTGACATAAAAGAAACATACAAAGATATGTACACTAGATGTGAAGCTAGCTAGCAGCTAACCTAGCTTAGCATAAAGAAGAAAAAGGAAACAGGATTACATTGTACCTGGCTGTGTCCAAACAAAAATCTATTTACCAGCACCTCTAAAGCTCACTGATTGGAGTTAAAATATTAGTTTTACAGATGAGGTTATGTGAGCTTTAGAGCTGTTGGTACTTTCAGGCAAAGCCAGGGAGACTGTTTTACCATGCTTCCAGTCTTTATCATCATATGCAACCATTGGTAAGAAGGTGGATTATTGTGTAATCATCAGACGTTTTAATGATGAGGCCCGTGGTTTTTTTGTATTTTTGTTATTGTCAATAAATCCCATAAAAAGACTAAAACAAGAATAAATTGTGTCCATCCACTGTAACAATCTGAAAATCCAGAACCTGATTCTAACTTCTTTGTCTTTGTCTAAATGTCTAAAGACATTTATTGTTGTCCAGAACTCATCCACACAAAAATGTGTTTTTCTCAACAACAAAAAAAGAGCTCCAAAGGTCGAGAACAACCCTAATGTCTTAGTGTGGAAATCCATTTTCGAAATTGTAATGAAGGATTATTTCATTATTTAAGTAAGGATTGAGCTGGAGATTTGCAAAGAAGCAAACATGGAACTATAACTATAACTATAAGTTTTGAGCTAAAACCTTCTCAAATGTCTCCATTTACTTCATAAAACAGACCTTATATGTGTTACCAACAGTTAATCTTTCCATGAAAAGGTATTTAGAAGCTACATTCTGTGTCTTGCTATTGCACATTGCAATAATAAATTGAGGTTCCACATTCTGACAACCGTTGAATCATATCGAGCACCGTGATGTCAGTATTTTTGACAAACACATGCAGCATTCGCATGCCTCTGATGCTGATTCCATGGGGTATAAATAAGCGGATGATTCCATAGAGAGTAATGAGCTATTGAAGTCTAGAGGCCCAATTATAAACACTTGCCCCCCTCCCACCTCCATTTTAAAAGTGAGAAGCCCGAGGAGACGTGGAGTGGAATTCCAACCAGGACGATGAAAGAGAATCTAATGAATCAAAACCAATCCTATTAGTTCCAGCCCACATCTCCATACTGTGGTCCTTTTTCTGCACAACAATCCACCGCATGATTTCACACAAGCTGGGGAACTGGGAGATTCCAACAGGGTGGGGTTGGGGATATCAAACCTTTTAACCTGGGGGGACTTTAATTGACCGCGTGATTACCACAAAACATGATCTTAAACCCCGCTGAAAAGTGGCGCTGAGAATCGAGTGGCTTTGAGAGCAGTGAGGTGAAGACAAGGGTTAAAGATATAACACTAACTTTTAGTTGTTTTATGTTTAGTCATTAAGAAAAAGGGCCTTTGTAAGAACATTGTGCTGGAGTTTATATTTCAAGGTCACAATGCAAAAAAGACATTTACACCAACTGCTTTGCCTCGACGTCTTTGCATTCCCTGAAGTCTGAGTCTAGAAGATCTGACAGTAGTCCTTGGCTTACTCTCTCGTTCTCACACGCTCTCACACTGCCTCACCTTTTTAATCTTTCTCTCTTACCCCTGTTCCATCCTTCTCTCCCCCTCTATCCTTTTCCTCATTTTCATTTTTGCTGCTAAACTCTGTCTCTGGGGAGTGGGAAAATGAGCAGAACAAAGCATGTGGGGGTTTGAGGATCATTTGGAACCAGGAGCCGGGAGTCTTTGTGGCGCAGCCAGCTGGACATATAAAGAGATGGGGGGCGGGTGAGATAGAGAAAGAGAGAGCAATACTGGGGCAAAGAGGTGTGAGCAGAAAGCTCGGGGTGCTTGGATTTTTTGAAACCGCGGAGGGCACGGGGTGTGCTCCTCTCTGGTAGATTGTGCATTCGGGTGCAGTCAAGCAGAACTTCTGGCTCGCTGTTCACATCCTCAGTCATCTCGCCCTCTGTTTGTGATATGGATACCGTCACCGCCCCACCCAGCTCACACCACACTGAAAATCCATTGAGGATTTTGGGGCAAAGTTGGTGCACTTATCCTAAAAGAATGTGATTCAGTTTGTGTTAAATTAAGCAGATGGTAATGTTTGCCATCCTTTCAAAAAGTTTGGTAAATAAACCTCGATGAGTGCTCCAAGGGGTAAAACTACAGCGAAGACAGTAATTAAAAATCTTTACATAGACTTGAATTAGATTAGATTTGTTAGCTAACAAGTGGGTATTTCTCTAAGCTATGCAAAAGTTAGTGACAGATCGTGGACATGAACTGGGCTCTCGTCAATGGAGCAACACATTATGTAGTTTTAGGGCCAAAAGAGTTTTTTTTCTCACCACTGCCTGGCTGTGTTCTATTATGCACATTTGTATATAGCCAGGGGATGCTATCATTGGAACACACACTAGGAGGACAAAAATCCTCAAACTGAGATTCTGATGTTGCCCTGGCATCTTACCTCTCTCTCAGGAAGGAATTACCCTAAAGCTCTGCCTCTCAGAGGGATGACGAAGGCCCAGATTAGAGGTCAGGTTGCTCACCAATAGCTCTCCGCTGCTTGGACATGACGCCCCATCGCGGGCTGAAGCCTGGCCCTGTGGGGGTTCCATTTTGACACTGTTGAAGACATGATTTAATACTGGCCAGGCTTAGAAGGCCAATGGCTATGCTGATCAAGACCATGGTCACAATAATAGAACATGGGTGGCCACAGTGGTGCTCGGAGCATGCTCAGTTGTTTCTGAGGCCGTGACTGGCTTGTGTTTTAATACTTTGCCATTTGGATTAACCTGTAATGTAAAGTTTGGCACAGGAAGCAGGAACAATTGTGAAGTTAACAATTGCACAGAGTTACCTAGTTAACAATGCCCAATAACTTGCTTGCAAATGTTCAAACAAAATCTTAACTCATATACTAACTAGATAAACCTACTTCAGTGTATGTATGGTCACCACCCCAATGTTTCAAGATTTTCATATAAGTATGTCTGGTATTAATGTATTAATTGCTAATGTATTAATATCTATGTATTAATGTAGGATTACGTATCTGTATTTTTCTTAAAGATAAAAATACAGATCTAGTGATATTACATATTTTTCTAATTGTTTCCAGTGTCTGACGCAGGACAAAATCCACTGTCATGTAAAGATATATCAGATAATAAGTTTATTTCAAATATCATAGCCAAATCAGTGGGTATTAATGTCACTGTGGTACAACATGTCCCTCTTTGTGCAGGAGGACAGTGTGTTACTATACTTTACCACCACACTGTTGAGCTGAGCTATGATGAAATGTTAAAAGACTGTAACTTTGAAAGAATGTGACTTGTTTCATGCGGGGCACAGCGTCAACAAACAACATGATTTAAATACATGAAAAAGTTCATTTACTAAAAAACAAAACAAAATAGAAATACAGCTACTGTTTATGAAAGGAGAGCATGCATCCTGAGTTAAGACTCAGCACTTTGATGCTGCACTCTTTGAGTACATCACTTTTCAGTTCATAGAAACCCTTTTTACATGATATATATGAAACACACAATCTTCATTCTGATATCTGTTTTAAATACACTGTGCTTCACCGTGTTTTCTGGCATCAGATTTCACCATCCTCATTACTGTCATAAGCAGATATAAAACAAATGTGTGTAGTATACCTAGTCTTCTCCTTGTAAGTCGCACCTGCCAAATAAAGTAAAGTAAAGTAAGGTAAAGCATACATTTCAAATTCATACACTCACACACAAATAACAGCTAGTATAGTGCACTATGGTACATGATTAATGCACAGCCTTACTGCGTATGATGAGGCAGTTACATGACATACCAACTACGTGCAAAAGAGCTGTCATCATTTCTTTCAGTTAGCCCTGCTTTTATACCTCCTCTGTGAAGGGTCTGCAGACAGGCAACAGTGGACAGCGGAAACACTGCACAGCACAGGCAGCACTAGCAGAAGCATTTGCTGTTTATGGTGTAAATAAATAATGCTACTCTTTCTTTGCAGCAATGCATTTTTAATTGACTACAAACAGTTGGTCTTGTAGCCTGCATTAGATTAGATTCAACTTGTGCAAAGCACAAGTACATAGTCAAAGAAGTCTTATTTACAGATTTGGTGCAGGTATTTACTGATGTAGCTATAATGTGCAGAGGTAGTGGTAAGTATCTCACATAAACTACAGTGTAATGTATGTGTGGAGTGGAGAATGCCACATATGCATCTACTACTTAATATATACTACTACTTATATTATACATAGTATATTTATAGGTTACACTGTGTTGTTGCAGTGTGTAGTCTGATACTGAATTCAGTCCTCAGAATGAGTTTAATCAATCCTGTGATGAAATTCGTTATTTTTCAGATGTCAACAACATATAATCTTAAACTGTGCATGTACAGAGAGCTACACCCGATCTTGTTATGAAAGAATAATTGGAGAAACTTAACTAAATGACCCCTAAAGCTTCAGACCCGTTGCTGTGCCAAATCTTTTGTCATATAATTGAGGGGCTATGGGCTTTGGTGCCAAACCGAAAAATGTTGGAAGCCTCACATTATTACCAGTACTTTTATTTTCTGTTTGTTTACCGGGTGAATCAGACGTGTAATCTGTGCACACACTGGGAATCCAGTCGAGACTGTGCTTAAAATTAAAGCTGAATATTCTGAAAAGGGTGACTTTGCTACTTTTGTTCGCTTGCTATGTGCGAGCCAAGATGATGTATGAGACACATACTGTGAAGACAGGCAGCTACAAATTTGCTCGGCTAGTTGGCTGGTGGGAGGTTGGGTTGTTAGTTGGGGGCGGGGGGGTCGCGGGGTAGGCTTGAGTCGTCACATTAAAGTGAAGCAGTAAAAGAAAGACAGAAGGAGAAGGTGAAAGTGAATTCCTCTGGTCTGATGATTTACTAAATGATCATTTGTTCTCTGTGCAGCAGAAAGAAATTCCTCTTCCAACGTTTGACAATTGTCACTTCATTCACTTTATGTTCTGCATAAACCTCACAGCAGACATTTGATTAATGAAATGGATCTAACTTGGGAAAACAGGCCTCGCTGTGTAACCTCCCCCTTATTTCAACTTCTTTTCACCTCCCGCCTCCCCTCCACTGAGCCTTGTTTTCTGCCTCCCCCCCTTTATCCCATGCAGAATGAATGGCACAGATGTTGTTGGACAAGACAGTACCCCCCGGTCCCCTGCCCCTCACTATTCGCTCAGCATGAGGTCTCAAACTTTTTTGATCATTGTCCCCCCCCCCACACACACACAACTTCTCCCACCTCAGGAGGAAAAAAAGGATGCAAAGAGGAGGGAGATGTGAAGAGCGAGAGCAGCCAAATTAAAGAGGGAGGGAAGAGGAGCTCACAGCCATGTTTGAGGAATATGAAGAAAACAAACTATTTGACTCTTCAGAGAACGAGTGGCGCACAGGAGAGGTCACATGTTGAACGTGTGTAGAGCTCCACACTGGCCGATGATGGATGTTACAGTGGAGCTGTGGTGAGGGTTTGGGGTCTCGCATCTGGGGAGGGACGTGACGTGCAGACTGAAGATGCAGGTCGGACTGTGGCTCCTCTGCGTGTCCTGGTTCTACACCTGGGCGGAGTACTCACGCATGTGCAACTGCCAAGACATAAGTAAGGAGCCGGAGCTGAACAAGAGGACCCGGGTCAAGGAGCATGTTCACCACAGCGTTGGGCATCATCACGGGTCTCACAGGAACAGGCCGCACCGCAGGAAAGGTGAGCCTCGTGCATCTTTTCACACCGGAGGCACACACCAGTGGCGTGCAGCAGGTTGCTGTAAGACCTGTTCATTAAGGTTTATAGATGCCTATGCTCCAAAACCAGGTCTGCAGCTTCATAGCTTATAAATATGGATAAATGTTATAAATATGAAACTGCATGTGTGATAAAATGGTAAGTGTAAGAGTAACATTTCTCTCCTTTAAAACATTTATTTTTAGCTTTATAGAAAATAATTTGATCAGATTTTCAATTTCAAATGTGACAAAATAGGGTAATGATCATGAAATAACACGGCAAAAAAATCTTTCACATGTTATACATTAGATATTTGTATGATGAAATAAATATTTCACTTGTTCACTGCAAAGTTATTGACACAAGAAAACCTAAATATTAGTCTACACTGTGATTTGATGTGTGTGAGCACAGTAACTGCCAGTGCTGCAAGAAAGAAAACCTTACGTAAAAGTATCAAAACCAAATTACAGACTAGAAGTATTTTGTTACAAGAGAAAAAAACATTAAAAATGTTATTTAAGTAGTAAGTGTTTTTTATGGCTCATGTCAAATCAATGAATATGATGTTATTAGATTAGAATTATTGATTTTTTTTCATCGCTTCAATGATGTTATGACGATGTTTTGAATCTAAATAACTTTACGTGCTGCTCTGTGGTTTGTCAACTTCACACCAGGGATCAATAAAGTCAGATTCTGCAAAGTGACTAGTAACTAAAGTTATCATATAAATGTAGTGTGTAAGTATTAGTATTTACCTCAGGAATACAGTATGAAGTAGCAGAAAATGGAAATGTGTTGTACTAAAGCACAGTAGTTAACTTTCCACTCCCTTTTTTCCATTAGAGATGAAACGTCCTAAACTTAAAACTTTACGTCTGTCAACATATGAACACCAGTTGTGTTTGTCAGATCTTAAACAGCTTTATCCTGAAACATGTCATCACTCCTGAGTTAGGAAAAGTTATGAAGCATCATTCAGTAAGTCTGACTTGGGAGTCCCACTGGGACTGAACAGTTGTTAAGGAAAGATGTAAAAATGAATATTCAAATTCTCCTCCTGCGGAGTCGCCGCCTGCTTAAAGCTACAGCGACGATCACGCTCATCCTCCAGCTGTGCAAGATGAAAAAGTGTTAACACAACACAACGCTGCTCACGCCTCAAGGTTTATTTGCAAATGACAAAGCAACACGCAGCTCAGTGTGCATATAATCTAGAATTCTTCAGAGATTCAACAAATGAATTAGAAGTGGGAACATGTAAACATGATGGAGTGCAGTAACACCACGTCTGAAGATAAACATTGTGCTGTATAATTATTTAAATGAGTTGAGCTGCTAACGAATGGAGGTGTTAGAATACAGAGCAGTCATTGATGCTGACAGTGATGGCTGAGTCCTTTACCAAACACTCGAGTTACTCTCTGAATTTACTCTGAAGTCACTTTTTATCACATCTCTCACTAACGCTGACACTTTCTTTCTTTTTCCTCATTCCATCCCGCCCTCATTGACCATTCCGACTCTTCTCCTGACCCTTGAAAGAGGTCCCTTCTCTCTACACGTCTCAGCCCAGCACCATTCCCATGGCTTGTGTTTAGCCGGGGACTCATCCTTCATCCCCCTCTAAAACCTTTTGTTGCCGGCTGAAAGCTGGCCGACGCTGGGGCCATCGAGCCCAAGTTGTTGGATCAATATAAACATCCATCACATCGCCCGGGGCCTTTCTGAGGCTCACAATGAGCCGTTCACTAAACAATGCTTTATTTATGTGA
Organism: Ctenopoma multispine; assembly: GCA_034779795.1. Taxonomy (NCBI): domain Eukaryota; kingdom Metazoa; phylum Chordata; class Actinopteri; order Anabantiformes; family Anabantidae; genus Ctenopoma; species Ctenopoma multispine. Next base: position 1,627,386 of record JAUYWH010000006.1, read on the forward strand.
GCCACTGGAGGGAATGAACTAGTGCTAGTTCACTTGTTTCTGGTTGGCTCCTCTCTTGTGATTCAAGTTAGAAATAACTCAGCGTCTATGTAAAATATACTAACAGAGACTCATCTCACCCACTCAAACCACTTTGTGAAGTCACTGCATGGGAGAGAGATACATCATTTCCTTCTATTGTTCGGAAATAAGGGGGATTCTGAACTTCCTGTCTTATAAGAGCTGCTGCAACATACTGTCAGAAACAGACTGAGGTGGGGCAGCACGTTTAGATAGCAACTGGTTACATTTGCTTTGATTAAGCTGGAAACACAGTAACTCTGAGGCATAACTGGGCTCATACATAGGTGTAGTGCTCAGTCAGTCACAGCAGAGCTTAATAATATTTATTAGGATGTGGTCATAATGATCTCACCAGAGTTTAATCTCAATTCTAAATTACTGAACTGATGAAAATTACTTTTCTACAAGAGAGACACAGTAACTTGTTTCCAATAAAGCACCAAACAGTGGCAGCATTACAGCACCTTTCTCCATAGATAGATAGATAGAATAGAAAACTATACTGCCGGAAGTAGGAGATGTAGTCTTCAAATTAAAATCATAAAACGTTTTTATAAAACGCAAAACAAAACGCACAAAGACTAACTGACTGTGAGCTATGAGGTGTTTAAAGTCATATAGAATGCTATTTTTCCATTGACCGACTGGATTTATTCGTGAAAGTAGACGAAGAGCAGCTCAACATCTGATGCGTTTTCTCAAGAAGAGTCTTATTTTGAAAACAGACGCAGCAGGAAGCTCGACGTCACTGCGTCACTTTAACGCTGAGCGGAGGAGACAAGTGTCGCTGTGGATTTGATTCACGGAAAGTTGACTCTTGAATTTAAAAAAAACATGTCGTAGCTTCAAAAAGGACTGATTCACGAAAAGTTCACCCACAACCTGAACGATGGCAACAAGTGTTTTCAGGCGTGTATCGTTGTTATTACCGGGGCTGGTAGTTCTTCTGTCAGGTAAGTGTTAACATGTTCACTCCTGACTCGTGTTAGGTTTTAGGTAAATACTTCACTAGTAAGATTAAAGACGTAACACTCAAGTATTATTCTCAGCATTTTGTCTTAGACCTGAAAGGTTTCACAGCAACATCTGCTCGTTAAAACTCTCTCATAAACACGTTATTAATAATAATCATTTTTTGTTAAAACTTTCAAATAAGTCATAATCAGAAATCACAAATTATAAGGCAGTGACTGAATTTCCTAATTACAGTATCTTTCCTTTTACGACTACTAACACTACTACTTCTCAGTCAACCTGTTGATAATCTTTTTGATTTATTGGGGCAAAACGTGTCGACTTTAAACTTAAAATAAACATTTTCCTGACACTTTCATTCAAATTCAAAACGAAACAAAAGTATCTTATATTTATAGATTCATCAGCGTCTGGCTCCAGGACACTTAAGCTTGTGCGGTGTTTGCGGTGTGTGGTTTTTGTTGCAGGCGAGTTCTGTTTGTGTGGAAGTTCCTTTAGAAACACTGATAATTCATTGAGTTCTGGAAGGTGATGAGCTTCTTCATCAACCCCCTCCTCCTCCTCCTCCTCCTGAGAAATGCTTTTAGGAATCAAAATGTGAACTATGATGCACTGATGTTTTGGCTGCATCCCAGAATGTGAAGAGACGCAGCGACAGTGAGGTCTAACAGCTATTGTTAGCTGTAATTTGAAGGTATTTCCGTTCATAGTGAGTGAACGACCATGAAGTACAAGCCCTTTTCTGACAGCCGCTGATGTTTAAAGCAGCTCAAAATATCTGATCAGTTTAGGATTACTTCAAATTCTGATGGGATGTTTCTCATTTCTCACCTAAATCTCAAATCCATCTTGAAAGTGTCTTTGTTCTGTTGCGGATGTGCTGTTGACAGGGTTCCAGTCTGCTTTTGTTGCAGCTGATGTTTCTGACCCTGGAGCTTCCTCTCCTATCAGGAAACTGATCACAGTCTCCCAGTTTCCTTCAGTGTGACCGTCAAGCTCCATGGGAAGTTCAAACAATGGCATTCCACTCCTGCTGCCTGCAAATAGATGTTATTTGTTGGTAGCAGGGCTGAAACCTGTTTGTTGTGTGTGTTCCACAGTCAGTTCAACTCAGAGGAGTAGATGCTGTTTGGGTGTTCTCCCACATTGTGGAAGAATCCGTTCAAATTCCTAAAGTACGTTATCTAAATGACCTGTAGTGAAACATGTGCATTAGTGATAATGATGTGTCTTAGGCAGAGAGTATGGAAAATAAATGGAACACAACCAGGCTGCCACATTTTTTCTCACATCACTTGCTTTTTACAATCTCTACAACATCTCTGTTCCACCAGGTTCTAAAGTTCGTGCAGAGGAGGCAGCGCCCCGCATTGTCCACCACCCATCTGACGTGGTGGTGAAAGTGGGCAACCCTGCCACACTCTCCTGCCGGGTGGATGGCAACCCGAAGCCGACCATCGAATGGCTGCGCAACGGCCAAGCCCTGGAGACGACGAAGGCAGACGGCCAGTTGCAGCCCATGGTTTTGTCAGAAGGCAGCCTCTTCTTCTTGAGCGTGGGAGGTGGCAAGCGAGGTCAGTCACATGAGGGCGTCTACGCCTGCGTGGCCAGGAACAGCGCGGGGAAGGCGTCGAGCCGTAACGCTTCCCTGTATATTGCAGGTGAGACTGTGGCATGTGTTTACACTATATACTGCCCGAGTGTGTTCTGCCACTGAACATATCCAGGGACGAGAAAGATCCATCTAAATCACTGTTGACATGAAATTCATCTCTGAGGAGCTTTTTCCTATTCTTAAAGCTGCTTTCATGATAACACAACTCAAATGACAAGATGACAGTAGACTCATGAGAATATTACCACTAGTCCCTCATAGTCTAACTTATCAACCCACAGTAATTATGTGTTAAAGCTGGGTTAACATGCGTCACTGATTAGGTTTATAGACAGTACAGAGGTGTAATGATGTGAACACCCACCTCACATCATCACTGATGTCAAACTCCCAGACTTTGTAAAAGTCAGTATAAACTAGAACCACTGAACCAAACAAAATAGACTTTAGAGTTTGATTTTATTTTTCATCTTATTAAACAGGATCTGTGTTTTTTTTTAAGCTGTTTTGTTATAATCTCAACAACCAATCAGTTTATCAGCACCTGATTTTGATCATTTGGATGAATTAAGTGACTGAGTGAGCCTGAATGTTACCTGGACTCTCAGAGGGGCTTGTAAGTTTGCAGCTGCTCACAAAATGTAGATTTACACATATTACAAACACAACATTGAACCTGTCTCTGCAGCAAGCGTGAAATAACGTACCTGCACACAGCTGACATCTTGGTCTGTCTCCGTGTTGTTGTTGCGAGTCGAGGCTGCAGGTAAACTGCACATCACAAACATACAGTGCTGTGAAAAAGCACCTGCCTGGTCCAATGAGAAAACCTGTCTACATTTAGTATCATCAGGAACATGCCAGCACTTCTGTTTGAGGATATCTGGATTTGGAATTGCTGGACCAGACATGGCTGCACAGGACAGACGACAGTTGTAGATTTATGACTTTGAGAGTAGATTTTTTTACTTCTTTCTCTCTTACTGACAGACAGGCGACAACTCAGTTTATTCCTCAGACAGTTCAGCGTGTTCACGACTCCTGCTCTGAGACGACCTTGTAATTGTGTGAGGATAACCCGGTCTCTGTGTTGTCGTAGCGCTGCAGGAGGACTTCACTGTGCAGCCCAGTGATGTGGAGGTGGCAGAGGGGGAGGTAGCTGTCTTCAACTGTGGCCCCCCTGTGGGTCACCCTGAACCAAATATCATCTGGAAGAAGGACGGCTTGCCCATCAGCAGCACTGACCATCACTACACTGTAAGCCTTTGTAATCATAATGATAATGTTACCATGTGGGGTAAAAGTCCTTCCAGATCAGATGTAATATTTCCATAACACTTTCTCTCATATCACATTCTTCTCAGCTCAGATCAGTCTTCCTCTTGCTGTGTAATGAATTGTGTTTCACTGTGAAAACCAAGGACAAGCTTCTCTTGTGCAGTCAACTATCTTTAATTACTAAATGCTTTGAAATCAACAAGAATCCAAGAGAAAAAGCGAATCATTTGGAAGCATTTGGAAAATTAGTAGCATCAGTCAGTGAAGGACCATGTCCTGCTACTTGCTTAGCATTATTGGATGGAAACATCCATCAGCCTAAATTCATTTTCTTTTTCCAAGTTCCTTAAAATTTGGTTCAAATGTGGATAGAAATCACTTTAGTAGTAAAACCACAATAATGTTACGGTGATTCGAACGAATCATCAAACAAAGTGGATGAGCAATGAGTAGAACGTGGAGATAAATCATTACGGGTACGTAAACAGGAAGACTTTTAATGACCACTATGAAGTGCAGATTGAAGGAAGGAGCAGGCGACTGGCTAACATTAGGGTCAAACGCTTGCACTTGTCTTAGTGTTTTTGCTCAAACCAAGTTGAATGTAATCATAATCATTAATCAAGGTGACACACAAACGTCAGAATATTTTATTTTTTAATACACAAATAGATATACAGCATATGAAGTTGTTGCATTGTGAACCGTCCTGTGTGTTTCCTCTTCCTCTCTGCTTGTGCTGCAGGAGCTCAGTGGGAAACTTATCATCGCTCCTGCAGAGAAGAACCACTCCGGTGCCTATGTGTGCGTGGCAAGCAACACTGTGGGAGTGAGGGAGAGCAGAGCGGCTCGGCTGTCTGTGTTGGGTGAGACAACGTTCCCATAGCTAATTATTACTGCTTCGACAATGCCAGTCTTGAATGTAGTCATAGTCTGAATTATATATTTTTTATTTCACGGAAAAAAAAGGCCCCTGTAGAAAAACACCTACACAGATATCGTACAATACTGAACAATCCTCTTCTCTTCTGCTGCAGCCAAGCCTGTGTTGCTGCTGAAGCCAGAAAATGTGTCAGTAAGAATGGGGGAGTCTGCTCAGTTCTACTGTCAAGCTAAAGGTGACCCTCCACCTGCTGTGGTGTGGAGCAGAGAGCAAGGGCCACTACCCAATGGCAGGTACTTACAATTATACAAAATATAAAGCATACAAATACACACCCCAGACACACGGTTCACACTTCACAGCTGATCAGTGTTAATGTACAAAACAGACAGTGTGTGTGGACACCTGGCTTTTTGTCTTAACTGTCTGAGAAGCTGAAGTTGCAAACTGAGAAACAGAGATATGTGTGTACAGGTATCTTGTAAACCCAGACCAGACTCTCCAGATCCATTATGTGACAGCCCAGGATGCTGGGAAGTACACCTGCACTGCTGCCAATGATGTGGGCGTGGTCACCGCCAGCGCACAGCTACTAGTTGAAGGTAAGATGAAGTGTGAAAATGCAGGTGATTCTGCCCAGTTCAGAGAGTTTAAGAGCTCCACTCCACAGATTTTCTCTTGTCTGTTAGAAGATTCACTTGCCTGTTCTTATGACTTTATTAGACCTGTATTCCATTGTGGTGTCTTACAGAATATGAATATCTGTTTACTTATACTGTTGTACAGATGACAGATTAATCACTTACATTGCTGATTACCTACAGTAAAATAACATTTAATAACAGTGCTGGCCATCAATAGTCAGTGCACCTATCATATGATACTACATTTATAAAACACCTCCACTTACTGCTGGTATATGAATTATATATAGTATATATAATACAGTATATGAACAGGTCCATATACTGGACAGATCTATTACATCTCTTTTCTTTTTCAATCTTCTTTTTCTCGTTCTCTAACGAGACGGACATGCACTGAGTTCAGCAGGGTTGGTGCAGACTAGACAAAACTGTCCCCCCTGCAGCCTACAGTACAACAATTAGCATATGTGTGGGTCTGACACGCAGTGAGGGGGGTAGTGTTGTGAAGCTGTTTGACCTCTGATTAGTAAAGGAAGCCAAGCTGAGGGAGAGGAGGAGAAACCCTGTGAATGACCGCAGAGGGCGCTGTGTTAACCATGTTAGCGTGTGAAAGCCAGTGCATTAGGGAAAGAGAGCTCATTTTTTATACTGAAATCAAACTCCTGTGTTCTCAGAGGCTGTCAGCACCGTACAAAAAGACCTTCACAAAGAGCTGTCAGCCCTGCGAGTGTCTCTGGAAAATGTCACCATCATGGCCTCTGGGTCCAACGTCTCCCAAGTACAATGGAAGGTACGGGAAAAGCGTTTGAGAGCGTTTCAGAGGCAGCGTGAATATTTGAGGTGTGTAATCTGTGATGTGTGTTTCCTCTCTGACCAGCTCCAGTCCCTCCCAGGACAAACACATTACCTCGATGGCTTTGAGGTTCTGTATCGCTCTTTGCTGCCTGCCAGCTCGGACTGGGCAGCAAAGAAGGCGACAATGCCAAACTTCCAGACTCAAGTGGGGCCTTTAAAGAGAGGCTACAAGTACGAGTTCAAAGTGCGTCCCTATGGCAGCAACTTATACGGGAGAGAGAGCAACACTCGGCACCTGAGAGTTCCAGAGGCAGGTGAGAAGAGACAGCGAGAGCTTTTGTCTCTTGCTATTTAACACTAACATGAGGAGAAAATAATCAACTCTAACTTTGATTGTCTGCAGTGCCCGGTGCTCCTCCGCTGGCTGTGTCCATATCCGTGAGCCATGAGCAGAATAACACCATCAACCTGAACTGGGAGCCTCCTCCTCATGAAACCCACAATGGTATCATCCAGGGCTACCAGGTAAGAACCAGAGACAACCTGTGTTACAGTTGTTGTATCACCCCCCAGGAAAGAGTGGACATTACTGGGTACGAACATTACTAAGCCTGTTTCCACGCTCAGGTGTGGTGTGTGGATTCTGAGGAGCAGCAGTACCAAAACTGGACAGTGAACAGTGGCCAACACAACCTTGAGATCTCTACTCTCAAACCAAGCCGACGATACTGGCTCACCATAGCAGCTGTCAACGGCGCTGGAGTAGGAGTGCTCAGTGACCCTCACGGATTTGTCATAAGTGAGCAAAAACACTCCTCAAGAAAATACTGCTATCAGTTATTTATCAGCTACACTGAGGAGAGGAGGTCATCGTGGCCTCGTGGCTGATTTCATCCACTTCTTTTTGGCTTCTCAGGCTCGCAGATAGGCGTCCCTCCTGACTCAGGCAGCCAAAGACGGGATCTGTCTCAGGTGTTGACCCTGTTACAGGACCCGGTGTTGATCGGCAGCATCGGTGCCCTGCTGTGGTGCATTCTGATGGTTGCAGGTGTCTGTCTGTTCAGGCGTCGCAGCAAGGGAGGCCACCTGATGCTAGGACATGGCAGGGCGAAGGGTATAAGTGTTATTTTATTAGATTAAATAGAAGAGCTGCTGTTAAGTTGTTACATGTTTGTTGTGTGTTTGTTTTCTTAGGTTTGCACAGACTGGACGACGAAGATCTTGTTATAAAACACAGGTAAAGTGGAGAAAATCAGCATTAGCGTTGTGGTTCTATTCAAATCCAGTTTATGATGAGATCTAGTTAAAAATCTAGTTACTTTCACTTAGACAATATTACAACATCAGGAAACTTCCTAAATACTTCTACACACTTACACCTTTTAGTTCCTTTTGTCTTGATCTGTGCTGTTCTCTAAAGGATGGTAGCTCCTGACTCCCCATGGCTCTCCGGAGGCTGGAGACCTCCTTTCAGCCAGAAGTATCAGGACTTATGGGCCCAAGGTCAGAAACATCCGGGCATCAGGAGCACCAGTGAGTACTAACTAACGACACATGATGCAAAGCAAAAAAACATGAAGTGATGAAGAACCTGCATGTTAGAGTTTCTGCCGTCTCTTACTTTTTCGTAGATATAGAAATTAAAGCTAATTCATGAATATGCTCTGTGAAAGGTCAGTGTCTGTACTTACTCCTCTGTGTTTTCTTAGGTCTTCCAGTCTCATCCAAGAATGACTCCAGCTGCGTGTCCTCAGCTGTCCCCATCGTGACTGACAGCTGCGGCGTCTATGGCACTTTCTATGTGGATCTGATGGGGAATGGCCTCAAGACCTTTAACAGTCCTGGACGTCAGCCTAAAATGCCTCATGGTCCGGCCCTTCAGCAAGGAGCCGAGACCATCCAGATATTCACTCAGCCGGTCGCCAAGACCTCACCGCTCAGAAGCTGTGAGGCGCTGCCATGGAAACAAGCCATACGCCCTCAGCCTAGGATGGGTGTGATGAGAGAGTCATGGGAGAAAAACCACAGTAAGCAAGGTGAGTATGAATATGAATATAGGTGAGTGAGTTTGAATATTGGAGAGTGTGGGATAATGTGTATTAATTAGTTTGTTTTCCTCCAGAGTTGCATGCGGTGAACAGCGTCCCCGTATTGCCCACCAGAAACCAGGCTTGTTCGTCTACTGCCAGCAAACAGAGACTCAGTCACGTTCCATCAGGCCGACATGGTACAACGAAACCATCATTCTACCGTATGTTGAAATGATCACAGCAACTCTGCAGCATTTAACCTTTACCTGTGATTTATCAGGTGGATATCCAGAGTATGGTAAAACTGCTGGCTTTCCTCGTCTGCTGCATTACTCTGCATCAGTACACCTAGTGGACATGTTGCCCCCCCCACCAGCGATATCCAGGGACAACGCAGTGGATGCACACAGCCTCACCTCTGATGAAGGGTAGGAGAAGCACACAGCTCAGACTGAGTGTTGCAGATGTCATTCACATGAGGAAGTAGTAAAATGAGAAACCGTGGCACATGTGACCGGGACAAATCTGATCTGTCTGTGCTGAACTGATGAGAAAACCTGTAGAAACTAAACAGATTTACAGACACTGTTCTTCTAAGAAACCTGCCAGGTGTGTTACATCCTGTATGACTCACACTCACACTGTAATCAGTCCAGTCCAGTGCTGCAGAGTTTAGCTGTAACACATAATACACGTTTTCAGAGACACCTGCTTCCTTTGAGATAAAAAAAAAACACAACGGGGGCTCCGCACAGTCACTGTGTGTGTAAAAAAAACATTCTGCGCTTTTCAAAACAAATTATTAAAAATGTTTTTGTTCTAAACTACATCCTTTCATGAAGAGAGGAGCTACACTTCCTTCCTCTGACTATGTTTTTGTCTGAGAGGTCAGAGTCATAGCTACACTTAGTTTGAAACACTCAAGATGGAAATGATGATAAGGAACACATTTGCAGACAGACAACCTATGTGTGAGTTACAAACAAGTAGAAATATGTGCTACATATACTGTAGGAGAGTTTTAGCCTTTGGAGCTTTTCTTTTGAAGAAAATACGCTGAGCGTAGCAGTGTGACTCACTGATGGTTTTTTATTGTTTCTAAACTACATTAAAGATCAATGGCACAGATGAGGAAGCTAAAATCTGATTCTAGATTTACAGACACATGTATCTCTGCATCTGTATTTTCCTCAGCTCCAGTCATTCCACAAAGCTGACAGAGGATATGGGCTCTCTCCAGTCAGTGTGTGCTGCGTCAGGCCGCCATGGGCAACCAGGACCCAGCAACAGCAACAACAGCAACAGCAACAGCTTCCCCTCCTACAGCCACCTGTCTACTGCATCATATTCCAAGTCACTGGATGCAGAACAGGATGGCACGCTGACAGTAGAAGAGGCCACTCAGTATTTGGAACTCAGTCCTAAACCAGAGAGATGCAGGTGAAGTGCTGGTGGAGGTTGAATGAACCTGTTTGCTCGAGCGATTAGTTGCTAAAGTCTGAGCACTTCCTAGAAAAGGTTTTAGAAGAAAAAGTCAATGTTAACATGGACTATATTAACATCACAGTTCAGACCATATATACTGTAGCTTGTTGACCACGCTTTTCTTTCTGCCTCCAGTGCCCTGCCTGAGCAGCGTCCCTCCCTGTCCCATCTGTTCTCCCCCACCCTCAGCTACATGCGCAGCCCGCTACGCTCCAGGCTGGAGAATGACCCCGAGACTGAGGAACTCGAAGCTCCACCGATTGGGTTGCGACGCGCCCGCCTCCAGAGCTCACCTTCCTCCTGCTACAGCGAGTGGGACAGCTCCCTGTGGAACACCTGGAGCTCTGTCACAGACGGAAACCTGGCCAGCGCCCGCACCAGCCTCATCAGCTCAGTGGACAGCTGTTACACCAGCGACAGCACTAACTTCGCCCGACTGCTGGCTGTGGCAGCAGAGACCATGAGCGGAGCCTCTTTGTCAGGTAAACGCAGGAAATCAGATACAGTCATATTTACACTTTGATCACTTTGTGAATAGCAGTCAAATCTAGAAAAGAAATCAAATCTATTCCTGCAACATAACATAGAGGAGAAAGTTGCTGCCGTTCATCTGCATCATCATCGTCATCGTATTGCAAACTCTGGAGCATTCACTGTCACATAAATGTTTTTTTTAATTGTGCTATAACTACAAATGATGGATAATTGAGATTCTTTTGGTGAAAGTAGAAATGTTCGAGCAGGTGAAGTAGACAGTGACTCATCTGTCCAGTTTCATCGAAATCACTGATCCTGAAGCATCTTTAATTAATACGTTTATATATGTTTTTATCTACTAATTCTTATTGTTTTTAGAGCTTTAATCTGCACTAGGAAAGAAACATGAAATTTAAAATTATTAAATTATTTTTTTAAAGAAAGGTTTGACAGTTTTCTATATATTTGATATATTCATATTTATGGCCACATGATGATGGATTAACTAAAAATAAATTACTTGTGACAGAAACACTGACTATTTAGGGACAGCCCAGGCTGCTACGTCATACATCTGTTGGTGATTGGTTGATTGACTGGTTGATGGTGAAGCCATAAATGGACTCCATCGTGAATGTGAAGACGTACTGCACACTGAAGAGGGCACAGCTACAACATTTATCTATACAGGCTGTTCTGTGTTAATGATCTTGCAGCAGCTCTGCTACACATAGACTCTATTAAACACAGACAACATCAAAACCACCAGATGGTGTTAGTGAAGCAGCAGGAGTATTTCAGTGTGAAGACCCTCAGACTGTTGTGTTTACGGTCTTCCTCCACTAGATGGGGCCCCCTACTCATAAAGAGATCCCACCTGCTGGCATGCAGTCCTGCAGGCAGACTGATGGGAGACAGGAAGTCTTACAGATGGACACAAACAAGTTATTTAGGAGCTTTCATCATATTCCAGACACTAAGAAAACCTGCTGTGTGTGGGATCGTAGCTCTTCTCCAGCACGTGTTTGTGTGCTCACGTGTGCACATGTCTGAGCGGGGTTTTCATCAGTGAACATCAGCGGTTGAGTGTGTGTGTGTGTGTGTGTGTGTGTGTGTGTGTGTGTGTGTGTGTGTGTGTGTGTGTGTGTGTGTGTGTGT